>JAPJYX010000009.1:0-15000 GCA_030503985.1 Himalopsyche tibetana
AACCTAACCTAACCTAACCTAACCTAACCTAACCTAACCTAACCTAACCTAACCTAACCTAACCTAACCTAACCTAACCTAACCTAACCTAACCTAACCTAACCTAACCTAACCTAACCTAACCTAACCTAACCTAACCTAACCTAACCTAACCTAACCTACAACCTAACCTAACCTAACCTAACCTAACCTAACCTAACCTAACCTAACCTAACCTAACCTAACCTAACCTAACCTAACCTAACCTAACCTAACCTAACCTAACCTAACCTAACCTAACCTAACCTAACCTAACCTAACCTAACCTAACCTAACCTAACCTAACCTAACCTAACCTAACCTAACCTAACCTAACCTAACCTAACCTAACCTAACCTAACCTAACCTAACCTAACCTAACCTAACCTAACCTAACCTAACCTAACCTAACCTAACCTAACCTAACCTAACCTAACCTAACCTAACCTAACCTAACCTAACCTAACCTAACCTAACCTAACCTAACCTAACCTAACCTAACCTAACCTAACCTAACCTAACCTAACCTAACCTAACCTAACCTAACCTAACCTAACCTAACCTAACCTAACCTAACCTAACCTAACCTAACCTAACCTAACCTAACCTAACCTAACCTAACCTAACCTAACCTAACCTAACCTAACCTAACCTAACCTAACCTAACCTAACCTAACCTAACCTAACCTAACCTAACCTAACCTAACCTAACCTAACCTAACCTAACCTAACCTAACCTAACCTAACCTAACCTAACCTAACCTAACCTAACCTAACCTAACCTAACCTAACCTAACCTAACCTAACCTAACCTAACCTAACCTAACCTAACCTAACCTAACCTAACCTAACCTAACCTAACCTAACCTAACCTAACCTAACCTAACCTAACCTAACCTAACCTAACCTAACCTAACCTAACCTAACCTAACCTAACCTAACCTAACCTAACCTAACCTAACCTAACCTAACCTAACCTAACCTAACCTAACCTAACCTAACCTAACCTAACCTAACCTAACCTAACCTAACCTAACCTAACCTAACCTAACCTAACCTAACCTAACCTAACCTAACCTAACCTAACCTAACCTAACCTAACCTAACCTAACCTAACCTAACCTAACCTAACCTAACCTAACCTAACCTAACCTAACCTAACCTAACCTAACCTAACCTAACCTAACCTAACCTAACCTAACCTAACCTAACCTAACCTAACCTAACCTAACCTAACCTAACCTAACCTAACCTAACCTAACCTAACCTAACCTAACCTAACCTAACCTAACCTAACCTAACCTAACCTAACCTAACCTAACCTAACCTAACCTAACCTAACCTAACCTAACCTAACCTAACCTAACCTAACCTAACCTAACCTAACCTAACCTAACCTAACCTAACCTAACCTAACCTAACCTAACCTAACCTAACCTAACCTAACCTAACCTAACCTAACCTAACCTAACCTAACCTAACCTAACCTAACCTAACCTAACCTAACCTAACCTAACCTAACCTAACCTAACCTAACCTAACCTAACCTAACCTAACCTAACCTAACCTAACCTAACCTAACCTAACCTAACCTAACCTAACCTAACCTAACCTAACCTAACCTAACCTAACCTAACCTAACCTAACCTAACCTAACCTAACCTAACCTAACCTAACCTAACCTAACCTAACCTAACCTAACCTAACCTAACCTAACCTAACCTAACCTAACCTAACCTAACCTAACCTAACCTAACCTAACCTAACCTAACCTAACCTAACCTAACCTAACCTAACCTAACCTAACCTAACCTAACCTAACCTAACCTAACCTAACCTAACCTAACCTAACCTAACCTAACCTAACCTAACCTAACCTAACCTAACCTAACCTAACCTAACCTAACCTAACCTAACCTAACCTAACCTAACCTAACCTAACCTAACCTAACCTAACCTAACCTAACCTAACCTAACCTAACCTAACCTAACCTAACCTAACCTAACCTAACCTAACCTAACCTAACCTAACCTAACCTAACCTAACCTAACCTAACCTAACCTAACCTAACCTAACCTAACCTAACCTAACCTAACCTAACCTAACCTAACCTAACCTAACCTAACCTAACCTAACCTAACCTAACCTAACCTAACCTAACCTAACCTAACCTAACCTAACCTAACCTAACCTAACCTAACCTAACCTAACCTAACCTAACCTAACCTAACCTAACCTAACCTAACCTAACCTAACCTAACCTAACCTAACCTAACCTAACCTAACCTAACCTAACCTAACCTAACCTAACCTAACCTAACCTAACCTAACCTAACCTAACCTAACCTAACCTAACCTAACCTAACCTAACCTAACCTAACCTAACCTAACCTAACCTAACCTAACCTAACCTAACCTAACCTAACCTAACCTAACCTAACCTAACCTAACCTAACCTAACCTAACCTAACCTAACCTAACCTAACCTAACCTAACCTAACCTAACCTAACCTAACCTAACCTAACCTAACCTAACCTAACCTAACCTAACCTAACCTAACCTAACCTAACCTAACCTAACCTAACCTAACCTAACCTAACCTAACCTAACCTAACCTAACCTAACCTAACCTAACCTAACCTAACCTAACCTAACCTAACCTAACCTAACCTAACCTAACCTAACCTAACCTAACCTAACCTAACCTAACCTAACCTAACCTAACCTAACCTAACCTAACCTAACCTAACCTAACCTAACCTAACCTAACCTAACCTAACCTAACCTAACCTAACCTAACCTAACCTAACCTAACCTAACCTAACCTAACCTAACCTAACCTAACCTAACCTAACCTAACCTAACCTAACCTAACCTAACCTAACCTAACCTAACCTAACCTAACCTAACCTAACCTAACCTAACCTAACCTAACCTAACCTAACCTAACCTAACCTAACCTAACCTAACCTAACCTAACCTAACCTAACCTAACCTAACCTAACCTAACCTAACCTAACCTAACCTAACCTAACCTAACCTAACCTAACCTAACCTAACCTAACCTAACCTAACCTAACCTAACCTAACCTAACCTAACCTAACCTAACCTAACCTAACCTAACCTAACCTAACCTAACCTAACCTAACCTAACCTAACCTAACCTAACCTAACCTAACCTAACCTAACCTAACCTAACCTAACCTAACCTAACCTAACCTAACCTAACCTAACCTAACCTAACCTAACCTAACCTAACCTAACCTAACCTAACCTAACCTAACCTAACCTAACCTAACCTAACCTAACCTAACCTAACCTAACCTAACCTAACCTAACCTAACCTAACCTAACCTAACCTAACCTAACCTAACCTAACCTAACCTAACCTAACCTAACCTAACCTAACCTAACCTAACCTAACCTAACCTAACCTAACCTAACCTAACCTAACCTAACCTAACCTAACCTAACCTAACCTAACCTAACCTAACCTAACCTAACCTAACCTAACCTAACCTAACCTAACCTAACCTAACCTAACCTAACCTAACCTAACCTAACCTAACCTAACCTAACCTAACCTAACCTAACCTAACCTAACCTAACCTAACCTAACCTAACCTAACCTAACCTAACCTAACCTAACCTAACCTAACCTAACCTAACCTAACCTAACCTAACCTAACCTAACCTAACCTAACCTAACCTAACCTAACCTAACCTAACCTAACCTAACCTAACCTAACCTAACCTAACCTAACCTAACCTAACCTAACCTAACCTAACCTAACCTAACCTAACCTAACCTAACCTAACCTAACCTAACCTAACCTAACCTAACCTAACCTAACCTAACCTAACCTAACCTAACCTAACCTAACCTAACCTAACCTAACCTAACCTAACCTAACCTAACCTAACCTAACCTAACCTAACCTAACCTAACCTAACCTAACCTAACCTAACCTAACCTAACCTAACCTAACCTAACCTAACCTAACCTAACCTAACCTAACCTAACCTAACCTAACCTAACCTAACCTAACCTAACCTAACCTAACCTAACCTAACCTAACCTAACCTAACCTAACCTAACCTAACCTAACCTAACCTAACCTAACCTAACCTAACCTAACCTAACCTAACCTAACCTAACCTAACCTAACCTAACCTAACCTAACCTAACCTAACCTAACCTAACCTAACCTAACCTAACCTAACCTAACCTAACCTAACCTAACCTAACCTAACCTAACCTAACCTAACCTAACCTAACCTAACCTAACCTAACCTAACCTAACCTAACCTAACCTAACCTAACCTAACCTAACCTAACCTAACCTAACCTAACCTAACCTAACCTAACCTAACCTAACCTAACCTAACCTAACCTAACCTAACCTAACCTAACCTAACCTAACCTAACCTAACCTAACCTAACCTAACCTAACCTAACCTAACCTAACCTAACCTAACCTAACCTAACCTAACCTAACCTAACCTAACCTAACCTAACCTAACCTAACCTAACCTAACCTAACCTAACCTAACCTAACCTAACCTAACCTAACCTAACCTAACCTAACCTAACCTAACCTAACCTAACCTAACCTAACCTAACCTAACCTAACCTAACCTAACCTAACCTAACCTAACCTAACCTAACCTAACCTAACCTAACCTAACCTAACCTAACCTAACCTAACCTAACCTAACCTAACCTAACCTAACCTAACCTAACCTAACCTAACCTAACCTAACCTAACCTAACCTAACCTAACCTAACCTAACCTAACCTAACCTAACCTAACCTAACCTAACCTAACCTAACCTAACCTAACCTAACCTAACCTAACCTAACCTAACCTAACCTAACCTAACCTAACCTAACCTAACCTAACCTAACCTAACCTAACCTAACCTAACCTAACCTAACCTAACCTAACCTAACCTAACCTAACCTAACCTAACCTAACCTAACCTAACCTAACCTAACCTAACCTAACCTAACCTAACCTAACCTAACCTAACCTAACCTAACCTAACCTAACCTAACCTAACCTAACCTAACCTAACCTAACCTAACCTAACCTAACCTAACCTAACCTAACCTAACCTAACCTAACCTAACCTAACCTAACCTAACCTAACCTAACCTAACCTAACCTAACCTAACCTAACCTAACCTAACCTAACCTAACCTAACCTAACCTAACCTAACCTAACCTAACCTAACCTAACCTAACCTAACCTAACCTAACCTAACCTAACCTAACCTAACCTAACCTAACCTAACCTAACCTAACCTAACCTAACCTAACCTAACCTAACCTAACCTAACCTAACCTAACCTAACCTAACCTAACCTAACCTAACCTAACCTAACCTAACCTAACCTAACCTAACCTAACCTAACCTAACCTAACCTAACCTAACCTAACCTAACCTAACCTAACCTAACCTAACCTAACCTAACCTAACCTAACCTAACCTAACCTAACCTAACCTAACCTAACCTAACCTAACCTAACCTAACCTAACCTAACCTAACCTAACCTAACCTAACCTAACCTAACCTAACCTAACCTAACCTAACCTAACCTAACCTAACCTAACCTAACCTAACCTAACCTAACCTAACCTAACCTAACCTAACCTAACCTAACCTAACCTAACCTAACCTAACCTAACCTAACCTAACCTAACCTAACCTAACCTAACCTAACCTAACCTAACCTAACCTAACCTAACCTAACCTAACCTAACCTAACCTAACCTAACCTAACCTAACCTAACCTAACCTAACCTAACCTAACCTAACCTAACCTAACCTAACCTAACCTAACCTAACCTAACCTAACCTAACCTAACCTAACCTAACCTAACCTAACCTAACCTAACCTAACCTAACCTAACCTAACCTAACCTAACCTAACCTAACCTAACCTAACCTAACCTAACCTAACCTAACCTAACCTAACCTAACCTAACCTAACCTAACCTAACCTAACCTAACCTAACCTAACCTAACCTAACCTAACCTAACCTAACCTAACCTAACCTAACCTAACCTAACCTAACCTAACCTAACCTAACCTAACCTAACCTAACCTAACCTAACCTAACCTAACCTAACCTAACCTAACCTAACCTAACCTAACCTAACCTAACCTAACCTAACCTAACCTAACCTAACCTAACCTAACCTAACCTAACCTAACCTAACCTAACCTAACCTAACCTAACCTAACCTAACCTAACCTAACCTAACCTAACCTAACCTAACCTAACCTAACCTAACCTAACCTAACCTAACCTAACCTAACCTAACCTAACCTAACCTAACCTAACCTAACCTAACCTAACCTAACCTAACCTAACCTAACCTAACCTAACCTAACCTAACCTAACCTAACCTAACCTAACCTAACCTAACCTAACCTAACCTAACCTAACCTAACCTAACCTAACCTAACCTAACCTAACCTAACCTAACCTAACCTAACCTAACCTAACCTAACCTAACCTAACCTAACCTAACCTAACCTAACCTAACCTAACCTAACCTAACCTAACCTAACCTAACCTAACCTAACCTAACCTAACCTAACCTAACCTAACCTAACCTAACCTAACCTAACCTAACCTAACCTAACCTAACCTAACCTAACCTAACCTAACCTAACCTAACCTAACCTAACCTAACCTAACCTAACCTAACCTAACCTAACCTAACCTAACCTAACCTAACCTAACCTAACCTAACCTAACCTAACCTAACCTAACCTAACCTAACCTAACCTAACCTAACCTAACCTAACCTAACCTAACCTAACCTAACCTAACCTAACCTAACCTAACCTAACCTAACCTAACCTAACCTAACCTAACCTAACCTAACCTAACCTAACCTAACCTAACCTAACCTAACCTAACCTAACCTAACCTAACCTAACCTAACCTAACCTAACCTAACCTAACCTAACCTAACCTAACCTAACCTAACCTAACCTAACCTAACCTAACCTAACCTAACCTAACCTAACCTAACCTAACCTAACCTAACCTAACCTAACCTAACCTAACCTAACCTAACCTAACCTAACCTAACCTAACCTAACCTAACCTAACCTAACCTAACCTAACCTAACCTAACCTAACCTAACCTAACCTAACCTAACCTAACCTAACCTAACCTAACCTAACCTAACCTAACCTAACCTAACCTAACCTAACCTAACCTAACCTAACCTAACCTAACCTAACCTAACCTAACCTAACCTAACCTAACCTAACCTAACCTAACCTAACCTAACCTAACCTAACCTAACCTAACCTAACCTAACCTAACCTAACCTAACCTAACCTAACCTAACCTAACCTAACCTAACCTAACCTAACCTAACCTAACCTAACCTAACCTAACCTAACCTAACCTAACCTAACCTAACCTAACCTAACCTAACCTAACCTAACCTAACCTAACCTAACCTAACCTAACCTAACCTAACCTAACCTAACCTAACCTAACCTAACCTAACCTAACCTAACCTAACCTAACCTAACCTAACCTAACCTAACCTAACCTAACCTAACCTAACCTAACCTAACCTAACCTAACCTAACCTAACCTAACCTAACCTAACCTAACCTAACCTAACCTAACCTAACCTAACCTAACCTAACCTAACCTAACCTAACCTAACCTAACCTAACCTAACCTAACCTAACCTAACCTAACCTAACCTAACCTAACCTAACCTAACCTAACCTAACCTAACCTAACCTAACCTAACCTAACCTAACCTAACCTAACCTAACCTAACCTAACCTAACCTAACCTAACCTAACCTAACCTAACCTAACCTAACCTAACCTAACCTAACCTAACCTAACCTAACCTAACCTAACCTAACCTAACCTAACCTAACCTAACCTAACCTAACCTAACCTAACCTAACCTAACCTAACCTAACCTAACCTAACCTAACCTAACCTAACCTAACCTAACCTAACCTAACCTAACCTAACCTAACCTAACCTAACCTAACCTAACCTAACCTAACCTAACCTAACCTAACCTAACCTAACCTAACCTAACCTAACCTAACCTAACCTAACCTAACCTAACCTAACCTAACCTAACCTAACCTAACCTAACCTAACCTAACCTAACCTAACCTAACCTAACCTAACCTAACCTAACCTAACCTAACCTAACCTAACCTAACCTAACCTAACCTAACCTAACCTAACCTAACCTAACCTAACCTAACCTAACCTAACCTAACCTAACCTAACCTAACCTAACCTAACCTAACCTAACCTAACCTAACCTAACCTAACCTAACCTAACCTAACCTAACCTAACCTAACCTAACCTAACCTAACCTAACCTAACCTAACCTAACCTAACCTAACCTAACCTAACCTAACCTAACCTAACCTAACCTAACCTAACCTAACCTAACCTAACCTAACCTAACCTAACCTAACCTAACCTAACCTAACCTAACCTAACCTAACCTAACCTAACCTAACCTAACCTAACCTAACCTAACCTAACCTAACCTAACCTAACCTAACCTAACCTAACCTAACCTAACCTAACCTAACCTAACCTAACCTAACCTAACCTAACCTAACCTAACCTAACCTAACCTAACCTAACCTAACCTAACCTAACCTAACCTAACCTAACCTAACCTAACCTAACCTAACCTAACCTAACCTAACCTAACCTAACCTAACCTAACCTAACCTAACCTAACCTAACCTAACCTAACCTAACCTAACCTAACCTAACCTAACCTAACCTAACCTAACCTAACCTAACCTAACCTAACCTAACCTAACCTAACCTAACCTAACCTAACCTAACCTAACCTAACCTAACCTAACCTAACCTAACCTAACCTAACCTAACCTAACCTAACCTAACCTAACCTAACCTAACCTAACCTAACCTAACCTAACCTAACCTAACCTAACCTAACCTAACCTAACCTAACCTAACCTAACCTAACCTAACCTAACCTAACCTAACCTAACCTAACCTAACCTAACCTAACCTAACCTAACCTAACCTAACCTAACCTAACCTAACCTAACCTAACCTAACCTAACCTAACCTAACCTAACCTAACCTAACCTAACCTAACCTAACCTAACCTAACCTAACCTAACCTAACCTAACCTAACCTAACCTAACCTAACCTAACCTAACCTAACCTAACCTAACCTAACCTAACCTAACCTAACCTAACCTAACCTAACCTAACCTAACCTAACCTAACCTAACCTAACCTAACCTAACCTAACCTAACCTAACCTAACCTAACCTAACCTAACCTAACCTAACCTAACCTAACCTAACCTAACCTAACCTAACCTAACCTAACCTAACCTAACCTAACCTAACCTAACCTAACCTAACCTAACCTAACCTAACCTAACCTAACCTAACCTAACCTAACCTAACCTAACCTAACCTAACCTAACCTAACCTAACCTAACCTAACCTAACCTAACCTAACCTAACCTAACCTAACCTAACCTAACCTAACCTAACCTAACCTAACCTAACCTAACCTAACCTAACCTAACCTAACCTAACCTAACCTAACCTAACCTAACCTAACCTAACCTAACCTAACCTAACCTAACCTAACCTAACCTAACCTAACCTAACCTAACCTAACCTAACCTAACCTAACCTAACCTAACCTAACCTAACCTAACCTAACCTAACCTAACCTAACCTAACCTAACCTAACCTAACCTAACCTAACCTAACCTAACCTAACCTAACCTAACCTAACCTAACCTAACCTAACCTAACCTAACCTAACCTAACCTAACCTAACCTAACCTAACCTAACCTAACCTAACCTAACCTAACCTAACCTAACCTAACCTAACCTAACCTAACCTAACCTAACCTAACCTAACCTAACCTAACCTAACCTAACCTAACCTAACCTAACCTAACCTAACCTAACCTAACCTAACCTAACCTAACCTAACCTAACCTAACCTAACCTAACCTAACCTAACCTAACCTAACCTAACCTAACCTAACCTAACCTAACCTAACCTAACCTAACCTAACCTAACCTAACCTAACCTAACCTAACCTAACCTAACCTAACCTAACCTAACCTAACCTAACCTAACCTAACCATTAATTTGAAAATTTACGCAAATAAAATACATTTCGTAGAAGAAGAAGAAGTTTTGAGGACATCAGTACGCACACATTTGTGAAAAGTGAAAAGCGAGTGATTATTTTATCGACTATTGGATATATAAATTTAGTATGAATAAAAAAGTGGAGATTGGAAGGTGGGAAATCGGGGACACCTTACACTCACCCACTCACACAACAAACAGACATTATCGGCATAAATATATAGATAGGTCATCTCAACAATGATATTAACGAATACATATATTTATTTATTATCATAACGATTATAACAGTAATAACCATTATGATGATAACATTATTAACATTTCTCTTTTGGGATTTCGAGACGCTCGCATTTACAACACACAAACAAAAGCATTTTTCAGGGCTGCCACTTCTTTCTAAATCGAAAGACTTACGTAACATCGACACAATGTTTCGACTTATATTTAAATCGTGAGCTAAGCTCGTGTCATAATACTTATGATACCATCTCTTTTGCGATGTCTAGACGCTCGCATTATCAACACACACACAAAAGCCCTTTTCAAGGCTATTATTCTTTTCAAATCGAAAGACTAACGTCAAGATTGCATATCGCTGAAAAAAAATCTACTTTGTAGCTACGACACTTTACAAAGTAAGGTTAGATTGTGTTAAGATATTATAAGTTAGGTTAGATTAGGTTGGGTTATGTCAGTTAGGTTATAATAAGAAAGGGTGGCTCATGTTAATCTTCACATTAATATCCGATCAAATTATCACAAATATGTCCGTCACATTGTCTTTTTCGCCCAATGATAACGGTTTATTTTGAACAGTACATTTTTCGACCAATTTAAACGGTTTAGTTTAATTTTAAAAGTTAGGTTAGTTCGGCCAGGTTTGACTTAGTTAGGTTGGGTTAGGATAATATCAGGTAGGTAATAATAAGAAAGGGTGACTCAGGTTAATAGTTTATAATAAGTAAGCTTTAATTAGGTAAGGGTTAGTTTTTCGTAAAAAAGTTTAGGTTTTGTAATTAGGTTTCTATAAATTAAATGAAGTGTGTATCTTTTTGACATGACTCGTCATTTTGTCTATCGCATTTTAGCATTCAAAGATCGATAAATCGCTGAGAGCAATACGATTTCAATGATTTTGTGCAAAAGACGTAATATTTTTGATTTGATTTATTTATATTTGGATGTAAAACTATTTTTTCTAAGAATACCTAAAACGATAAAGAATTATTGACAATATTAAGAGAAATATTGAATGTTTTAATGACTCGACCGGATAGGCCTGTACCATGGGCACGGAGGTGTTAATAGAAAATTTAAATTAACTTTGATTATTCCCTGTATTGTGTTACTTACTATGACACGTGTTACGCCTCTTTCAGAGGCAGCTTCAGACTTTCTATCGCAAAATTTGCTTAAGTTATGAAGCAAGATTGATTCTAACATTTTAAAATTATGAAATTACAAAATGGAGTTTGGTTTTTTTTTCCATTTAAGGGAAGCAAGTTTTGTTGCATTGTGTTTGATTTTATTTTATTTCATTTCATTTCATTTCATTTCATTTCATTTCATTTCATTTCATTTCATTTCATTTCATTTCATTTCATTTCATTTCATTTCATTTCATTTCATTTCATTTCATTTCATTTCATTTCATTTCATTTCATTTCATTTCATTTCATTTCATTTCATTTCATTTCATTTCATTTCATTTCATTTCATTTCATTTCATTTCATTTCATTTCATTTCATTTCATTTCATTTCATTTCATTTCATTTCATTTCATTTCATTTCATTTCATTTCATTTCATTTCATTTCATTTCATTTCATTTCATTTCATTTCATTTCATTTCATTTCATTTCATTTCATTTCATTTCATTTCATTTCATTTCATTTCATTTCATTTCATTTCATTTCATTTCATTTCATTTCATTTCATTTCATTTCATTTCATTTCATTTCATTTCATTTCATTTCATTTCATTTCATTTCATTTCATTTCATTTCATTTCATTTCATTTCATTTCATTTCATTTCATTTCATTTCATTTCATTTCATTTCATTTCATTTCATTTCATTTCATTTCATTTCATTTCATTTCATTTCATTTCATTTCATTTCATTTCATTTCATTTCATTTCATTTCATTTCATTTCATTTCATTTCATTTCATTTCATTTCATTTCATTTCATTTCATTTCATTTCATTTCATTTCATTTCATTTCATTTCATTTCATTTCATTTCATTTCATTTCATTTCATTTCATTTCATTTCATTTCATTTCATTTCATTTCATTTCATTTCATTTCATTTCATTTCATTTCATTTCATTTCATTTCATTTCATTTTATTTTATTTTATTTTATTTTATTTTATTTCATTTTATTTTATTTTATTTTATTTTATTTTATTTTATTTTATTTTATTTTATTTTATTTTATTTTATTTTATTTTATTTTATTTTAATTTATTTTATTTTATTTTATTTTATTTTATTTTATTTTAATTTATTTTATTTCATTTCATTTTATTTAATTTAATTTAATTTAATTTAATTTAATTTTATATTATTTTATTTTATATTATTTTATTTTATTTTATTTAAAAAAGTGGAGACTGGAAGGTCGAGGACACCTTACACTCACTCTGACTAACGGACCTTATCGGCTATTTATATATAGACTAGCTGTTAGCCCGTTGCCCAGCAACGTGAGATTTTTGTTGCATAGTATTAATTTTTATTTTATTTTATGCTATTTTATTTTATGGTATTTTATTTTATTTTATTTTATTTTATTTCATTTAATTTTTATTAGCAGAAATTTCGTAAATTATTTAATTTTTGGAATAATGTTTGTTTGCTAACAACCATTTTTCGTAGTAGCAGAAATTTCGTAAAATATTTAATTTTTGGAGTAATGTTTAAGTTTGCTAACAACCATTTTTCGTAGAAGCAGAAATTTCGTAAATTATTTAATATTTGGAATAATGTTCAAGTTTGCTAACAACCATTTTTCGTAGTAGCAGAAATTTCGTAAATTATTGAATTTTTGCAATAATGTTCAAGTTTGCTAACAACCATTTTTCGTAGGAGCAGAAATTTAGTAAATTATTTAATATTTGGAATAATGTTCAAGTTTGCTAACAACCATTTTTCGTAGTAGCAGAAATTTCGTAAATTATTGAATTTTTGGAATAATGTTCAAGTTTGCTAACAACCATTTTTCGTAGACGCAGAAATTTCGTAAATTATTTAATATTTGGAATAATGTTCAAGTTTGCTAACAACCATTTTTCGTAGAAGCAGAAATTTCGTAAATTATTGAATTTTTGGAATAATGTTCAAGTTTGCTAACAACCATTTTTCGTAGTAGCCGAAATTTCGTAAATTATTTAATATTTGAAATAATGTTTGAGTTTGCTAACAACCATTTTTCGTAGGAGCAGAAATTTCGTAAATTATTTAATATTTGAAATAATGTTTGAGTTTGCTAACAACCATTTTTCGTAGTAGCAGAAATTTCGTAAATTATTTAATATTTGGAATAATGTTTAAGTTTGCTAACAACAATTTTTCGTAGTAGCAGAAATTTTTTGGAGGAGAATTGAAGACCGTCCAGGCTAAATGGAGGAGAATTTGAAGAGCGGGCCAGGCTAAAAGCACTGAAGGACAGTGAAGCTGACCCTGAAAAATTTGAAGAACGTCGCGCTGATTATCGTAATCAGGACAAAGTTGTCAAGAAGTCTGCGCGACTTGACAAGCGCCGATTCTTGGATCGGCAAATTGAGACAGCTGAGGTGGCGGCCCGCAGAAATGATACCAAGAAGTTATTTAAAATCACGCGCGAGGTCTGCGGAAAGCGACCACCGACTCCTGGGCCAATTCGCGGCCCTGATGGAGCAATAGAGTCAAACGCAGAAAGCGTTAAAAAGATTTGGAAGGATCATTTCTGCGAGGTGCTGAACCGACCGCCCCCCCAGGACCCTTTTGACGTAACCGAAGAGGCTACATCTATGGACCTCCCCCGAGTGTCCGGTATTTCAGACCGTACGCCCACACATGCCGAAATCATCTTGGCAGTGAAGAGGCTTAAAAACGGCAAAGCACCGGGTGGAGACGGAATACATTCGGAATTTCTGAAATGTGGTCTTAACGCCGTCCTACATCCTCTCTATCACCTGATGGCCAGGGTGTGGGACGGTGAGCGTTGTCCTAGGGACTGGGTGGACGGTGAGGTGTTAGCACTCCACAAAAAAGGTGATCCCCTCAGCTGTAACAATTACCGAGGCATAACTCTTCTCAGTATTCCTGGGAAGGTAATGGCACACATTCTGTTGGCGAGAATAAGAGGTCCCATTATGAAAATACTTAGGAAAAATCAAGCGGGCTTCCTCCCTGGAAGGTCGTGTGCGGACCAAATACACAATCTTCGATGTCTCCTCCAGCAGAGCAATGAATTTAACAGTGCTCTTGCTTGTTGTTTCGTCGACTATGAGAAGGCATTTGATAGTCCGCACAGACCCTCTTTGTGGAGGATACTGGATGCCTACGGGATTCCGCCAAAGATTGTGGCCATTATCAAATCCTTACATGAGAATAGTGCATGTTGTGTGAGAATCGGTGACTCAAATACCGAATGGTTCGGGGTCACTACCGGAGTGAGACAGGGGTGCGTTCTTGCACCGTTCCTGTTTATTATTATCCTTGACTTCATACTTCGCAGGTCAATTCCGCCTGATCGAGGTGTAGCTGTTGGTCCCGGTCTGAAGCTGTGTGAC
>JAPJYX010000009.1:17500-427500 GCA_030503985.1 Himalopsyche tibetana
AACTAAATAAAATTAAACACAATGCAACAAAAATCTCCCGTTGCTGGGCAACGGGCTTACAGCTAGTTAATATATAGATGTTGGAATAAAAGTCGAAATATAGCTATGTAAAATATCCATACCGTAATTAGAATATTCCTTATGCATGTAAGAAACAAAAAGATTTTCAAGGCCGGACGCGAAATATAGCCATACATTTCAATAATCGAATCAATGACACGGATCAAAATCTGTCAAATCAGTTCCATAGAATCTTCGTTTCTCATCGATTCACACGGTCCGACGATTCATTTCGACAACCCTATAATTATAGCTTCAAAAAATCGAATCTGTTTCTTTGATTATTTAAAAAACTTCGTAAGCGATGCAATCTTTCAAATAAAGTTCTCTCAATATTATTACAATGTTTCAGTTCTCAGCCAGGATGTTTGAATTTCGAATATTGAAGATAATTTCCTATTGGACGGATCAAAAATGAGCGGTTCAAAATAAGTCGTTAGCATTGGTCGGAAAATGTGCGTTTCAAAATAAACCGTTATCATTGGTAGGACATTATGAAAACGTACGAATTCGTGATTATTTGTGATTAATTTATCGGCTATTAATATGAAGACTGGCTGTTAGCCCAATTACCTCAACGGGGGGATTTTCGTTGCATTTATAAGTATTCAGAAAATTTACTGGCGCGAAAAATAAATTACAAACTTATGTTTTGAAAAAGCCAGAAAATCTAAACGTAATTAATTCTCTAAGTGGATTTTTTTAGGAATACACCTCATTCTCTTAAAGAACTTAAGTACACAGGGACAAAACAAAATATGCAAATAGCGGATATAATAAAATATATTCATCAAAATCATAATTGAGCTGCCCTTCTGAGCTGCTATATCCAATATCGACAGCCCTGCAGTATTCATATTTTATCATTTTTAGAATAATTCAAATGGTTTAGTATGCTAAAAAATATATTCCGTATAAGAAGAAATAGACTTCGGGGCATATATCGTCAGCCCTGCAGTTTTTCAATTGTAAATTATATAATTTTTAGAATTATGTTAAAGTTTGCTAACAATTATTTTTCGTAGTAGAAGATTTTAAAATAAAAGTCGAAATATTTTTTTTTTTTTATATAGCTTCAAAAAATCGAATCAGTATATTTGATTATATAAAAAACTTCGTAGCGATGCAAACTTTCAAATAAATTTCTCTCAATATTATTACGATGTTTTAGTTCTAAGCCAGGAAATTTGAATTTTTAATTTAAAAAGACGTCCATTCCAATTGGACGAACGATAAATTCAAAAATATGCCATTAAAAATAAACCGTAAGCATTGATCGAAAAATGTGCTGTTCAAAATTAACGATGAAAACATTACGATGTACATATTTGTAAAAAGTAAGTGATTATTTTATCGGCTATTAATTAATGTGAAGAATATTATGTTTTCTATTTAATTATACATGAAATAGAAACATTATTAGATTTGAGAGAGACATCTGTCGTTTTCGGCCTAAACCATTACAAGAGTTTTCGTCGTGATGTTAAGTCTTTTTTTGTTCACAGAGCGGTGGTGCGATATTAGAGACATCTTTTGTTCTGTGCCGGAACGATTGCACTGTTGGCGTGCCGCAATTCGCTTTTTAGAGTAAATCGCAGATCGATGCGATACTTACAATATATATTTTATTTTATCTGAGATAAACTTATGGATTTTCTTTGAATTCGCCATGAAAGTAAACAATAATAGTTTTTGTCAACCGGCACAATCGTTAAGGGGGAATGTCTTCTGAGTGTTATGAAATCTTATATTGTCAATTAGGACATTGGTTTTTTATATAGGCGGACATTATTTGTTATAAATATGGTGTCTTTAATAAAAAAACGACTGTTTTGTACGAATGCGGTTGTCAAATGACACTTTGAAATTGCAACATAATTACATATTCAAACACATTTCGAAATGAGGATAAAAAGATTCTTATTTGATTGATAGATATTCATCTATTGCTTTGTTACTTGTTATTATTTTATATAAAAAGATATTTATATGCATAAAGCCACGTATTTGATTAGTTTAAGTAAGGTTAGGTTAGATATGTTAGGTTGGGTTAAGTTAAGTCAAGTTAGGTTAGGTAAGATTATGTTAAGTGACGTTAGGTTATATAAAATTGGGCTTGGTTATACAAAGTAAGGTTATGTTATTTGAAATAAGGTTAGGTTAGGATAGTTATAGTTATGAGGCTATATTAGGTTAGGCTATAATTAGGAAGGTTAAGGTTATCTAGGTTATAATAAGAAAGCTTGGGTTAGGTTTACAGGTTATAATACGTTTTTTTTAATTAGGTTATTACAAGAAAGGTTCGGTTGAGTTGGGTAAAGTTAGGTTAGTTATATAAAGTGTTTAGTTAGTTTAGGTTATATTTAGTGACGTCAGGTTATGTAAAGTGATTATACAAAGTAAGGTGCGGTTAGTTTATATAAAATAAGGTTAGGTTATATAAAAAAACGTTAGGTTATGTAAAGTTAGGCTAGGTTAGTTGGATCAGACTAGAGTTATTTTGGTTAGGTTAGGTTAGGTTAGGTTTATAATTATATCTTAGGTTATAGAAAGTTAGTTTAGTTGGGTCAGGTTAGAGTAAGTTAGGTTAGGTTAGGTTTATAATTATTTGTTAGATTAGGTTAGATTAGATTAATAATTATATGTTAGGTTATAGAAAGTTAGGTTAGTTGGGTCAGGTAAGAGAAAGTTAGATTAGATTAGGTTAATAATTATTTGTTAGGTTGGGTTAGGTTAGATTAGGTTAATAATTATATTTTAGGTTATAGAAAAGATGGTTAGTTGGGTCAGGTTAGAGTAAGTTATGTTTGTTGTTATATGTTAGGTTAGGTTAGGTTAGGTTAGGTTAGGTTATGTAAATTTAGGTAAGGTTATAGAAAGTTAAGTTAGTTAGGTCAGGTTAAAGTAAGTTAAGTTGGGTTAGGTTAGTTGGGTCAGGTTAGGTTAGTTGTTATATGTTACGTTGGATCGCATTTATTCGGTAAGTATTTTAAAATAATTTTTGGTAAGTATTTTTTGTATTAGTCCATTTTTCAATTCATAGCGAACGTCACAAAATTACAAGGTTACGGTGGCGATTGCAATTTTTTTAAAATCTCAAATGGCCGATATACGACGTTTTTTGTAAGAATACTTGCTGTTTTTCCTCAGAAAATACTTGCTGATTAAATAGATTCAAAGTTAACACTGTTGTTCACTTTGCATCGTTTCTTTATTTTTTGTATAGTTTGTGCATCGACTTCTGTGAGCTGTAAAAATTCACCAAAATAAAAAAAATGTTCGCAAATATGTAAGTTCATAGGTTCTCATCGACACTATTATTTAATTTGTCATATAATGCCACAAAATATAAAAAAAACTAGAAAGCAATGAATTTTAAGATAATTGAATAATTAATATTTGTATCCGATTGCGTTGTACTTTATGCCATTAGAACCGAGCAATTGCATATTTCTCTAAAACACAACACGATTTTAGATTTTCTTTTTTTGTCTTGTGGTGACATCTGCTACCAAACAACGAAAGTTATATTATGATTTTTGCTTATTTTTGTCGTATATCGACCTCTGTTAAGGAGTAACGCAAGCTACATCATGATTGTCTTTTTTCTTCCAGCTGTTTATTGACGTTTATAAATGAATAGCGTAGATCAAGGATGACGAACCTTTTTCGAATTTTATTTAAAAAAAAAACATGACGCGGGTCACATAGATTGATTGTCACATTGAATAGTCAACTGTCAAAGTATAATCCAATCAACGCCACCTAGTGGATTAACCGTAAACAGCATACAACGTCATGTTCCGCAATCGATTTGGAAATTTCAAAAAAACAAAATGTATGAAAACATTTATTTTCTTCATCATTTCTTTGCCGTGATATTTTTTCCGATGTTTTAATGCTTATTCTGCTATTCTAGGCGGAGACGAATTTAATAAATCAAATATCATTAAAATCCGTAAAGCCATTCTCGAGATATACGTGATTTAAATAGCCCCACTTTGTTTTATATATATAGATGTCCTTTTTTCCCCAAATTATATACCCAACTAGAGCATCCAATCCCGGGATTCGGGATCCCGTTCAATTTTCTGATCCCAAAATTGATAAGGCTGCGATCCCGGGATTTCGGGATTGAGAAATATTGAGCAAATCCCGAAAATTTACTCGAAATTCTGTGATAATCGGGAAAAAAGTATACCAAATCTAGGATTTCAAATTCCTTGGTGAACTAAAAAAAAGAAAGTTTTGTGATAATCGGGAAAAAAATATACCAAATCGAGGTTTTCAAATTCCTTGGTGAGCTAAAAAAAAAAAGCAAAGTTCTGTGATAATCGGGAAAAAAGTATAGCAAATTGAGGATTTCAAATTCCTCGGTGAGAAAATCCCGGGATTGGAAAAAGGCTTCGGGATTGGATATCCTATACCCAACCAATTGTGGGTAAAAGTGTAAATTAAATACGCATGCCAATTTTAAAAATGCACTATTATATTAGTAATATTTATGATTCGTTTGATTTTTTTCTAGTGAAAAGTAGACGTTAATAATGCGGCTCTGCATTAGTGGACTGCATTTTTTTTTTCTTTATTAATACAAACTCTGGAAAAACTCACTCAAAACATAGAAATAATTGAAAGCAAAACAAATGACCATAAAACTCAACAATATGAAACCAACTATCCTAAAATAAATAAATATGGCAATTCAGACCACAGGGCCACAGTATTCCGTCGTTGTCAAATCAAACCACCCCGGCACATCTGGTAATGAGCTTAAAAATCAAGTTTAAAAAAACATCACTCCGAGTGAACAAGGTATCGGAATAGAAAGAGTTACCTACTCAGCAAGTAATAAGCTATTTTTACAATGCCAATCTGACATGCACGCAGAAAAAATTACCAATAAGATAAACCTTTACAAAAACTTCGAAGCAAAAAAAAGAGAGATTCTTCAAATTAAAAAAGTCAGTAAGGAAACAAATAATGAAGACCTACAAACATCGTAGGCATTCAAAACGAAGAGATCCACAACTTCCTGGGACAAAACAAAGATATGAAGGATCATGTGAAAATTATAAAAACAGTAAAAAAACAAAAAAGATAACCATTCAAACTTCTCCAGAGACTATTAAAATCTTCATCGAAAAAGAAAGGATCAATATAGACTTTCTCCGAGTCCACATTGAGGACCCCACGCCAACGTTCTCTCTAAGCTGCGCGCGTGCGTGGCCGCGCAGCAGTTGGGAAGCCCCCGCGCACTCATTCCGGGTTGGGGTGCACTACATGACAGTTGTTCCATTAATATTTGATAGGCCTGCACAGCATTTGAAATTTCCGCGCAGCTAACCTCTTGCCTTAGAGGGAACATTGCCGCACGCCCCTAGTGCAGTCATACAAATGCTTTGGTTTCGGACACACCACAAAACACTGCACAGGCAAACTCGGTTAAAAAATGATTTCAACTGCAGCACGAGTGGACAAAATATAAGAACTAGCAACCTCACAGACCAGTGCAGACACAATCGTACAATCCTACAACCTAACCCAAATGATAACATACCACGGTGCAATGAAAGCATACCTGCAATGATTTAAATTAATTAACGACGACAGTTGACCTTGCAACGGAACCAGCCTCCAAACTGGATCACATCATTCAGACATGCCCAATAGTAGAAAGGGAAAGATTTGAGTTTCACAGGATATGCAGACTACACAACGTAACAACAGACCTCAAACAAAAACACATTCTCATCACAAACGACAAAACACAAACATATTTCATAAAATTCCTTATCATATCAATACAGAAGATAAAATTCACCAACGAAGGTAAATAAACTTCAACACAAAATAAACCATAACCAAATATACATACACTTCTTCCATACACCCTACTTGATTTATATTCCTTTTCACATTATTTTACTTTGTTTTCACTTTATTTATCTTTGGCTCGTATTTTTCTGGTCAAAATTTCAATAACATTGGTCAGAATTTATATTAAATGGTCAGAATAAATAGTTATGATTTAAATGAAATTAAAAAAAAAACCTTACCTAACCTAACCTACTAACCAAAATTGTTATTAAATATTCTGACCGTATAATATTTTTATTCTGACCAAAAATTGATTTAAATTCTGACCATTTAATTTCCTTTATCTTTATTTCAAGTTTACTTAATACTGTCAATCTACTAATTGTATTCAGCCATTGCTCTTCATAATGTATACACATGTATATAATATTTATGTTTTCACTCTTTTTATTATATACACCTCATTGTTTACACCTCTTATATTGTCAAGTTATCTTACAATACTATATTAACAATTGTACCTGACTTCTTTTTCTTTCAAATATATATATGTATTTTATTTTTCTTGCGGTATCTAGTACACCGCTACTCTTTATATAATATGTTATAAATATATCTAAATGCAATGTACATGATATTAAATTATGATAAAGTATATACTGATACTTTGAAAATAAATGGCGAAGCGTTTTTAACGCAAATCATCCTTGTACCAAAAACTTAGCCGTCATAATACTTGACACCGAATCCAACATCTAATCGCTGGTGTCATATTCATAACCAGAGTATTCTGATTGAAATACCTCTTAACTACTGCTCGCACATTATACAGACGTAGACCACTCATCTAACATCAAAAAGTTTTAAAAAAAAGCAGAATTTATATTGATAAATTACTATCGAGTAACATTTTGTCTACACGCATGGCTATGGTAAGTTGGGGGTTAACATTCCCTACGTCTCGACTTTGCTACAAGTCTATATTCCTTGATACTGCGTGTCATGCTGCAATATAGGTGTATCCGACGACAGGAAATATGTCAAATACTTCTTCGGGGACAATGGTTTCCCCTTCTTGCTATTTCCAAAGCCTACCGAAGTTGCTCAACAGAATGTCTTCCTGTAATGTTGGGACTTGCTGCATTGGATTTGGAGGTCCAAAGACGAGTTTGAATTAATCACCTTTTCTACAGGAAACTAGCGGATTTTTTTTTTAAGCCATGTCCGCTCCCAATGTGGCGCATATGGACTTCTAATGGAGCTTATCTCAACAGAAGTGTTTCTACGAGAACTGCTTGTTACTCAGTTGCTCAACCTCTCTTTTTCCAAAGAGAGTAGGGATAGAAGGATAGGGCTAGGACAGGATTAGTGGTAAGCTAATCGCTCTCGATATGCCCCGTTCATAGGATAGGATGGGTGAAAGGGGGGAATTCAAGACATCACATACATCCATGCCTTTAAACAGAAATTCATAAATCGATTGAAAAATCAATTTACAAAACTGTCCGTACCAGGATTTGAACTCGGGCCCTCTGTAGCCGAAGCCAAGAACGTTGACCACTCGACCACACAGGCGGTAAATTGAAAGCGCAAATTGGAGTTACATAAATTTAACTCACACTGTGCTTGTGGTATAATCAAGATTCAGAACATATTCTCTTGGATTGTCTGATTATGTCCATAGAAAGAGGTATATTGTTCTCATTATGTAGAAATAACCATGATGGAACTATCTGTCATCCAGATCTAGTTACGTCTCCAGAAAATTTCCGTTACTTCAAAAAATTTGCTACTTTTGGGGAAAAAAACTATCTTCCCTGCCTATCACCATTTAATCCCTAATCACATCTGTTTCAAAATCAAAAGTTGTTTTATTACTGCCATTATTGCTTATTATTACGTAATTACTTTATTACTTATAGTTATACCAATTATATATATTTTTTTATTATTCCATATTTGCTCCCTATACGGAGCATATGGTCACCACGAAGTTTCTCCATGATTCTCTATCCCCAGCCAGTCTCCTTGCTTCCTCCCAGGTCATCCCAGCGTCCCGTAACTCAGTGGCCTTCCACGACATTGGGATCCATCTGGTTGGAAGAAGAGACAGGCAGGGTTCAGGCTCTCTTGAGGCATCCTTATCACATGTCCAAGCCAGGTCCATCGTCACTTCTTTATTTTGGACGTAATAAGAGGCTGGTTAGTCTGCTCTCTAATCTCCGTATTCCTGACAAAAGTCAGACCATTTCACTTCTAGCATTCGCCGCAGGAATCTGTTTTCGAAGCACAGTACACAGTTACTCTGTGCTTTCCTAAGGTGCCATGATTCGCAACCGTAAAGCAGCACTGTCAAGTTACATGCGTCGAACAGGAGGCACTTGATTCTGACCGAGTACAGTCGTGAGTCCCAGACTTTCCGCATTGAGTTAAAGGTTGCTCCAGCTAGCCCTAATCGGATCGCAAGCTCTTTACATGGATTGCCATCTCCCGTGATGTGTACCCCTAGGTACCTGAAACCGTCGACTCTTTCGATGTTTTGACCAGCGCTCGTCAAAGGGTAGTGTGGGTCTGGACAGGCACTGTTGCAGAGTCCATTGGTTTTACTCGCATTGATTTTAAGACCGATGCAATACGAGTTGCTCTGCAGTCTATCCATTGTCTCTTGAATACCCTCGACAGATTTGTCAAATATAACAGCGTTGTCTGCATACTCGAGGTCGCATAACTTTAGATTGAGGGCAACGGTCACACCTCAGTCAGGAGGAATTGCCTTCCTCAGAATGAAGTCGAAGATTATAATGAAAAGGAACGGAGCTAAGACGCAGCCCTGTCTGACCCCGGTTGAGACCCCAAACCATTCAGTGGTTATATCACAGATTCTTATGCAGCATTCACTCCCCTCGTGCAGACATTTGATGATGGCAACAATCTTGGTTGGGATTCCGTACAATTTTAATATGTTCCATAGAGAAGACCGGTATGGACTATCAAAGGCCTTTTCGTAGTCTACAAAGCAACATGCCAGCGAGCTGTTGAATTCGTTGTTTTGCTGAAGAAGGCACTTAAGATTGTGCATTTGGTCCGTGCAGGATCGGCCAGGTAAGAGAACTATATTTAATTAACCTTTATAATATCTATACACCTAATAACCTTCACCTTCGCCTTCACCTTCGAACAATATTGACATTCGAAAACCCGTTTTTTCAAAAGTCGGTTTTTGTATAAGCCCTAGTGGAAAGGCATTATATTAATAAAAACACAATATTCCTTTGTACTATATTTCCACTTTATTAAAAAATGCCAGTGGATTACTGACAATATATTATAACGGTGCATATAAAAAATTGTGAAGAGCAGCGATGATTAAACTCTGCCAAGTTTCGAAAAACAACACGAATGATATCACAAGCATGCGAGAAGTGATAGTAAAAAAATAATCAATAAGGAATAGGAAGGGGCTCTCTCGGGCGACAAGAGTAGTCGAGTCCCAGGCGCTGCGAAGCGTTGCCTATGACGTCCAGACAGCGGTCCAGCTGCTCTTTTGTATGAGCAGCAGAGAGACAGAAACGAATGCGGCCAGCCATCAGCGGAGTGGCCGGGAAGCCGACTCCCACCACCGCGACTCCGCTCGCTGACAGTTCTCTAACAACGCACCTGAAACAATATTGAAGCATTTTCAAGATATTTTAACTACATTATCTAAAATTGAACAGACGCAAATTAGGACGGTGGTTGAAGGCTGAAAGGTAACCGGACAAAACAGAACTATTCATAAAATACTTAGACACAATGTGTTTGTCGTATCTATTTATGAATTCAATACATATTACACAACAATTCAAAAAAATATATAAATATTCAAAATACAGTGGAACCCCGATCTACCGTTCTCGCATTGTTCGTTTTCCCGCATGGATCGTTCGTTTGTTATAGTCTCGGCCAAACACCCATAAGAACAATGTTAAATAATCCCGCATTAATCGTTCCCCGATTATACGATTTCCTCGATTTATCGTCTAAATATCATGGTACCTTCACAAACATTATCCCGATTGAATGTTTTTTTTTTGAATATATATTTCTCATTTCGCTCAGAAACACGATCGACTCATACAATTATTTTTTTTGAAAAAAAACGAGACTGCAATAGTGTGCAGACGCCGTAGAATTGTTTGTTATGATTTCTCATAATGCTTCGCTGATGACTCACTTACTGAGCTCCAGTGCACATTATTCATTTATCTCGCTGAATTTCAACACCTATAATGCCTATAGTTTTGCCTCGAGTCTCGTGCCGTAAAGTGTTCTTATTCGGATTAAAATGCGACCTGTGAAAAAACTAGAACTCTCACGGAGAAACTCAAAATAATTCTAGACGTTGAAAACAGTCCAAGAGAAAAACGAGTTGACATAGCAAAACGTCTAGGACATGCACCATTCACTCCGAACTCAATTGTTGCGAGTGTTACGACTCGAGTGATTTAAAATGCAAAGGGCGAATCAATCGAAAAGTATGGCAATGACGATGCAAATATTGTTGGAATGAAAGAAAGGAGAGAAAAGCCTCTCTTTTTTTTTTGTCCGGAATGTCCAAATGAGCCGGGTTTGTGTCTGGATCCATGCTTTCGTTTGTATCACCAACCCATGTATAATATTGCTTAGTAAAATAATATTGTTTATTGTAAGTTTTTTTAAACTATTTTTTACTGTTATTTTATATTCAATGTACACATGTGTTTACAAAAGATGTAATTTTATACACCTAATCGAAAGTAATTCTATGCTATTTTTTAAATATTGATAAATCTATCTAAAGTCTGCTATGTATGTATGTATAAAATATTATATAAATATAAATCACTAAGGGAGCATGCAATTAATTTATTTACAAAAATCTCGAAAACAATCCAGTGTAAATGCTTCTTTATACGGGTACCTAACTATGGACAATAAAATGTTTAGAAGTGTCTAGTGATACACAGGTACGCATTCCAAAAATTCTTTAATAAGAATAATATTGTAAAATCAGCATGCTATACTGCATAAGCCATCAAAGTCCGCTTAACCCTTTGACCGCGGATGACTGCTATAGCAGCCCAATCTGAACCGATTTGGATCCGAGCCGCGGTCAAAAGGTTAAGTACAATGTCGACTATACATGGTGTTTTAGTGGATTGTATATTTTTAATTTAGGGAGATAACACTATTGCAGTGTGTATTTACTGACCTCATTTCACTTTTATGATACCTGTATAACGCGTCCAACTCAATTTTTCTTAAAATACCACTTGGCTCACTTCACCTCTGGGGCTCATTAATTAAGTATGCGGTGACATTGGATCAAACATAAAATTGTATATTTTTGAAGTTTTTTATAAGAACTTTAACATGTAGTTGAGAGTCCACATTCGTGGTTTTATGTGAGTATGATCACATACGAGTACATTACACTCATATGTTTTTTATCATTTCCAGGGATATTACAAGAATTCTGCAGAGCGCAATATAAATTGAATACATACCCAATCTTGGAATACAAATAGACCAACATGGGAACCACGGGGGAATCTTCATGCCCGTATATAATTACACCCATCTGATTCAGCCTCCTGCGGAAATATCTGGAAATAAATGAAGCTGCGCTATAGGATTTGACATAAATAAATACATGATAAATAGGAAGGCTGAAAAATAAAATGATTAAATATTAGAGTAGTACCTTGGTAATATTGGGGGTTTAACCCTGGCCCCTAATGTGTGTTTGTTGAAAAACATGATATAGTGCTTCTTTTTACAATCGAAGAATCCATGATGGCAGGGTGAGAATCAAGATATTAGAGAAATTTTGAATGATTAGATTAGAATCTGAGTATATCAAGTCAGATACCACTCATTAAAAGATTTTAAAATTTCGTTTGCTTTGTTTATTGTTAAATGTCTAGTAGTTTTGTGTTGGTCTTTGGTAAAAACGGTAATAAATATGTTTCCTAAATGTAAAAGCAAGTGATTAATGATATGCAATTTGAAATAATAATATCGCTGGGATAGGTTCCAATTTGCCAGGCAATAATGGCAATTGTTGCACAGTGATGACATGACTAATACATCCAATCCCGGACCGCTTTTGTGATCCTAGGATTTCGAGATTGACAAACTTTCAATCCCAGCATCTCAGGATTGATCATGTACCGTAATTCTTTTTTTTTTTAATTTTTTACATATTACTAATTTTAATACAAAAAAAACTACTGACAGCTAACGGCCAAGTCGACATTTTTTTCATAAACCACGGTTACTTGAGATCAATTTGCGTAGAAGAGATATCACAAACACCTGTGTTCAAGATATCAAATTTAAATATATCTTACACTGCCCAAAAAATTGAATGATTGCAATTGAATTTTGTACAAAGTTGTAAAAAAAAACTTTCCACTTCGGTCTACAACTGCTATAAAATATGAGAGGGTAAGAGGTAAGAACACAATTCATTTATTTTGTATTAAACAAAAATACGTATGTAAACAAACTGAGGTACGATGTCGCAAACTGTTTTGATATTAAATTATAAAGCAGTAAATCGGGAAGAATTTCAATTTTATACTTGATTTTTTACATGTTATAATGAAGTTACATGGATTGCTAAATTGGTCGGGATTAACGCCCATTCGTGACGTATTTTTATGGGATTTATTTGATTAGTGATCGTGTTTCTATAAGGGACCTATTTATTATTTTCACTGTGTTGAAATGATCATTATGCATTTGGCTTCAATATAAGCCAAACCAATTATTTTTTAGCATTCTATTTATTACGGTACTTTGGAAGAAAAAATGGTACAGTGGACTGCATTTTATTTGCATGACAAGTCGCCACCTGGATCGGGTTAAAATGCTGCTAAAATGTCTATTCAAAATTTAGCATGTTGACGATGATAACATGAAAACACATCCAGCAGAAACATAACCTTTAAATGAAATCACAACAAAGGAAAGTGAGAAAAAAATATTTTTCAGGAGACCTTGTGTTGCGAGCGAGAGCGGCGATGCGGGATAGGCCTTCCACTCCTCCTTCCAGTCCCATGATGATGCTCATGCTGCTGACAATCTGCTGAGCGACAGGAGGCGACATACTATACGCGTACGCTCCCGCATGACCGTGCTTCCGAATACAGTCTATCAGCTTCTGCAATTTTATTTTCAGCATTAGTGATTTTTTGGCTTAAGAATCAGGGTAAAAAATTTGATAAAAAAACTAAAATTTAGGGCGTAGGAAAGTTTACAAGAGACAAGCAAAGATCTTTATTCTATGCCAATTTAGAATGATATATGCAGTCTGTATAAGAAATCAGACACTGGAACCTTGAAATTGCAATAATGGCTCGTGAAATACAACGATAAAATGTATCAATAAATCGTTAATACTATTTTACAACAAAAATCATCTAAAAATAAATAAATAGATAAAAGATCAAGAAATTAATCGTGTCAAGGGGTTGAAGAAAAATGTATTTTTCATTCAGCAAAGATATATTTTTTAATCTATGTTCAAGCTTCAAGGGCTGAAGAGAAATGTTTTTTTTATTGACCTAAGCATGTGGAGCATAACAGCCCAATAATGGAGTTATCTCAACAGAAGTTTTTCTAGAAGAAGTGCTTGTTACACAGTTGCTCAAAGTCTCTTTTTTTCAAAGAGAGTAGGGATGGCAAGGATAGTGTTAGGAAAGCACGAGTGGTTAGCTAATCGCTCTCACTTTTGCCCTCATTTTAAGATTGAAAAGTGCTCAAGTCTGTACTGGGATTCGAACCTCTGAGATCTTTCACAGGAGCCAACGACGTTACTGCAGACCAAACAATTTTTATTCAGCAAAGCATGCATACCCAACTATTTATAACCAGAAACTGCCTTTGCATATATGTTTTTACTAAACGCTGTTGATTGCTGGCATTCAATCAATATGGGAACGTTTTACAAAATTACGCACTGATAGTTTTGTAAACAAATATTTGGTAGATTTTGTTCAAGATCAGTATAAGACGATTTTCAATTCTATAAAAATTACTAATCGAAATAAATACTAATTGTAATAGTAGAAAATTTAAATTAACTTTGATTATTCCACGTATTGTGTTACTAACTGTGACACGTGTTTCGCCTCTTTCAGAGGCATCTTCAGACTTACTATCGCAAAGTTTGCTTAAGTAATGAAGCAAGATTGATTCTAACATTTTAAAATTATAAAATTACAAAATTAGGGAGCAAGGAGGGGGGTGTATAATCGAAATAAAACCCCCCTCCTTGCTCCTCTGCAAGGAGGGGGGTGTAGAATCGAAATAAAACCCCCCTCCTTGCTCCTCTTAAAAGGAAAAAAACCCAAACCTCCATTTTGTAATTTTATAATTTTAAAATGTTAGAATCAATCTTGCTTCATTACTTAAGCAAACTTTGAGGTAGTAAGTCTGAAGATGCCTCTGAAAGAGGCGAAACACGTGTCACAGTTAGTAACACAATACGTGGAATAATCAAAGTTAATTTAAATTTTCTATTAAAATGAACTTCCACAAAGTTACCGCCGAAACCATCGAAAGTAATTGTAATAGAATGATTTTTTCTGTAACCGTAATATTGTATAATAAAACCTGGTAATCATTTATACCAGGCCTTCCCAACCTGTAGGGAATTCATCCCTAGGGAGGAATTTCAGAGTTCCAGAAGAGGAATCATTGAATCGCTAGATTTGATTTGAAACTGCGTGTACTGGGATTCCAATCCGGGAGTACTGAAACCTAAGTAACAGTATTGATCACTCAACCGCGTACCCGATTATCTATAAAGATATTCTATAAGAATAGTCTCTCAACCTTTTTAGACCCGGGGCCCCCCAAAAATGTGCTGTGGCCCCCTTGGAACCGTGCCTGGTTGAGAAACCGTGGTTGCCATAATCAGATCATCCCACATGAGTGGCAAGTGTAAACAGAATAGGTGACAGTGTTAGTCAGACATTTTTTTTATATTTACAACCAGTTATTGTAGATACTTTCTCTGATAAAGTAAATCATTATGAATAAAACATTACCTTAGAGCCGGCGAGATATCCGCCAGCCGCTCCGAAACTCTTTGTAAAAGTACCCATCAAAATGTCTACCCGGAGGGGATCCACACCGTAATAGTCTGTCACACCGCGACCTCGTTGTCCCATCGCCCCCACAGAGTGTGCCTGCAGCAAAATAGCAGAAGGTTGGATGCCAGTTTCCGAAAATTCCGGTATTGGGACGCATATTGACCCTTCACTTACGGGAAAAATTTTGCAACTATTTGTGAGAAAAGCAGGGGCAAAATTTTTTTTTTTTTAGCTGTAATTACTGAGGCATAACTCTTCTCTTGGTAAGAATAAGAGGTCCATTTATGCAAATACCAAGAAAAAATATAGCTGGCTTCCTCCCTGGAAGGTTGTGTGCGGACCAAATACACAATCTTCAATATCTCCTCCAGCAGAGCAATGAATTTAAGAGCACTCATGTTTGTTGTTTCGTTGACTATGTGAAGACCTTCTTCTACCGACCTTCTTTATGGAGAATACTGGATACATACGGGATCCCACCAAAGATTATGGCTATTACCAAATCCCTGAATGATAATAGTGCATGCTGTGTGAGAATCGGTGATTCCATTCGGAGTCACAACTGGAGCAACGTTCCCTCTAAGCTGCGCGCGTGCGCGGCCGCGCAGCAGTTGAGAAGTCCCCGCGCACTCATTCCGGGTTGGCGCGCACTACAAGACAGTTGCTCAATTGATATTTGATCGGTCCGCGCAGCCTTTGAAATTTCCGCGCATCTAAACCTTCGGCTTAGAGGGAACGTTGAACTGGAGTGAGACAGGGCTGTGTTCCTGCACCGTTCCTGTTTATTATTATTTTTGACTTCATACTTCGCAGGTTAATTCCGCCTGATCAAGATGTAGCTGTTGATCACCGACTGAGCCTTTGTGACCTTGAATACGCCGATAGCGCTGTCATATTCGACAAATTTATTGAAGGCATCCAGGAGATTATCAACGGGTTAGGAAATTAGGAAATAACTCAGGTCACATTGGTCTAAAAATTAATACAAGTAACACCAATGTGACATGTAACCAAACCTGTCAAGGCTCTTGATAGGACCCAGACCAGCGTGGGACAGATCATCGTGAGGGTCGACAGCTTCGAATACCTCGGCTTACAAATCCCGGAAGACGGTAGCACAAAAAAGGAGCTCGCCATTCGCCTAGGAATGGTTGGACCCACATTTAACTCAATGAAGACTGTCTGAGACACACAGCTGTACTCGATTAAAACGAAATGCCATTTATTCAATGCTTGCATTCTACCAGTGCTGCTTTACGATAGCGAATCATGGCACACAAAGAAGACTCAAAAAAACCGTAGGTAAATATGTCATTTGGTATCACATCGACTACTGCAGCGAAAAACTTCACAAACTAAGCTGAAAACAACAGCACAATTTAAAATATTTATTGAAGCTTTCATAATCGCGATAAAATCACACATTAATATGAAGAGCACTGATAAATAAATTATATAAAATATTTTCAATATACGTCGACAAAAGGTGTTGTTACTCAGAGAACATTCTAAGTAAGCAGTGCTACCAATCCTTTTTTTTTTTAGAGTTGCTGCCTACTTCAGTCGTATTTTTTTTTATAGGTATCAATAGTAGGCTTAGGTATTATTGAAAGACGTATTGATAATGAGCATTGAGAACAGATGCTTGCGTCAGATAATGGAGGTGAGGTAGTTTGATTTAGTGAGGAATAAGGATATTAACCCTTTGACCGCGGTTGACTGCTATAGCAGCCCAATCTGAACCAATTTGGATCCGAGCCGCGGTCAAAAGATTAAGAGACGTACACGACAGCGCCCCGTCACATCAGTGATTATGGAGACGTTGGAACTGGCTAGGTCACGTGCTGCGGATGCTGTCGGAAAGCCTTTACCTTGCCTGCCTCTTCCAGAATCATCCTTACTAGCTTTTGGAAAATAATTCAAAAGAGCTGTTTTCAAGCTATGTAGGTGTTCGCAGAACACCTAACTAGGTTCCGTGGTTACGCAAAACATAGTTTGCGAAACCCTGCTTTACACTATCATTACCCTATTCAAAAATAGATGTAAAGCGACTGAATAAAAATCAGTTCTCATAAAACGACCTCTGATTGTGTAGTATATTGGATGAATGCGATCATTTAGACTTTGCCACATTTTTTTATAGCACAATATTATCAGCAATACTAATTTGTAAAATCGTTATCATTCAGCACTTTATTCTTTCACAAAAAAGCGAATATGTTATTCAATAAATAAATAAAGATACATAAGTACATATGTTGTATCTGTGACAATAAAACTGTATTGGTGATTTCAATCAACCCACTTGGACTTTGACACGTTTCTATGTCAAAGTCTAAATAAATATAATAATTCAACAAACTACTACCGAAACTGACAATATTCTTATCATTATATTCTTTAGTATTTTGTCAAAGAACAAAAAAATGCAAAAAGATTGCCACAATAATAATTAGAAGACAGCAAATACCTCATCCAAGTAAAGATAGCAGTTGTATTTGTCCTTGATATCCAAAACTTGCGGAAGATGTACGACGCTGCCCTCCATGCTGTAGACGCCTTCCACGACGATGAAAATCTTTCGCCAAGGCTTCCACGGCTCTCCGGGAGCTCCGCGGCCGCGAGCAATATTGGAACGGACCACGGATTCCAGATGACGCATGTCTATACAGGAAATAACTCATAAAGCATGGAAAGTAAAGGATCTACGGACCGGTAAGCAGATATGTCAGTTATTTTTCCGAACGCACAATTTAAAGCTCAAATACAGCCTACCGTTGTGTCTGAAGATGGTGACGTTGGCATTAGATAGTCTGAGTCCGAGGATGAGAGACGCGTGGTTGCGCTCATCGCTGATGGCCAGGCAGCCCGGGCCGAGAATGGCGGGAAGCCCGAGAGTGTTGGTGGCGAATCCCATTCCTACAGCGAGAGCTGCCTCAGTCCCCAAGAACCGCGCTGTCAGCTCTTCCAACTCCACGTGAACCCTGCACGTGCCTGAAATTTTTTTCCAATGAAAAATATGCGCCCGTTTATATTGCGAATTTATAATACGATACAACTGAAATTCCTTTATCTTTTTGGTAACTTCGTATGCAACGTCAATGTTTTTTGACATTGAATTTTCAAGTATGATGTTTTCTTCAAATGTTAGTTATATAAGGGGTACCGAAAATTAAACCATTATTTTTATTTGACACATATTTATTAACACAAATCTTACATACTACATTTTACATTACAAAATATAATCTCCATCATTGTCTACGACCGTCTGCCATCTCCCAGGTAGTTTCTCGATCCCTTTTTTGTAGAAACTTGCTGGTTTCGACTTGAAGTATGAATCTAAATAATTTTTGACGTCTTGCATATTTTGAAATTTTTTTTCCCGTAACGAATGCTCCATTGACTTAAATAAGTAAAAATCCGAAGGGGCAAGGTCCGGAGAGTATGGGGGATGCTTCAAAACTTCAAAATTTAAATCGGAAATATTTTCACGGGTCATTTTGGCGGTATGAGGCCGAGCATTGTCGTGTAACAGAATCACGCCCTTTCTATTGACCAAATTTGGTCGTTTTATCATTAATTCTTCTTTTAGTCTTGATAGTTGCTGACAATATACCTCTGCATTAACCGTATCTCCAGGTTTTAGCAGTTCATAATGGATGATTCCACGAATATTCCACCAGACACACAAAAGGACCTTGCGAAGGGTGAGACCAGGCCTAGGGGTGGGGATAGGTACCTGGGATGTTGAAAGCCATTGTTTTTTTCGTGTAACATTATCGTACACAATCCATTTCTCATCGCTGGTCACAATTCGTTCCAAAAATGGATGTAATTTTTGTCGTGACAACAGGGAGTCGCACGTACTCATTCGAACCTCCTTGTTCATCTCGGAGAGCGCGTGCGGAACCCAAACACCCATTCTGTGGGATTTACCGATTTTTTGTAAATGATCTCGCACTGTGGACCATGGAGCATGTAATTTCTGTGACAATTCTTCAATACTTAAACGAGGATCAGCTTCCACTGTGGCCTTCAGTAGATCATCAAAAATAATGGTTTAATTTTCGGTACCCCTTATATATATAAAACAATTTCATGTCATTTGTAAATAAACAAAATAAAAATTTGATTTATAAATAATATCTTCTTTCAAAATCTGCTACTTATTAATTTTTAGAAAGAATCGAGAATGAAAACTAACAATATTGAAAACAAAAATGACTATAACCATAGCAGTCTTAAGTTCCAAGCAGTTTCGTAGAAAAAACAGCAAAAAAGACCGGGTCGTTATATCCCAGCCGCTCCTAACAGATTGTATGGCGGTTATACGTAAATCAACCCTAAATTCCAATTTATGAGCTTATTTTTCGTTGAATATAACATGTATGTTTGAAAGATTTCTTGTATGGATATTCTGTGATTCTTTGGTGTTATTAATTTACAATTTACGATACATCGGAAGGGTCATATATGCAAATTAAGTAATGATTGTAAGAAATATAGCGAATGGCAAGAAATGCGATGTGTGGTAAAACAAATAAAATTTAACTTCCCACTATTAAATATCACAGTTATATAAAATATTGATCATAAATAACATAAAACAACAGTAACAAGCGGAATCCATATTATATTATATACGATGTTGACGCCTATTGTGATATTATGAAATAAATGCTGCGTCTTATCATATAATAATGGCAATATACCAAGTAAATGATGATTTAATCAATAATAATATTTAATCAATAATAATATTTAAAAAATAATGAAGTGAAATGTGCTACCCTAGTTTGACTTACTGATTTTTGATTACTGATATGACTTGAGAAATCCTATGGAAAGATTGAGTAACGAACCAGTGTGCACAAATAAATTTTGAGATTAATTATTAATTGATTAAAATCCCAATAATGACGTTGATTTTTTTAATGAACTATCCAACCTCATATTCTGTATTGAAATATTGTAAAAAAAAATATTTTTTATAAAATGATTTGCCTTCTTTGTTTGCTTTTGTTCTCCGAGATTTTTCTTCAAAAACCTTAGAAAATGTGATTTTTTCTTATTTTGAAAAATATGTAATTGAAAAGATATATAATTACAATATAAATATGTATTTCCTACAATATATCAGAAACAAATGGCTTCATGATGATGTGATATTACTTTGAAAATTATGACGCCGGCCCGCTTATCTGAAAAGAGTACCTGTTTTCAGCTCCATAGCATGGCTTTTACTATCGGGGGATTTGCTATAACCTAATCTAACAATTTTAAACCTGACTCATAAGATTTCTCTATACGATATATTTTTAGTCGTCACCCCACATTCTTTTTTCCCCAGTCACGATATTTCAATCACCTAGATTTTTAGAGAACTTTCACACCTTACTGCAGCGATTTCCAACCTGGGAGGCGCGAATAGTCGAAAATATTAATTTACTCTTTCAAACGTGTCTTTATTACTATATGAAACAAAGGATGGGGAGGCGCGAAGATATTTTTTTCTTCAAAGGGAGGCGCAGTACCATAAAGGTTGGAAACCACTGCCTTACTGTAAAATGTCGGAGCTCTATAATCATAGCTTGCAATAAGTGATATTTTACAATGCTAAAATATACATCTCATAGTCTGTAAAAAAAATTGGATACGGCGAGAAAACTTAAGGAAAGTTTATTCGTACCGAGTTCACTTCTAGGACTGGCAAGAGTGACACCGAGGCTCCTGATTGACTCTTCAGCGGCATCAGCGCAAGCACCAGTGGCCTCCGCGAAGCCCAAGTAATTATATGAGCCCAGGTTTATGCATCTCGTTTGCGTTCCAGTAAATCTATAATTAAATATAAATCTTTCCAACCTCAACAAATCTGAAGCAATAAAAATTTTGCTTACATTCAGGGGCGTGACATAGGTACATACAGTGGCGGCCGGTCAATGTGGCAATGGATCAATGCACCCCTTGTTTATGCAGGGGCGATTATATTTCATGAAATAATATTAAAACAACATTTATACCATTCACTCATTTTAAATTCTTCATGTACTTACTGTATATAATAAATATTTTAGAAATCAAAGCGTGTTAATTAGTTTGTGGCATGTAGTACATTGATCCAATGCCACATCGACCGTCCGCCACTGGGTACATATATATATATATATAGCATTCATCGGAGACTTAATCTCCAACATGTATACAGTACATTAAGGCAAGTCTAAACTCTCTCTGGTTTAATGGTCAATATTACAGATTTATACTATTACTGCAAAATTTCAACTTCATCAATTTAAAATGCTTTAGCAATAGTGCATACACCCAATCAACGTTCCCTCTAAGCTAAAAGCCCCTGCGCACTCATTCCAGGTTGGCGGGCACTCCGAGAAAACTATTAAACTAATATTTGATTGGCTCGCGCAGCCTTTGAAATTTCCTAACCTCTTGTCTTAGAGGGACCATTGCACCCAATCCTTTTTTTATATGATACATTGGTTCCAGAAAATGGTGCGTAAAAAACCTTACTTTCATATAATTTGATAAATCGGTTCCAAAGATTAAAAAGTATCAAAAATTAATGAAAAAACAAAATTTGTTCAACAAATTTGAGCAAAAAAAATTTTTTTACATATAAAATTTAATTTATTTATTGATTATAAAATACAATGAGAAACAGATACATATTATGTATACATGCATAATTGTATTCTCTTATAGGAGTTATTTGCTGCTGTCACTGTCAGTTACGAAATATGTGTAATTGTTCGCGATTTTTTGAATGAACGTATTGAATTTTGTTCGGACTCATTTGATAAAATGCTGATTTCCTAAATTAGAATTAGGTCTAGAGATCTCAGTCAATTATTATTAAATTGGATTTTTGTTGATCCGAAAGTTGAAAATATTATATTTTTAAATCCACGTGTTTATTTGGCACGTGCCTGACAAATCACCTTATAAATGTTTTTTAATTAAAAAATAATATTTCCATCATCGGTTCATATTTATTATTTTGTATTTAAAATTTTGGATGTCAGGAGTGCATTAATTTGATAGAGTGAATCTCAGTGGTAAATTTTATGACTAGGAAACGTGCTATTTAACGAATATAATAAATGCATTGTATTTAAAAAAGTTTTAGAGCAGACCTACATCAAACGATTTTGTACAGGGTCACCATTTCTTCTGTAAAAATAATTTTCGGAAAAAAAATCGCATAAAAAAAGGATTGGGACTTAAAAAATTGGGAAAATATTTCATCAATTATTTGCACTGCATATAAATTTTTGCTAAAAATGTATTCGTTGTTTAAGCAACACAAATTGTCAAGTTTCCAATTGATACAAGGCTCAATGAAAAACACTAACCTGAAAGTCCAACCGTAGTCATCGGTCACACGATCTTTGAGAACGAGTTCAGCACCTGGTGAAGAAGAGATGGGTCGGTTCCAGCAGTCTCGCACCCTTCGATACACATAGCGAGAGTAGAATTGGTCGAATGGATTATAAAGACGAGCATAGCCCTGCCGATCATGTAAAAAATGTGATTCAGAAACGCTTTTCAGAGTACCGTACTGTCGCAGCTGCCGACTGTCAGCTCGTACTGAGAGATTTGCACTCGGGTCGAAAGCCCAAAATTATTCGTAAATAAGCCACAAAGGTTCCAAAGCAAAACCCATATAACGATCGATTACATACAATCAACTCATTCATAGAGGCTAATGAAACTTTGACGAAAGATTGGCAAGACAAAGCAAGGGTACATATAAGAATTAATACTTCATTAAAGCACCCGCGAGCTGTGACAATAATTTTCATGGCTCAATTACCGCTCTCGAGGTGAAGGTAGTCATGTGTAAAATTAGAACGAGGTCAATTGAGTTGCATTATTATTAATTTCTCAGCTTTTTACCTAATTACAAATAAATATGTATATTTTTTAAAAATCTGATATACTAATACCTCTCGGTTGTATTCTGTCGCAACTTTAGGGGTAAAAAACGCTTGATTGATGAATCCCAAAATCATCAATATATAAAATCCCAAATGGGTCAGGCATGAAGTGACGAAGGAACATTCTTCGAAGGATTCTTTGGAGGTGTCAAAATTTTTCCAATCAATGCGATCAACATATTTAGCAGCAGCACGCTTTCCTCCGGGGTTTGTCATCTGAAATCAAACGATTATATAAACCAATTGTTATGATACTCGACACTAATTACCAATACTAAAATAACAGCGAAATTTTAAGCAAAGATTTCACAGCAACAAATGCCATCTGACGACTTCTCTGTTCTCTAAAAGAATTCAAATTGTTATAATCTGAAAACTGTAACTTTCCATTATTAACAACCCATTCCAGTCCGAGCAGAGACTGGTGACCTGGCCCACATATTGGCGTCATCTAATGCAGTGCTTCCCAAATTGGGGGCCGCAGCAGAACATGTTTTGTATTGGGGGGGCCGCGGATTATTTTTTTCAGATTTAGGGGACTGTGGTATGATTTTTTTTTGGGAAGCACTAATCTAACGAATGCCTCAATTGATTATATTAAAAAATAATCATGTAGATTATCGTGTTAAAATATTATAATATATTCGTGAATGGTTGAAAATATTTTCGGGAACGCGAATCGAAGAAATAACACGACACGAGTATCATCGAGAGGCGCCCGAGGTGGATAACTAACGAATAAAATTAACACACCTAACGACGAACGGGCTGTCAATATCATAAATAAATTTATTAATATGACACTAACGTATGTAAAATACCTCAGTAAAAGGGTTTTTAACACTCCTATTATCATAATGCGAATCCTCCCTGCTATGTTTGTCGGACGAAGCGGGCACATCATTCAAAAGCTGAACCATCCTTAGAATTTATGTCAATTAGACGGCGTCAACCCGTAGACACATCAAAAGAACCGCGTCGCAGGAACACACCTTATCAATGCGGCATGCAGTGTAATTTGACTCTGAATTTGACGTCTAGCACTTGACATAGTGAATGTCGGTAAGTGGTGGTGGGTTCATTGTTTACGATATCTATGTATTTCAATACTGTTACTTTAAGGTGTCAGTGGGATTATAACTACATTATACATTGTGAAAAACCACCACTGACTACCAAAAATACTCACATTTACTTTATTCAGTAGTTATCTTACTTTTTACGCTATTAAAATTAAAATATAGATATTGTCTTTACTTAAATTTGAATCGTTCAAACTATTTACATTCTCACAGATTTTGTCACTAACGACCCGGGTTTCGCCTTTCGGCATCTTCAGGCGTTCAAGTGCACGGATGAACCTGAACTGACGCTTAGTAAATGAATGTTTCGTGTTTATATAAGAAATAAATGTATCATTGTGTTCAAAGCCATTACTGGGGAAAAGCATGAGCTCATGGGAATGCACACAGATTTGAGAGTAAGTAATTTCAAGAATTATATTTATTTCTTTTAAATATAATTCTTGAAATTACTTACTACTCAAATCTGTGGGCATTCCCATGAGCTTATCCTTTTCGCCAGCAATGGCTTTAAACTCAATGATACATTTATTTATTATATTAACACGAAACATTCATTTACTAAGCGTCAGTTCAGGTTCATCCGTGCACTTGAACGCCTGAAGATGCCGAAAGGCGAAACCCGGGTCGTTAGTGACAAAATCTGTGAGAATGTACATAGTTTGAACGATTCAAATTTAATATTGAAATTCCACCAAGCACCTTTAGCCGAAATCTTAAATTGTCTTTACTTGTTCAAATTTAATTTCTACTAAACATAATTTTAGAACTTAAATACTCTCTCCACACATTATTCTCAAATAAATTTCTTCGATGAGTCAGGATAGATTATTGAATTTTCGTGGATTACGACCATTGCGAGAAAATGCACCATCGAGTTATCTCAATGTGTGTAATTTGACATAATATCTAAGTTTTTTACATTTAGTTAAACTTTTATTGAAATAACATTTTTTTTTGTTTTTCTCCATCCTTAACGTTGTAATACGCTGTGATTTGGTTATTTTACCAATCATCGATCTGAATACTTTCGATAGTAAAATATTGAAAAATTATTTTATACCCAACACGCGAAACGTAAAATTTCGATATTTCTGTATTGTTAGACATCTCTAGTATACTTTGGCGCATATTTAGAATTGCCACTTTCTGGTTTATTTTTCCCCATAATAATAATTTAATATTATAACTTAAAATTATATCGTTTTATTCTAAGAACTATTATTTATAATAGTATTCTATGCAAATAGATGAAATATAAAAAATAATTATTTTAGAATGTCTCATAAGAGTATTCACGTATAAACGTCCATCAATAAAGTATTGAAAATCCCAAAAGAAAAATAAATTATATTTTGAATTAACGCCTTTTTCATCTTCGACATCATAATTAAGTCAATAGAGTTGGATATATAATAAAAACGTTATTAAGTTAAATCAAAATATTGGAAAAATCTATATTTTTCACATTATAATGTACAAATTATAAATGAATTAAAAAAATTATAAAGTCGCCCTTTGTGATATCTTTTTTGGTTGTATCATTTGTCCTATCTTATTTGTTTTCTATGTACGTAAATGTGGATTCGATGATTTCACATATACTTTAAAGTTTGCATGAATCATGTTTAATTCGGCTAGAAACAAGAGGGGAGCGATAGATGAAACAAAAAATACCCAATAGGGAAAGGCGGCAGTGCGCACGGTCAGAGGAGAACCGTCAAACACGGAGTGCATTTTCTTTCGCAAGTGACGTTTCTCGACGGAGGTCCGCATTGAAATAGTGTTCGTACAAATAGCGTAGTCTTCAAACGCCGGTATCGATTCTTTAAAAGATAGCATTATGGAATTCTTCGAAGATGACACAAACGCTGAAAAAGTGACGATCAAAGAAAATTTACCGGCAAACACTGATTCCGGCCACTCCCAAACGGGAGACGTCCGTAATATCAAAAGGGAACAAGACTCTCTCGACGACTTCGAACATCTCGACCGCGACTCTTCGCCGGCAGGAGACTCCGAGAGAGCAAGAGCGGAAGCTGAAACGGCAAACGCAGAAAACTTGATGTTCGGCCTTCCTCCAGTCGCCGCTCACGGCCTGTCGCGGCTGATCGACGAAGAGACGGCCGGCGAAGCCAAGGGAGCGAGCGCCGCCCGGTCTTTTCTCGATACAGAGCGTGAAGAAATGGAAGTGTCGCCGGCCAGGATTGCCCCTTCGCCGATTCAGTCCCATCCCGACGATCCTCTCTTCGCAGACAGCAGAGAGGAGTTGAGCCCTGCGCCTAGCGAGGAATCACTCCCGGACGTCGTCGAAGCCTTCTCGGCACCTGAAAAGGCGCTGCCTTCGACGCCTCCGTCACCGGCGTCCGCGAGTCCTTCTCCGGCGCCCGCGTCCGCGCCTCCTCGAACTCCGTCTCCCGCCCCCAATGTGGCATGTCAGGCACCGGCGTCACCAACCCCCCCGTTGACTGCTGAACACACTTCAGTGAAGGATGAAGTCGCGGCCGTGATTGTGCCTGAACCGCGCCCCGTTATGGAAGCCGAAGCCATATTCTGCCAAATGGGTCTGGGTAAGTTTAACATTTACTTAACACAATAAAATGCAAGTATCCTTTTTTGAAAGTTATGCATTTTACCGAAAAACCGATACGCTGTCAGATTTTCCGCCGTCGTTCTGTGTAATAGACATTCTGGTGTATCGTAGAATCTACACCGTCGTTAGATAAATTTATACGCTACAATAATTTGCAACATGGTGGTGTTTATATAAAAGTATAGATTTTAAATGAATACGACATACTCTAACGCGAAGCTGACTCATGGTAGGTACGTGAGTCATAATAATAATATTGTGCTTGTTGGTGAATGCCATTGAAAAGTTGCGTAGGCACTCGTGGAAATATGACTGTAGTGGGTGCACTGGCCGAATTTTCAGTCTAAATATTCACAGGGCAGTCTGCATTATATCTTTTAACTGTTTCTTTTCCCCAAATGTGTATGCGTTAATGCAGTATATTCTTAATTGAAAGACATTATATAATAAAATAAAACACTTTTCATTATTATTTGTTGATAATGCTAGTGACAAGCGATACCGGTCCTGATCTATAAGAGATGAATAAGAATAACAATTCATATTTTGTAACATTATGTGTAATTTTCTTTCAGATTTTTATTACCATTGCTTGTTACACCCTTGATAGTTTTACTTGGTTTAATATAAATAACCCTGTAATAATAATTTATATTCTTGCCGGCCGAAGATACTCGTGATGAGCGAAACCTGTCCTGATCATATTACATAAATGTGGAATTATTGCAAAATAATGTTTTATTTTTTAATGACCCATAATTGTAGTTATTTGAAATATACTTACAAATAGCACTGTTACTTAAAAGTAGGTATTTCAAATTGTATCTACGTATTGACTTTTACAAAGCTCTCTAAATAAGATTGCCCTTGTCAACTTTTGTAGCTTAATTAAATATGTACGTTATAAAGATAATGCACTTCGGAAGACCATGGCATGCAAGCCTTATTGTTAAGTCGGTACTTTATATACCTAATAAGTCGTACACAAAAACTATTAGAAAATAACATTTCACGGAAAGGAAAAGAAAATTCTTAAAAGAAAGTTTTTTTGATAATATGGACAGTCGCTAATCCTAAATTCTGGCTGCCATTTCCAGGTCGACTGTGCTATTTTCAACATTTCACTGATTACTTTCAATTCAACCTCCCGATGCCGCTCCTTATGGTGATTACAGGACATAATCTCGAACTGTCTTAATCACAACTCGAGCTGTGTTGAGCCTAGCAGCAGAAAATACTGTATTCAAAAAATAAAATACTCATTTGTACTAATTTCATTTTTATTTAATATGATCAGGACAGGTTTCACTCATGACGGACATTGCCAACTGATAAGAGTATACAACATTAAGTATGTACAGTGATATTTATACAAAACAAAAAAAAATATTGGGGTGTAACAAACAATTGATATTAATTGAATTTAAAAATAAAAGTACAAAATATTAATAAGTGACAATAAATTCACTATAAATAAAAAAATTCAAATGACTTCTGACAATTACAAAATAACATTATAAATTATTTTATAAAAAAATCCCACAATATAATTGCTTCCAAGAATTCGGAATTAATTTAAAATCGATAAATTAGTTACTCTCCTCGTTACCTTAATTATTCATTAATGAGTTTCGAAATTATTTAACAAACATTTTTATCATAGTCAATTTTTTGTCACTTATTCATATTTTGTCGATTCCTTTCAAAACCAATTGTTTTTTACACCCCTATAATTTTATTTTGTATAAATAACACTAATATTTTATTCTCTCATCAGTTGATAATGCTCCTCATGAGCGAAACCTGTCCTGATCGTATTAAATAAAAGTGGACAGTGCATTTTTTTAATATAATGCCTTTCCACCAAGTATGTATTGACAATTAATACTCTAAAAGTGAGAAAATATGATAATATAAATTGATACACTTTGATTCGTCAAATAAATACATAAAAATCAAACCAAATTGATGACATTTTTTCAGAAGAAATTTCCAAAATTTTCGTAGAAAAAAAGATTTTCAACATCGTCATAAAATATGGTGCATGGCCTGTGCGGCGCTTTCAATATGTACGCATAAAAAGCGGGACATCGCGTCACCTCCAGAGCTATAGAGTCGTGCAGTCTGGTGTATTTTCCGGATGCGGAGTCGGGGTCGGAAAAATCGGAGAAAAATAATATAAAGATATTGACCAAATATTAGTCTTCTCATCATGTTGATTAGTAAAATGTACTGGAATTATTCTAATAACTAAAATGATAATAAAAATAATAAAACATTTTTAGTACTTTTTCCACATAAAATTAATTAGATCAGGACCGGTTTCGCTCATGATGAGCATTGTCAACTCATCAGTTTTATGTGGAAAAAGTACTAAAAATGTTTTATTATTTTTATTATAATGCCATTCCACCAAGTATTGACAGTGAACACCTTAAAAGTGAACTAAAATGATATTCTGATTGTATACAAATATGTAAGTTAAACGGAAATGATTGAAAAAATGGATTCAGAGACGGAGTCGTTTTTGTTTACCCGACTCCACAGCTCTGGTCGATTCATTAAGGAAACATAATTTGCAACATATGGCCATGCGTTGTGCCGACGGACAAAGCCAAAAGACGTTGAACAAACAGCAACTGTGAAAATACGAAATCCGACAATGTTTGTGGATCGTCCCGTACACTCGTGTGCTTCCGAAGATGCGCACATCAACGTTCAATGGCTTTAATTCAATATTTTTTTTATTGATTTATATGATTATATCCAAAAGATCTAATTCAACCGTGCTTCGAGTCAGAGAATTTTAGGCGTTATATAGTTACATACATTGTTAGTTGGTAATGTTGGTACTTAAATTATTACATACATAAAGGTATACTTTTATGGTGTGGAATGTGGCGTGCCTTTTGATGGTGTCCCCGCAAATTTTCCAGTGGGTCGATTTTCGTTTATCTATATCTTTATATTTTTCAGAATTTGGGGAGCGCTATTATTAAAATATTAATATGACTTGCATGGCAATAAATGGCATTTTGGGGGGCGGTAGATAATTTATTTCTGCTAAAGGGGGCGATTCTTTCGAATGGTTAAGAAACACCGCATTAAATGATTGCACTAGAACAGGGGTGGGGAACCTGTTCTTCTCTAAAGGCCGCATTCATTTTTCTGATTCGACATTAGGCCGCAGTAAACATTGACTAGGGAATCTTTGGCCGGAAACAGGACTTAACGGTCAGAATATGTCAGGAATTTACGAATTTACATCAACTTACAGAATTACAGAATTGGCCAGAGGGCCGCACCAGAGTAGCCAAAAGGCCGCACGCGGCCTTAAGGCCACAGGTTCATAAACAAAAATAAGTCAAGCGTTCTTTCTGACCCCATGACTTTGGTGAACTGGAATAACGGTTAACCATTTAATGAATCGGTAAAAGCATTTCATAGTTATCAGATGCTAAAAGATAGGGGGAATATTATTACTAAAATTGCAAGTTATGTACTCGCCTCGCTTATGAACTTGGTTTTTAATATGTATGCACGCTTCTTCGTGAGTATCCATGCGTATTACTCTTTATATGTATGTAAATTAGACCAATGTGTCTAAAACTGTTTTGACATGCAGTCCATTGTTGACTAGTTTTTCCTGTGTGAAGGAGAAGTCAAAGGAAATTATTTTTTTAACAATTACCCGTTCATTTATTATTGTAATTGTGACCTTTATTACTTAGCAAGCGAGGACGAGTTTTTTTTATGTTTCGCTCAAATATTGTAAACGAAAAATTATTTTTTAAAAATCCACCTTTACTACCGTGTCCTCACTATAGCTTTTTTCATCAGTTTCTTTGGCACATACTGTGGCCCTCAATTGATATCAGTCTGAATAATTTGTTTACAACTTCTAGAGCCAGAAATGTAGAAATATAAAGAGTATTTTGCTATAGTGGTTGGTGGTTGTCGCTACGCTGGTAGCGCAGGTGCTGTCAAAGAGGCCTACCCGTTCACGTGGTGGCGGACGATCGCATCTAAGCAAGTAATGGGCTATTTTTTAATATACATACATACAGTTTCTTTCCGCCCTGAATAGTCAGTGTGGCTGTATATCGGAAGCACAAAGCATGGTCTGCGGGTAGCGACGCGAGACGCTCGAGCGTCGACTCGCTCATCCCTGTCTACTCGATTCTCGCGTCAGTCAAAAAAATGTGAAGTATTTGATTTGTTCATAAGGTTTTTAAAACGCTATTGTTACTATTCGATTGCTTACTGACTTCCTCACTCTACTCTATGTCTTATTAAACAGCTATAACATCGATTACTTTGACCTCCTTTCTACATAACTTCCCACATGAAAGCCTTGCATGCAGTGATATGATAAAAAAAAATTGCAGAGGTGGGCGTTTTTCCGGAAATTGTTTTAAACAAACAGACTTCACATGCATGTGTGATAATTAAACCTTTTTAACGGCAAGCTTTTGCTTCGTCGGCAACGGCGGTAAACGACAGCCTCATGAAACTGTTCATTTAGTATAAAATTTTCATGTATCAAAATAAGCAGCGCACCTTCAATTTTTTTATTTAGCACTACACCACTGATTGAGACACATAACAGTTCCACTTGAAAATCTGTGGTAATAAGTAATTAAATTATTACTAAGGACTGCATATCATGGTGACGAGTTAAGGACTCGGGACGCCCTAGGCCAGAGATAGGCAAACCTTTGGCTGTCGGGCGACATTAAAAAATTGCAAAATTAAGTGTTTTTTTTTAATAAGTAAGAGAAGTGGCATAGCTGGGCCTGGTGTCACCCGCTGGGGATCAGGGACGTCCTGTGAGCATAGGCGAGTAGGCGATTGCCTAGAGGCGGCAAGTCCTGAGGAGCGACAAATGATCACAAAAATGTCAAAAAATATATTTTCAGTAGTTTACTACCTATGGGTAAAAAATACCTAACTTAATCGCAAAAATCTTCTTTAAAAAATACTTTCACCTTATTAATAAAAACACAATACTGTTTTGTAATTTATTCCACTTTATTTAAAAGGCCAGGACCGGTTTCGCTCATTGCGAGCATTGAATTCTGATGATCATTATTAATATAATGCTTTTCCACCAAGTATTGACAGTGAACACACCTAAAAGTGATTACTTCTACCTATGGCAGTAGTAAAGGCGCTATTTTAAACTCTGCTTAGGGGCGGCACATATCCTAAGAACGTCACTGCTGGGGATAATCCTGTTGTAAACCCTATAAACTTTTTTCAGGTAAAATTTGTATCGGAGCAAAATAAAATAGTTTCAGATTATACGAGCAACACTATATTAAGAAAAACACATTATTCCTCTGTACTTAATTCCACATATAATTAATTATATATCTCTATCTCTATATATATAAAAATCTCGTGACACGGTGTTTGTGGTCGAACTCCTCCGAAACGGCTTGACCGATTTTTATGTTTTTTTTAAATGTATATTTGTTAGATAGTAGAATAGGTTGCTAAGTATATTTCATCCCGCTAGGTGAAGGGTGTCCCTATCCAGATCTTTTTTCAATATTTTTGACGTCCGTCGTTCGTATTTCAATCAGAACGAAATTATTTATGTTGTTGAATGACAGATGGCGCAAGAAGGGTCGTCGTTTGTATTTCGCCCAATGATAACTGATTATTTTGAGCGGCACATTTTTCGACCTATGCTAACGGTTTATTTTGAACCGCATATGTTGTGATTTGTCGTTCGTCCAATTGGAATGGTTTATCTTTTTATCTTTAAAATTCAAATTTCATGGCTTAGACCAAAAATATTGTAGTATATGTTATAATAATATTGAGAGTAAGAGAATTTGAAAGTTTGTATCGTTTACGAAATTTTTCAAATAATAAAAGACACTGTTCGATTATTGAAAGATATGATTATATTTCGCGTTCTGCCTCGAAAACTTTTTGCATGAAAACATGAATTAAAAATATTCTAATTACGGTATGGATATTTTATAGAATATTTCGACTTTTATTCAAACACGTATAAACACATGTCCATAGGTCTTCTTCTTCTTCTCCGAAATATATTTGTTTGAATCTATATATTAATAGTTGATAAAATATTCACTTTTCACAAACATGTTCGTAATAATGTCCTCGGGAATTTGTTAGCAAACTTAAACATTTCAATTATTCTAAAAATGATCTCTATCTCTGTCTCTATCTCTATATAGGCTAGACAGATTTTTATGTTTTTTTTAAATGTATGTATATTTGTTAGATATGAGAATACCGCTAGGTAACTTCTAACATCTCAAAGAGGTATACTTTTCGATGTATTTTAGGTGCTCACTCTTCACTCTTCAGGTTTGTTTCGACAATATTTTTAAAAACCTATTACTCCCTCGTAAAATGCTGAACTACTGGTTGGAAGGTCGTTTGATTTTGCATCAATAACGGTCTTCAATTAGATGTTATAAATGTTCAATCAGTTACTGAATTTTGTTTAAACAGTCACTTTTGTGTTTTTCAAATATTACATTCACGTTGTCCCCTTTTTACGATTTTAATATTTTGTTAAAAAAGATTGGCTGTACTTTCGTTAAAAATTTGCGAACGACTTTTCGCAACCGTCGGGAGCGAATATCTTTTATATTAGTGAATACATATACTCTATACATATATATGCGTTTCTCATTTTATTTTATATTAAATAAAGACAATAATGGTTAAAATGTTTTTTTGCGCGAATTTGTAAAGCAAATTTTATTTTTTTCATTTTTTACGTGGTATTTAGACTTTTGGAACCAAATTATCAAATTATATGAAAGTATGGTTTTTTTACGCGTTTTTTTTTTATACTCGTCGATTTCTGGAACCGAGTGAAAAATGCAGGGCTGTGGAGTCGCGTGAAAAAAGACTCCGACTCCGACTCCAGCTTTAAAACAATTGACGACGCCGACTCCACCTTAAAAATAATTAGCGACTACGAATCCGAGGAAATTTTTCAACAATTTCATTTTAACTTGTGTATATATATATCGACTGTGGAAAGGAAAAAGAACGTAACCCTCAATTTTCCAAAACAGGTTTTTTTTCGATAATCACAATGTATACAGCTCATTCTGTCAAAAGGATGGAAGCTGAAAATACCGAATTAGTATCTAAATTTAGCTTTTAAGTTTGAAAAAGATGACCTTGTATAAAATTAAAACTAAGAAAAAAGACTGAAATAAAGGGTTTTCCCAGAGAAATTCTTAAATAATTTTAGATTATGTCAATTAAACACCAGTTTAGAAGTCTCCGTGCACTTCAAGGTTGTGTTTAATTCGTAATTATCATATGCCACAAAATCATCAAAACACGTTTTTCCTTTCCATGTTACGTCCTTTTTCCTTTCCACAGTCGATATGTATACCATCAGATCATCTTTAGTCAGCCAAGCATGAAATGTTAAGACTTTTGAATAGTTTGTTTAAATACACATCAGTAAATATATTTTTCAAAAAAAAATCGAGCCGCTCATTTTTCACGACTCCGACTCCGGCCAAAATACCGCGAATCCGCGACTCCGACCCCACAGCCCTGGAAAAATGATAAGAGTGTAATTCCTCCCACCGAACTTGTTGCCTCCGTAAAGACTGCGGCCTCTTACGAGGAAACTTGAAAAAATTTCAAGATAAACTTTCAGTTTCTCCTGTCTTTGCAATGTCTTAATAAATTGTTGTAAGACTCGTTTAGTACCTAACTCAAGTTTCTCGTTGTAGGTATGTCGCAACAAAAAATGTATATTTAATTTCCATTGCTTCGCCATGATTCGGTATTTAAGTATTCATCCAATAATTACTATAAAATAAACAAAATTTTGACTCACGATAAAGATGTACATACAAAGGTACTAGTTTGTTAATAAAAATTACACGTAATAGAGTAATAAGAGGCGCACATAGTGTCGCGCAAGCGCGTTATTGTGCACCTTACATTGCGCATGCGTCGGTCGATAACAAGCTTGTACCGCAATTTTCTATTACTGAGCGATAATAATGCCTTGGACATTAATTTGTTCATCATTGAATTATTTAATAACAAATAAAAATAAGTACACGTACCTTTGAGGCCTGACCAACGTTTAACGAATAATGTTTCGTTATAGTAAATAACACGAAGTACTAATAAAAACACAATATTCCTTTGTTCTTTATTCCACTTTATTTTAAAGGTCAGGACTGGTTTCGCTCATTGCGAGTATTGTCCCGACCTTTTAAATACAGTGGAATAAATTACAAAGGAATATTGTGTTTTTATTAATATAATGCCTTTCCACCAAGTATTGACAGTGAACACCCTAAAAGTGAACACGAAATACGACGGAACGCCGAACGCACGATACGTGTATTTCTTAAAACATTATGTGGGCATTTAAAAAATAGATGTATACGCTTGCATTGTCATTCGGTGATTTAGATTGATCGCTGTCGAATGTTAAAAATTGTGTATTTTTTACTTATCAATATTTAAATGGTGCTCCTCACCGAATAGAATTTTCTTAGAGATATACATATTGTTTTTCAACTGGCTTAAGATAGACGCAAAACTTCGTTTGAAGACTCCATAAAAAGAGAAAAATGTGAATAAGTAAACCGGTGCACCCGCGATTCAATATAGCAGACACCTAAAAGATTATCTATTTCAGTTTGGTAAATAGTATTTTTCTTTATGAAAAATCAAGCAAAACGTCGTATCAGGTTCACAATGGCCAAAGAACGGATTGCGATATTCAAACTTAGTCCTGTGACCCAGCGAAACTAGCTCGTTGAAGAAATGATAAGGATATATCGGGTCCTATGGCGTAGCTTTTAGCGTTGTTGGCTTCCGTGCCGGATATCACGGGGTCAAGTCCCAGTACGAATACAGCATTTTCTCGATTGATTTATCGATTTCTGTTCGAAGGCATGGGTGTTTATGATGTCCGAAAATTCCCTCCCGCTAGTCCGGTCCTAGCTCTATCCTTATATCCCTACAACACTTGGAAAAGAGAGGTTGAGCGACTAAGTAACAATCAGTTCTCGAAGAAAACGTTCTGTTGAGATACCTCCATTAAGAGGAGGCTATTTGCTCCACATTGGGAGCGGACATGAATTGAAAAAATATGTACATCGGAAAAGGTTACATCTGCGCAACATCTCCCCGAATTGCTTGCCGATCTAGTAAAAAATTCTCCAAATAGTCGATCTCGCGCGTATGTCGAGCTGTAAATTTATCGGATACGACTCGTATTGCGGTCGTATGGCGTGTCTGCGCGGACGAAGGAGTGTTGCGTTTCGCCAGTGTGCGCCGTCGTCGAAAGTAGCGCTTTTGTCGTCCAGTCGCTCCTTTATGCCGTCGTTCGACACACTTTGATTTTTTTCGCACTTTTTCGCGCTTCCTCCTTGTCTGTGGCTCGTATTCGATTTCCCTCGAGCAAAGAAAGGATTGTGAGGTTCATTTACCGATTTAAATAGTGGAGAGTGCGTCGCGCAGAGGGCAGGATGGGCGGCGCCGCGGAGAGTGGCCCTTGCTTGCTCATGAGCCTCTTCAACCCCAGTAAGTAACGAAAGAGCTCGCCGACATTTGCCATTGTAGACAATTATGCGCATTGTCTTACAATATTATCCACCCGTAGTTTTTCTAAGCTCGCATGCGGTCTTCTCTGCAGGAGTTAGGTTGGGCTTGCAACGATTTTTATTCAAACGTCTACTTTATAGGTGGGTGAGTTAAAACGAGGTAAACAAAAGCTGCCTACCTATATCATTTAGAATTATTACAAAGAAATGCAGTTTTAAATTCTGAACTCACTATCTTCTTCCATCGTCAAATTATTTAAAAATTTGCGACATCTATTGTAATTCATATTAATCATAAATCAATGGTGACGTTTGTTTAATATTCTATTTCTCTGATATATATGTATTACTTATTAATAAGAGCAGCGATTTGTTCTTTCTAGCGTTTTAAATCGTGTGCACAACCGTGTGGTTATAATAGTGAACAAAAACACAAATACTTTTGTATAAAAATTACTTCTGTGGCGCTTTTCATAGAAAGCTTTTATGAATGGGGCACTTGAAATGTTCGTTTAAAACCTATCCATAATTTGGGAAAAATCTATAAGTAGTTAACTTTGCTAGGCAAATGTTTTCAAAAATCTTACTAAGAAGGTGGAGTGAGAGTCATGCGCTGCAGGCAAAAAAAACGTGCCATCAATCTTCGTTCAACTAATTCCATTGAATTATAATATTCTTATTATTTACTTTTCAAGCGCACTCTTGTCCATCTTAAATACTCAAATATTCATCTAAATAAGGCAGTTGGATAATTCACAAGTATTGTAAATAGACAGCGATATTAAAACTGCTAACAACTGTTAAATTGATCCAAATGAATGTTTTACTAGAAAGTTCCAATGTGTATATAGGTACACATTGGAAACTTCTATGCATGTCACTATGCAGAATATGTGTATACATACTATAAACATAGTCTGCATAGTGACATGCATACGTATATGTAACATATCGACTATGGAAAGGAAAAAGGACGCAATCCACACATCAAATTTTACAGGAGACGCAAAAAACTTTTTTTGATAATTTTGGGCTAAAAGCAAATTATGAAATATACACAATCCTGAAGTGCACGGTGACGGATAAACTGAATTTTTATTGACTTAGCCTAATATTAATTAAATAAATTGTTCAAGAAAAACCATGTTTTAAGTCCTTTTTCCTGGTTGAAATTTTCACAGGCCTTTCTTTTTAAAAAGCTAAATTTAGATATTAATTCGGCATTTTCTTGCAAATTCGGCAAATTGTATTATTTCTTTTAACGATCTTCACCCGATTCTATTTTTCATGTGAGATACGTTCTATGCGAAAAGGGCGTGAGAAGACGGGAGATAAGAATATTTATTATTATTTCAAGAAATAAATATTTTTTTTTGAATTACCGCATGGTTGAAAGTTTTAAATAAACTAAGTCTTTTATTCATTTGCAACACGTTATAAAAATAATTTGGCGTCCAATAAATCACTGATGGATGTGTCTCCATATGTGAAAAAATAACAAAAAATCATCAAAAATATGAGAATGGCGATAGATAATAGATGACAAGATACTTGAACATACATGTAGGTCGATACTCATCAAAGGGTTAGTATGCATGCACAAGAGAATTGGCCCTATAATTATTGAAGAGAACCAGAGCAGAGAAATCGTATGAATGTGTGATAGGCTAGCTATTATTGTAAACAATTTATTTTTTGCACATGCTGCGTCCGAATTGCTGTTTGTTTTTATTAAAAGATTATTTCTTAAAATCATATTGACAGAAATTTTCAGGGCGGACTGAGCCCACCTAGTCTAGTACGTTGAACCGCCAATGTGGTTTACACCAGTGTTCTTTAACCTATGGTCCGCGAACCGGCACCGGTCCCCGAAGACTTCGGCTTGATTATCACTATGTATGATTAACTAAAATAAATTTATTTTTCATCACATTTTGTTATTAAAAGTATACATATTTTTAAAAATATTGGATGGAAATTGAGGAAAGAATGTCGAATCATCACCCAGTTCGTTTTGAAACGTGTGGTGAGCTCGCGCGATAGCGTCCACGCAAGCGCATTAAGACGCGCAGTGGTCAGCTGTGCGGCTTGTCATAGCAGACGACATATGTACGTACATACATAAGAAACAATACAATTGACGTTTGTTTCATTTCCGCGCGAATCAGCTAACCTAACCAACAATATTAACCTCCGACCGAAACAACTTTGTGGAATCCTACATCTTATAAGCACCTAAGCTCGTTGATACTTATTACGTCGATGACACCTATTATATCGCGCACGTGCGTATTGTTTTTTAATATTGTATTGTCTAATTTAAGTTTTTTTTTAATGTAATCCCTACAAGATAGATAAAAAATAAAGTCAATCAGCAAACAATTTTTAACTTCTAAAAAAATATATTTTGGATCGTCACCCCACATTATTTCTTCCCTCGTCGCTATCTTTCAATCACCTATATTTTTAGAGAGCTTTCACATCTCTCTGCGGTGCAAGCTACATATTATTGACCATTGACCAAAAAAATGTGATTAAATTTTTATTTGTAGTTTCAGTATAAATAAAAATATGATGTGACATCAAAATCTGAGAGAACAAAAGCAAACAAAGAAGGCAAATCATTTCGTTACAATATTTCAATACAGAACATGAGGTTGAATAGTTCATTAAAAATAACCCAAAGACATAATAATTGGGATTTTAATCAATTAATGTTAAAATTTATTTTTTTCATCCTCTTTTACTGTTTTATATAGGATTAAACGATATTATCTACTAATTATATCTTGTACTCTATCTCAAAATGTATTCTTGCAAACTGGTTCGTTACTCAATCTTCCCGTAGGATTTTTCGGAGCCATTTCTTTTTCATTGTGTCATCTGTCGAGTGTTGACGAAGAAAATGATCGAACTGCGTTATCTAACCCTTAAATACATAGATGACTACGAAAAGTACAAACTTTTTTTGGTTTTTTCGCAAAACGGAAATAGGTTTTACCTTTTATTATTATATCCCATGTTAAAATACATATCGACTGTGGAAAGGAAAAAGGATGTAACCCTCAATTTTCCAAAATAGCTTTTTTTCGATAATCACAATGTATACAACTTGACACACATTCTATCAAAAGGATGAAAGCTAAAAATGGCGAATTAGTATCTAAATTAAGCTTTCAAGTTTGAAAAAGATGACATTGTAAAAAATTAAAACCAAGAAAAAACACTGAAATAAAAGTTTTTCGGAGACAATTTCTTTAATAAATATTAGATTATGTCAATTAAACACCAGTTTAGAAGTCTCCGTGCACTTCAAGGTTGTGTATAATTCATAATTTGCCTATGGCCCAAAACCATCAAAACACGTTTTTTGCGCCTCCTATAAAATTTGACATGTGTGGGTTACCTTCTTTTTCCTTTCCACAGTCGATATTTACTCGTCATATTGTTTCAATAGATGTCTTGTCTGCACGTGCTAAACCATTATAATCTTTATTAGAACAGAGCAAGCTGGAGTTATGGCAGCCATTGATTTTGACCGTTTTTTAATACAATTTTCACAATAAAAAAACATGGTTCATCATAATAGCGTAATTATAATTAATTTAAGTAATTTAATTGTCTTTTCTATAATAATTGTGTATTGAAAGTGTTGCCTTTTTATAAACTGTATGAATATCATGTTTTATGCCTCGGAGCTTTTTAAGAGTACATACTATGTGTTTTTGGATAAAAATATATTGAAAAAAACTATCGAATTTTTTTTCGTATCGTCTGGTTGTTTAGTAATATTATGTTAAAAAATTATGATGGGATAAAGAACGATGCTATACAACCGAGAAACATGCAAGATTATCAATTCATTATTTATTTTTGACATTAATGGAATTTATATCGAAGCAAAAATATATGATTAAATAATTTCAATTTCTCACATTGATTGTCGATACAACTAACTTTTATTTTGAAAGTTTGTTCGAATGCATTATTTAAAAAATGATTAAGAATAATATCAGTAAGTCAAACTCGGGCAACACAATTCACTTCTTTTTTTATTGATTAAATTATCATTTACTTGGTAAATTGCTATTATTATATGATAAAAACGCAGTATTTATTTACACGTGAATAGTAGAGGCTTGAATTCAACGGCCCACTCATGGTTTGCCGATTTTTCCATAGCACCGCTTGGAACTTAAGACTGCTATGTGACTGTACATTCATTGATATTGCTAATAACAAATTAATTACTCATACTAGGTACGGTAAATTAAAATGGTTTGAAATGTCTGTACCTTGGGCTGTCTTGTAGCGAGTGTTTTTACACCAATAAACTTTTTAGACACTAGCTTTTTTTGTTTAACTTAATTAATCGCAATTAGATTATATATCTTTTATAAATGTATATGTATTATAATTGTACTATTCTGCTAATCTGGTTATATTATATTATGTGCATATAACTATTGTATAAACGCGTTCATTATTACTTACCACAATACGCATGCTGAATGAATCATTAACCGCTTTCTGTATATTACTAACCCTTCTTGACTCGCTTCTTTTGTCTTGTCCGCAGACGCTTGGTTCACTCCTGATCGCCTGCATCCTAGAGGTGAGTTCTAAAATCTTATTTTTTTAACATCGCCGCATAAACCATTACGCGCATCCAATCTCCCTCAGTGGTCGAAGTCGCATACCAGAATTTCCAGTGACCACGAGCAACATTTAGTTGCCGGTGTCGGCATTAACCTCAGGCACCCGACTACCTGAACTACATATAATATGTTGGGTCGACTGCAGAAATCTGGCGTGTGTGCGCCCAATATGAGTTTTATATGAAAACGTGGGGATTGCAGAGGTGCCGGCTGTCGACTGCGGCAGCTAAATGTTGCTCGTGTATTTCAGATCTTAGTCTCCGAAAGCATTCTCTCATCAGATTTGTTCATGTTGTAACATATTGAAACGCACAGACGTGACTCTATATTTAAAAAATATATTTTTTTTATTCTAGTATTAATTAAGATTGCGATATATGCATCTGGACCGACATCTAAATTTTCATTCGACATCTTCACCGACATTATCCACAGACAGAAGTCTAATCCGTAAATTATAAGCTGAACCCGAAAATATATTTGTTGAGTGCATCGGAAAAACCAAAATTCATTAATGTAAATTCTGCCACAATTTAATATTTGTGTGTTTTGATTGATTTACTTTGACAAATCAATGTGATCTCGCTTGTATTACAATGGAGTTGATTTTTAAGCCAATATAACTGTCGATAAATATGGTAAAAAAAACAATACAATTATTGCAATAATTACTACGGTAGACACGCGACGAGAATCACCTAACTTTAAGTCGCCACATTTTCTATTTAGGATTTTTTTACTAAAACAACCATTTACTTAAATTTCAAATAAAATAAATCAAATTTATGTTCTACCGTTTTGCTAGCTTAATTGTAAGGAGCACCGGGAAAGGTATGCCCCCCTTCACATGAAAAGGTTTCTACAGTAGAAAACCGACTTTCGGTTGTAGCAAAACTTTTTTCCTTAAGTTCTGAACGAAAAAGATTGGATTGAATATCATTTCATTTCAGTTTTCAGTGCTTAAAATTAAAAAAATATTGTATGTTCGATTTCTCTTTGACTTTCGTTATGTAATTAACGCCGTGGTATAAAATAATGTACCATATCTGCTCAGACAACATTTTTTATAAATATAATAATATGTACATACATATAAGTATATTATAATCGCCTCGCCGATTCTTTTGGTTCTAGAGCTCTAGAAGTAGACTGGTAAATTCGTATCCGATCACAGAGATGTCACTGCGAAGCAGAACAAGTTGTTCTGAACAACTATACATATACAATTGTATGTTGATATTCGAAAGAGGTCTGCATCGGCCGGGAAGCACCCGGGCCGGATCGGGCCCGAAACTAAATAAAGACCTATCCGAATGCGCTCAGAGGTTCACATTTGTGTCCATAATCAGACCGCAGTTTAAAAATGAATAGTTTATTTGAACATAAAACACGATTTTATATAATACAAACTATCGGAATCTTTGCTTATTGACCGCTTTAAACGAATGTAATAAAGAGATTGGAATGGAATTTATTTAGATTTATTATATAGATTTCTATTTCAAAAAACAAATAAATAGCAAATCATTATGTTCCACAAAAAATGTAACATCGTGGATAGCAATTTCAGCGATATAGCCTTACTTCATAATTCTGACGACGGCGTGAAACCAAAGCAGCTATCGACTATATACATGTGAAACTAAACTTTAATATGTTTACTTTATTCCTTAATTTGCGAAAATATTTATTATCTACCCCTACAACCCAAAATGTTCAAATGTATTCTGGTACAGGTCAGTTATAGCTAGGGCATCCAATCTCGGACCCTCTTTGTAATCCCGGTATTGACATTTTTTTGTACCTTGCAGAGACCTCCTTTTTTTTTGCTCTTGCGGGAATTTCAAAAAAAATAGTCACTAGCCAATGTCTTAAAACCAGGAATTTGAGGAATTGCCACAATGAAGCAAATTGCGAGCTTTTTTTTTAGCTCGCGTGAATTTCAAACATTTTTTCCGGTTGGTTATTTATCAACAATTTTTTATTTTTGTCAACATTGTCAAATATTTGCCTTGTAAAATAAGTAGATATAATAGGGTAAAGGGACTGTAAGAATTGCGTAAAATGTATGTCGACTGACAAATAGTAAAAGAATTGCATTATTTGGCGTTTCAATGCCATTTAATTATTTTCCCTGTGACGCGAGGTCGATAGAAAGAGGTTATGTCTGCAAGAATTGCGTCGGAAGGATGTCGGTCGTTCAAGTTTGCCCCTCACCCCTGAACCAAGTATGAGTTTTAAAAAATCTGTAGGTATCCTTCTTTTCTCGTTACAACTTTTGGCATATCCTCTCTACCGTTGGCTGCTGACTGTTGGCAAGTTTCAAGGAATCCAAAAATGGTACCTATGATTAACAGTTAAATGACTACAACCGCACGCCTCTTCAGAGATGATCATGGATGCATCGCGAACGTATTACTCTAGGTATGAATTAGCCTGGCGCTTTACGTCAATATTGATTGATTGATAATTGTAGGAGACTCACCCCTGTTCGATCGTATCGATATTGAAAGCCTTAGAGCTATTTTTGTTTTTAAATTATCACGAAATATATATTATATATATTTTAGTTTCAACGCTGTATGGAGGGCCTACCTCAATTTGACTGTTTACAGGTAGTCCCCGACTTACGACAATTCGCACTTACGACTGAAAAAAATTGCATTTTTTAAAAAATTGAATTGCATCACGGGGCACCACAGCAGATGCTTGCGTGAAGTAAAATGACGTAACAATGATAATGCAATACACATTTGCTCTTATGTACAAATTTAAAATTAAAAAAAAGAATATAAAAATGATTTATATTAATACATCGTCGATGCACATTAAATGTGATCTATGTGACTCTAGGTGCATTCTGAGATAATCGATATAAACTGTTTAACTCTCGCGGCTCGGAGACTAGAAAAATACTTCTCTGCCGATGGGGTCGTTTAGGGACCCCAGTGGTTTCCTCATTATTGGCCTTATTCTTATGAATTTCAAAAAAAAATAGTCTAAGGGCTTTAAAATATCTCTCTGCATCATTTCTTATACATTTTTTTTAAATAAAAATCCGTATTTTTTTAATAAATAATCATATTTTAAGTTGCGCGTAAAAAAGACGTCATCCCAGCACACATATGAAATTATAACTGACGAATTTAGCCCAGCTATCTTACGAACTATCGTTATCGTGGGCGCTTATCGCCTTATCGCGTTATCGCGTATTTATATAAACTAAAAAAGGTCCAAAAAACTATGATATAAAAATACCTTAATTATAAACATTGTATCACCCATATTAAAATAGATATTGAAGAAAATGTGGGTATTGGGGTCGCATTTCTTGAGCTTAGAACCGGAAAAGTTAAATAACGAAACGGAAAATAACACTTCTATTTATGCATAAATTAGGGGAAAATATTTTATTCAGTATTAGAATACATGTACATATTGCAAATATTTACTATTTTGAACAAGAAAATGGCATTTTATTGCGTTTTTTGTACATGTACCACAACATGTATGTGAATGTTGTGGACATATTATGACAATGGAATTATTAATCGTGTATGCAGAAGATATGATTTTTTTATTAAAAAATAATTTATTAATTTTCCGTTTATAAACATTTTTTTGACTCCAGTTCATAATGTTTTTTCTATCTTCCCATAGGGTATTGACCCTTATCTTTAAATCATTACAACACCCAGACTTACAGCACCCATATTTACACAGATCACACAATCTTACTGTCTGAGGATTTAATATTTATTGAAATAAAAATCTTTAAAAAAAAACATGGATTTTTTTAATGCATTTTAAGATTCCCTGGATGTTAATAGTTATCAATAATTAACAATTGACTAGCTGTAAGCCCGTTGACCTCAACGGGGGGATTTTTGTTACATTGTTAAGTAGTCAGAAAATTTACTGCCCTGAAAAATAACTTACAAACCTATTTATTTAATAAGCCAAAAATTCTAAAAGTAAACGAAATATATCTCGGGGCATATACCGACAGCCCTGCCCTGCAGTATTTAAATTGTAAATTATTTAATTTTTGGAATAATATTTTAAGTTTGCTAAAAATCAATTTTTGTAGTAGCAAAAATCGATCTCGGGGCATATATCGACAGGCCTGCAGTATTAAAATTTGCAGGGGAAATCGGGGACATCTTTCATACATTCATACAAATAAACGGACGGACCTTATCGACTATTAATATAATCGCATATTTAAATTTAAAACTATTTAATGTAACAATTTGTTAATTCTACTACTGGGCTATCATCAGTTCATTATTAGCTGTTAAAAATTGTATCAAATATAGAATCATTTTATTTAAAATGTGGATACATGCTTTGACATATTTGTAATGATATTTATAAAGATATAATTCATTTGTGTGCTTTAAAGTCATTTTAAAATACAAAACTGAATTTTCGTAAGGGGCGCGAAACATTCTTGCGTAGACTCACATACATAGTATGCATATCCAAACCGATAAAATGTTTATTTGTTAGTATAACTTTAACCACTAAATGCTAGAAACATTTTAATAGCCGATGCTGAAAATTCAACTGAAGTGTGAAATTTACTAACTTTTCACTACTTTGGTGCAGCCTTTTGACTGATTCTTTTTTTTGTAATCTGAATAATCTGAAACTTCTTTTAAGATAATCTCCATTAGGAATATAAGTGCTCTCCATTGGTAGCGGACATGGTTATAAAATATCCATATGGTTCTTTTGTGGTTTGTATCATATATAAACACAAACTACCACGTGGTGTGCCACGAAATTTTTTAGAACACGTTGGTGTGCCTTGGAAGATAAAAGGTTTTGGATTACTGCTTTAGAAGGCTGAGAAAAAAAACTGTATATTTAGCTAATTTTCATAAAATCTTCATATATGTATACCATATTTGATGTTCAGCAAAGACATATTTTGTATGAAATTCGACCTACGACCAATTCGACATACGACCAAAGTTCAGGAACGTATCTCGGTCGTATGTCGAGGACTACCTGTATATGAAAACATAATAAACGCCTATAGCAAGTCTGCTAACCACGGAATATGTGATGTCCTTTTACTTGGCCTGTACCTACATTTCTTATACTCTAATTACAGTAAAATCAAATTATTCTGGTCAAACCGCGGCCGACGCGCCGGGTCGAATAGGGTAGGGATGCCCACGGCCCAACCCCGGCACCGTGCATGCGTCTTTTATCTAATAATACCGTCGGGTGGTGTAGGCGAGCACCGCACCGCACCGCTCGTAAAATAAGATCGAACACACGGACCAGGTCGGCTTTTCTCGGTTGACAGACGAAGCTCAGATGTAAAAAGAAAATAAACTCAGCCGACACGTCGCATCGTTCAAATCGCTCGGTAGAAAAACACTGCCGTCGACCTGAGGAGACCGGAAACGACTCGATTGGTGTATTTTACTGTTCAAGAATATATTTAATTAATTGTATTTATCTCTAACACCTGACAGCACAATTCGTTTTACAGAATATTTATGTGAGACAAAGAGATCTCTCCATTATCTTTCCATACTTTCTTTCCAGTCTACATCTACAATATCATTTATATTGATACCGCGTCCGACCGAAGACTTTTAAGAACAATATACTTTAATTTCGATAGTAAAAGTCATTAAATGTAACGGGGTAAATTATTAACTCTTTGTAGGGCATTGAAATTTGATTGTAAATGACAAGTTCTAACCCTGACATAAAATGGAAAATAAATCTAAAATTATGATACCTCACCGATGACCAAACTTCAACAGGAATTAGTATTTTCGTTGAAAACCTCGATTGAATCACAAATTATAAATGTAAAAATCATTTTACTAAAAACATAGTTATAGGTACCACGTATTAATTTGTTAAAACAAATAAAATATATTGTATGTGCTATTTAATCGGTGAACCGCCATAATGTAAACATGTTCAAGGGGATTTCTCTACAATTTGTAATGCAATTTACAGATCAGACTTGGGCAAACTTTTTCGCTAAAGCGACACGTTAAGTATTCAAAATAAGCTGGCGGAAAGCAAGTACATAAAATAGTAATTTTATATATTCAGATTAAATTTGATTTGTTAGTATAATATACGATTCTTTGAAAATATGTCGACCCCATCCCCGAAGTAAATGCTATAGGTATGGTAGTGGCTTATTTCGTCTCTCTATCATGTGCTTAATTATGCTAAACCTTACGAGGTCGCGTCGGCGTCGGTCAGTGGTGCGTGTCAAAATACTTGAGGACTCTAGGTGCAAACAATGCAAACAATCAGTAAAGCTGAATTATAATATTTTTATTAAGCTCCATACAATAATTATCTATCTATCTATATATATAAAAATTTCGTGTCACGGTGTTTGTCGCCAAACTACTCCGAAACGGCTTGACCCATTTTTATGATTTTTTATGTATATTTGTTAGATTTGAGAATAGAATGTAAAGTATATTTCATCCCGCTAGGTGAAGGGGTTCCTATCCAGATTTTATTTTTCAATATTCCGGACATTCGTCTTTCGAATTTCAAACAATTGAAATGTACGTCTTTTTATGTTAAAAATTCAAATTTCCTGGCTTAGAACTGAAAAATCGTAATAGTATTGAGAGAACTTTATTTGAAAGTTTGCATCGCTGCGAAGTTTTTTTAATAATCAAATATACTGATTCGATTTTTTGACGCTATACTTATAGGACTGGGAGCTGATTTGACAGATTTTGATCAGTGTCATTGATTCGATTATTGGAGGTATGGCTATATTTTGCATCCGGCCTTGAAAATCTTTTTAATTTCTTACATGCATTAGGAATATTCTGATGAAAATATGGATATTTTATAGAACTATATTTCGACTTTTATTTTAAAATCTTCTACTACGAAAGATAATTGTTAGCAAACTTAAACATTATTCCAAAAATTAAATAATTTACAATTTAAATACTGCAGGGCTGTCGATATACGCCCCGAGGTCGATTTCTGCTACTACGAAAAATGTTTTTAAATGTATATTTGTTAGATAGTAGAATAGGTTTTTAAGTATATTTCATTCCGCTAGGTGAAGGATGTCCCTATCCAGATTTTTTTTTCAATATTTTTGACATCCGTCGTTCGTATTTCTAACAGAACGAAATTATTTATAATTTAAGATTTCGACTGAAGGTGCTTAGTGGAATTTCAATATTAAATTTGAATCGTTGAAGATGCCGAAAGGTGAAACCCGGGTCGTTAGTGACAAAATCTGTGAGAATGTACATAGTTTGAACGATTCAAATTTGAAATTACTTATGTTGTTGAATGACAGATGGCGCTAAGTGCGCAGCAACTTAAGTCCAAAATAAGCAAGTTGTTTATGACTCTCTAGTTACGTTTGATACGTGCCATGGTTACGTTAAACAATCAAAGGATATTGTAAACAATTATCAAGTGCATCAAAGCATTTCTTTCGCTGTCAAACAATTATGCCACATAAAAGACTAGCTATTAGTTGATCTAGACCTCAAGCACGAAAGAAAACGGCATCACGAGCTTCAGAAACAGACGAGCAAGTTTGGAAACCGTTCGAGCTCGCACTGCTCAAGTCCGATCGTCCGATACAATGATATGCAAATAACCCTTTTGACCGTGATTTGCAACGAGAAACACAATTTGACGTCGACAAATTGGGTACATTCGTTCAAACAAATCTTTCGAAATTGGTCCCAGAACAACGCATAGCGTATGACAGAATTATGCATGCAATCAATCACAAGCCAAAACTTTGTATCACAAAACAATATTGCATTGTCAATTGCTTCATCTGCAATTGCAGCAAATCTTTTGGATGGTGGTCAAACAGCGCATTCAGCAAAGAAATTGCCTTTGAACACCAACATGCAATATCAAAAAAATGTCCTGAATGGATGAAGTACTTCAATCATGTCAACTCATTAAATGGGACGAATTTACTATGGCGCACAAAAATGCATTGGAAAATCTTCGCTATATGTACACTAAAAGATTTGAGAGGAAATGGACATGTTTTATTGTCTGGTGATTTTCGACAAACTCTACCAGTTATACCATGAACCAAGTGCATGTCTAATGATGAATCAAGTCAAAGCCCCCTATAGTGAAAGCCATGCTATGGAGCTGAAAACAGGTACTTTTTTCAGATAAGCGGGCCGGCGTCAAAATTTTCAAAGTAATATCACATCATTATGAAGCCATTTGTTTCTGATATATTGTAGGAAATACATATTTATATTGTAATTATATATCTTTTCAATTACATATTTTTCAAAATAAGAAAAAATCACATTTTCTAAGGTTTTTGAAGAAAAATCTCGGAGAACAAAAGCAAACAAAGAAGGCAAATCATTTTATAAAAAATATTTTTTTTTACAATATTTCAATACAGAATATGAGGTTGGATAGTTCATTAAAAAATCAACGTCATTATTGGGATTTTAATCAATTAATAATTAATCTCAAAATTTATTTGTGCACACTGGTTCGTTACTCAATCTTTCCATAGGATTTCTCAAGTCATATCAGTAATCAAAAATCAGTTAGTCAAACTAGGGTTGCACATTTCACTTCATTATTTTTTAAATATTATTATTGATTAAATCATCATTTACTTGGTATATTGCCATTATTATATGATAAGACGCAGCATTTATTTCATAATATCACAATATGCGTCAAAATCGTATATAATATAAAATGGATTCCGCTTGTTACTGTTGTTTTATGTTATTTATGATCAATATTTTATATAACTGTGATATTTAATAGTGGGAAGTTAAATTTTATTTGTTTTACCACACATCGCATTTCCTGCTATTCGCTATATTTCTTACAATCATTACTTAATTTGCATATATGACCCTTCCGATGTATCGTAAATTGTAAATTAATAACACCAAAGAATCACAGAATATCCATACAAGAAATCTTTCAAACATACATGTTATATTCAACGAAAAATAAGCTCATAAATTGGAATTTAGAGTTGACCTACGTATAATCGCCATACAATCTGTTAGGAGCGGCTGGGATATAACGGCCCTGTCTTTGCCAGGCATGCTACCGCACGTTTTAACACTGAAAATTGGCGTACCTATCATTCTTCTCCGAAATATAAATCCACTACGACTTTGCAACGGTACCAGGCTTTTGGTGAAAAATTAATGAACAATATCATCTAAGCTTCAATTTTAAATGGAAAATTTAAAGGATACGATGTACTTTTGCCAAGCATCTCAATAATTCCGACAGATAGGCCATTATAATTAAAATGTTTGCAGTTTCCGGTGCGACTCGCATTTGGACAATCGCTACAAGTGTGTGGACTTAATTTTAAAAATCCATGCTTCACACATGGACAGCTGTATCTGTCCTACTCACGCGTTGAAAAACCTTAAGATCTATTCATATACGCACCAGACAAAAAAACAAAATTTATCCAAAGGCACTTCAATAAACATAATTAAAACACAAACGCTTACTTTCTTTGAGTGGCATTGCAACGCATGCCGGGTCAGCTACTACACTTATATTATTATCCACAATGAGAGTTTTCAATTTATACACAAAATATGAACCATCTATATATTAATAGCCGATAAGGTCCGTCTGTATGGACGTCCATTTCACACCTTCCAGTCTCCACTTTTTTATTCATACTAAATTTATATATTAAAAGTCGATAAAATAATCACTCGCTTTTCACTTTTCACAAATGTGTGCGTACTGATGATGTCCTCGAGACATCTTCTTCTTCTACGAAATGTATTTTGTTTGCGTACATTTTCAAATTAATAGATAATGAAATGAAATAAAATAAAATAAAATAAATTGAAATAAAATAAAATAAAATAAAATAAAATAAATTGAAATAAAATAAAATAAAATAAATTGAAATAAAATAAAATAAAATAAAATAAATTGAAATAAAATAAAATAAAATAAATTGAAATAAAATAAAATAAAATAAAATAAAATAAATTGAAATAAAATAAAATAAAATAAATTAAAATAAAATAAAATAAAATAAATTGAAATAAATTAAAATAAAATAAAATAAAATAAAATAAATTGAAATAAAATAAAATAAAATAAATTAAAATAAAATAAAATAAAATAAATTGAAATAAAATAAAATAAAATAAAATAAATTGAAATAAATTAAAATAAAATTAAATTAAATTAAATAAAATAAATTAAAATTAATTAAAATTAAATTAAATTAATTTAAATTAAATTAAAATGAATTAAAATAAAATAAATTAAACTAAATAAAATCAAACACAATGCAGCAAAAATCTCCCGTTGCTGGGCAACGGGCTTACAGCTAGTACTATTAAATCCATATACTTATGTACTGAAATAATCAACACAAAGCCGCGTTTTTGTCAGGTGCATACATTTAGCCTATATCAGCGGCTGCCAACCTTTCCGATCCGCGGACCACTAAACTTACAATTTTTAAATTCGCGAACCATTTATTCTACATATGTGCCTATAATTATGAAAGTGGTGTACATCATGTTTCTTTCGTTTTGAGATATTTAAAGGTTTGCATTTCAGTGTTTTAAAAAAAAGCTCACTACAGGGTTTCAAAACTTTCGTAATCTACTAGAACTACAGTTTATTTTGACATATAAATTTTGCATGTAGCTTATAAGGAAATAATATTTTTTTAGGTTTAAATGACTAACGACTGTTTTCAAAATTAGCAAAATGGATTTTGCTCATTATAATGAAAGTGGAAGTCATTTTTCAAACGTTATGAATGATTGAAAGTTTTGTTTAACCCTCCAGAGACGAGAGCTTTTTTCCGATAAAAAAAATATTTTCTAAGCCATATTGAAGTCACGGATAACTTTTATTCCTAGCCAAAATTAAAAAAAAAAAAAAACGCAATGTCGTTGTATAGAAACCCCGCATGACTATATAGTCATGCTCATCCTTTTATTGCCGTGTAATATTGAGTACGGACAGTAGTAAGGACAAAAGTGACCGTATGGGCTTGCAAACATTCGGGGTTGAAATATAGCTAAACGTGATTTTTTAAAAAATATTTTCAATTTGACCTCTTTAGATCAACATAATTTCAAAACAAATATGTTAGCAAAATAACTGTAAATAATTTTATGTTTTTATAAAAAAATATCTAACAGTTTCAAAAAGGAAATTAAAAAAAACGGAAATTCAAAAAATCACATGTGCTTTTGGAGACCGTTCCTGTTCCTACGGCTGATGACTTACTGTAGTCCGTACCCTTCTTAACCAAATATGAGCGAAAGCAACGATATTCAGGTAGAAAAAGTATGAATAGTGGGATCAATAGACAACGGTGTTTTGTGTGACCATATGGTGACGCTCGTCCTTGGAGGGTTTTAACACTGTTTTTTGAGAATATTTTTTATATATATCTTTTTTTCATTTTATCTTGCTCCATGTCTAGGGGTTTTGGATTTTCATTATAAATACTAAGCTCGAATTACTGGTAAGATTCATCTGAAGACAATAACTGTCTTATTCGTTCACATTTTTTTGAAGTATTTTGCAGATATCGTGGTCGTATATCTACAAACCACATAAAATCAATTTAGTTAATAAAATGATCATTTTTTTTATTATTATCTCAAATATACACATTTATAATAGTAACTTGAGCCACTATCTGATGATGACATAATGGTAATGAAATCAAATTCAGGATTGCAAATAACTAAGATAATAAAAAGTTTTTTTTTTACCATGTCCGCTTCCAATGTGGAGCATATGGACTCCTAATGGAGTTTATCTCAACAGAAGTGTTTCTACGAGAACTGCTTGTTACTCAGATGCTCAACCTCGCTTTTTCCAAAGAGAGTAGGAATAGAATGATACGGCTAGGACAGGACTAGTTGTTAGCTAGTCGCTCTCCATACCGCTTAAGGATAGGATGGGAGGAGGGAATTCAAGACATCATATACATCCATGCCTTCGAACAAAAATTTATAAATCGATTGAAAAATCAATTTATAAAACTGTCCGTACTGGGATTTGAACCCGTGACCTCCGTAACCGAAGCCAACGACGTTGACCACTCGACCACACAGGCGGCATTAAAAGATAAATAATAGAAATAATATAAGAGTAAAGAATAATGACGTTACAAGACGCGCGGCACACGTAAAACTGACTTAGTCTGTTATCAAAATGAACCAAAGTGGCGTACCGTTGAAAGTGACAACAACACTCTGCATTAACCCTCCAGAGACGAGAGCTTTTTTTCGATAAAAAAAATATTTTTTAAGCCATATTGAAGTCAAGGATAACTTTTATTCCTAACAAAAAAACGCAAATTCGTTGTATAGAAACCCCGCATGACTATATGGTCATGCTCATCCTTTTATTACGGTGTAATATTGTGTACGGACAGTAGTAAGGACCAGCGTGACCGTATGGGCACGCAAACATTCGGGGTTTAAATATAGTTAAACGTGAAATTTTTAAAAATATTTACAATTTGACCTCTTTAGATCAACATAATTTCAATACAAATATATTAGCAAAAGAACTGTAAATAATTTGATGTTTTGATAAAAAAATAACTTTCAGTTTCAAAAAGTAAATTTAAAAAATCACATGTGCTTTCGGTGGCTGTTTCTGTCCCCGCGGCTGATGACTAACTGAAGTATGTCCCATTCTTAACCAAATATGAGTGAAAGCAACGATATTCAGGTAGAAAAGGGATGAATAGCGAGATCAATAGACAACGCTGTATACTGTGACCATATGGTCACGCTCGTCCTTGGAGGGTTCATGCTATAGTTTCAGCATTTTTTTTACGTTTGACATAGATTATAATATTTAAACGAAATAATTGAATAACTCATTTTTTTTTTAAATTATCGACTTACACCACTTTCGTAATTATGGGCACATATATTCGTTAAAACTATCCTTAGCATCGACCGAAACTCCTCGAATAAGATACGATAGCATGTAAATATTTTTAATTTTTTTAAATCACACCTATAAGTTGATATACATTATAATTATTACACAATCGTGATTTTTACTTTATTTTTCGTTATACTGCGATGCACAACCCGCGGTACGTTTCGAAATGTTTTGTGGAACTCGAATAATCTGTCTCAAAAATAAAATATAATGTATGTTATTTTCATGTAAATCATTGGTTTCAATAAATGTGAGCAAGCTTTTCCGATAATGAAGAAGAATTAATCGGTTCATAGAAATAGACTGATAATAAAATTGATTCGATTGCGCGACTTTAGCTTTTGAATTACATACAAATAAAACATGTAGGTATAGGTAGTTAAATATTTTTTAATGATAAAAAAATGTAAACAGGTACACATAATCCTCCGTGTTTATTTTACACGATTTAGAAATGACACAGTCAAGTGCAATGGAACCTATTTTCATGTATCTATTTTCACGGTCTTTTTTCACGGCTGTTTTACATGGAACGTATCCCCCGTGTAAAATAATCTTAAAATCTGTTTTGCGGCCCGAACCCATGATAATTTGTTTTTTAAGAAACAGGTTTTACATGCTTTAAATAAGTATTCCAAGTAATTATATCTGTAAGCTATCTTGTAACGACTGTGGAAAGGGAAAAGGACGTAACCCACAGTTTTTTAAAAACAGCTTTTTTTCGATAATCACAATGTATCAAACTTGATACACGTTCTATCAAAAGGATGCCAGCTGCAAATGCCAAATAAGTATCTAAATTTAGCTTGTAAGTTTGAAAAAGGTGATCTTGTAAAAAATTAAAACCAAGAAAAAAGACTGAAATAAAAGTTTCTCTTCGACAATTTCTTCAATGCAAATTAGATCAATTAAACACCAGTTTAGAAATCTCCGTACACTTCAAGGTTGTGTATAATTCATAATTTACATATGGTCCAAAATCATCAAAACACGTTTTTTGCGCCTCCAATAAAATTTTATATGTGTGGGTTACGTCCTTTTTCCTTTCCAAAGTCGATAATAATTCATTAATATAATCATGACTCACTCTTAGGGTGTTTACTTTCAATACTTGGTGGAAAGGTATTATATTAATAAAACATAATATTCCTTCGCATTGTCAACTGATAGACGACAATGTTCGCCATGAGCGAAACCGACCTTTTAAAATAAAGAGGAAATGAAGTACAAAGGGATATTGTGTTTTTTAATATAATCATGACCAATGGAACGTCAATAAAGAAATAAGATTTGGTTGATGTATAAAAATAAACGAACCCTCGGCACACCCATTTGATGAACTGATCTTCACTTACATAGCTGCAGATTCGGCGGCAACCGTTTTCGCGTAACTTTCTTCAATTTCACCATATGTATATCAAAACTGAAGGATGAAAAATAATGACAGGCAAATCGTTCGACACCGCTACCTCCGGAGACATGCTTCGGCGGCGTCGGCGGTCTCCGTCGGGGATGACGCGGCGGCCGATAATCGCGAGCGCTATCGATCGCGACCGCGTGCCGCTGTCGGGCGGTCCGCGGAAGGGCCGCCGTGCGAAGGGGCGAGCGGGCGGGAGGGCGGCGGCCGCGGTCTCGTCGCCCGCGACACGCCAGTCACCGCTCCGGACTCCACAAGCAACATGGACTTCTCGTTCGAGTTCACGCTGAACCGGGCAGAAGGTGAGTCACCGCCCCCGCCCTCAACCCTTTGTGAACTCTGCCGTCGTCGTATGCGTTTTTCAAATAATCTTTAATTTGCGCTGAATACGTGTTTCCGAAGTGCAATTATGCAACGCTTTTCCCGGAGAGAAGATTCGCGTGCGTTCCGTTTTCCCGCCTAGTGAAAGCCGAGTTAAATTAAGAACGTCCGTCCGGGCTACCGATCCGGCGATCTAAAAACGAACGTCGCGCACGCTCCTCGCCGACGACGCGTCGATCTTCGGCCCTCTGCCCTTCGGGGTCGCGATCCTCGACCCGGAGTCCCTCACCGTGACCCGGAAGACCGGGGACCGCAGCCAAGGATTGACATCTTCGCCGTGAGACGACGGAAGATGGCTCTTCGTCGAAACTTCGTTTGCAGGAATGAGTGCGAGACCGAAGATAACTTGTCGCGTTACGTGGTACGCTTTGCAGTCGATTATAGATAAATCGGCGTCGCATGCCGCACGTAGAAACACTAATCCATAAATACAAAGTGACAGGTGCGCGACGGCGGTCCAGCCACCTTTATTGTTCGCTGGAGTTGTAGCTCACGCAGATCTGAAACGATTGCGATCCGCCTATCGCTATTTACGAAGATCTCACGTGCATTAAGAGAGTGCGTGTACTCGTTGATCAGGAACGGTCGTTTTACCCTCGACCGATTCTCCTCGCCCGGTCTGAATATCAACCTGCGATAATTATTTATTATTTATAGTGAAGGCCATTCGGCTAGATGGACAAATTTCTTCTAATTTATTCTGAGTCTGAAATTGTCGACGACGACGATCGCGCCAGGTGGCCGACGCAATAGTTATCTACATATGTTGGTTCTCGGCCAATTCCCTCGCTGGGTTTTTGGTATCGCAAACTTATTATTTAATTAATAACGACAATGCTGCAAACACATACAAAATATCAAAATTACTATAAATTCAAAAGTCCAAATTTTCACTCTTAACAAATTTAACCCTGTTTTTCACATCTAATTTTCATAAACTTGAATGATATTATAGGTTTAACTAAAAAATATTTATTATGTATATTTATATCATAAGCATAATTTTAATATTTTCCTATATTAATAATAGGGATTCAGAACTTTTCACAGGCTTTTCGTGGTTGTTACAGTTAGTACATAAAGAATAATAACAACCGATTATGTATTTGAACATTTTAGAACTGGTAAATAACGGCATTCTAAGCATGTTTGTTCTCTTGCCCCAAAGCGACAAATTGTTGTCTTGTTACAATTTGGTGCTGGGGTTCGATATGTATGTATGAATGTTAGGAGTATGTCTACATGGATTATTGTAAAACATCGGTCGATACAATAGCGTGGATGAATGCAGATCCGTTCTAATTATCTTGAAAAAAACCTCACATCCAAAAATAAATGTTTTCTGTTGCTTCTTTGGAAGATTCCGTTCGAGTGTAGACGATAAAGTCATAAGTTTATTGTTTTTTTTATTTATTTTGTATGACTCTTAATAAAACTGCCCCTCGTAATTTCTACAGACCAAACTTCCCATATGTAGCTGAATATACTATATGTATGTATATGGATAGTGTTTAACGGCCAGCCAGTCAAATGTGTCCTATATATGTATGTATGTATATAGGTAGTACTGATGCAATTAGGCAACGGAACATGACCATAGTAGGTACCTAAGCAAAATAATATCGAATATGTACGCGATATGGAGCACGCCATACTACTTCGTAGACAACAGCGATTCTCAAACTATTTTCTAAAATCATTATTTTCGTATACATATATGACACATTTGGACATGCAATATTATTAATCTTAAGCTGTCAAGTCGTATTGACGCCGGTTCTGATGAATGATTTTCGAAAAATTTTAACGCATTTTTGAGATGAAACCACCAGATTTTTCTGGATAGGAATAAATTATTCGTGTAATATCCATTAATTACATTATTCAATCGTGGTATTGAAAATCGTCAAACGTTTAAAAATCCGTACCTGCTTCGCAATTTATTTAACTATTCAACATTTTTCTTTGTATTCCTTTTTTAAAGCATGTAAAGAATTGCCACTAGTATCTTCATTATAGCGATCAATAATTCAGTCGAGGCATTACGAGAGAGTGTTATTTATAGACCCGTGTTGTATGGAGCCTTGAGGGTGATATTAATTTATTTTTCACAAGCTAACTGCTATTATTTTTTTGATTGTGACAGCCATTCATTAACTATTGTATTTACAATCGATGCATATTTAAGAAACTAAAATTTCCGACAAGAACAAGCCTTCTAAAAAGTTTGAGGAGAGACAAATTGAGTTGGCAGCACTTTGCCCCACTTTCTGACAGATATTTAACTTGCTATTTACAAACCCTTTAAAGCAGTGGTTTCCAACCTTTATGTTACTGCGCCTTCCTTTGAAGAAAAAAATATCTTCGCGCCTCGCCATCCTATATTTCATATAGTAATAAAGACATGTTTCGGACTCTTCGCGCCTCCCAGGTTGGAAATCGCTGCTTTGAAGCGAATAAGTTCCTTGTCGCTAGCGCATGATCTGATACGATTTCGCTTATCATAATTAAGCTTCTCGTCTGATTTGTTTTGTCATCGTTTGCCATGCACTCAGGTCGAATTGCGTACAATAACGCCTGCATTCATATTTAAACAATTTCGGTAGTTCTATTTTGCTCATTGATGAGTTATCTATTTCTGCAAGAAAAAATGTTTGATAGATATTTTGTCGACACTCCACAGATAAGACGTGTGATAAGCAGTTTTTACTCAGAGTCGGGGGGGTCTCTCCATAGTAATAATAATTGTTCATCGTATAATCAATTTTATCGGTAAGAACAGAGGTTCCCAGACTTTTTCGGTTTCTGGCGCCCTTAAAATATCAGATTTTTTTTTGCGGCGCCCCAAGTCAAAAAATTGGTTATCTCGTGGCAAACCCTATGTTACTAATAGTTTTTTTCCCAGGAATTTGCCGATTTGCCCTCTTTATCCATTCTATATTATTTTCAAACATAAATACATTCAGGATATCAAAGTCCTGAGCCTTTGTACTAACTTTTTATAAAGTAATAATATGTTGTAAAATAAATTTTTCACGGCGCACAGTTGGGTAACTCTGGGTAAGAACAAAATATCCCGGCCCATTTTAACATAATCATTATGCTATTTATCAATATCCTTATCGATACTCTAGATTATTTTTTATCACACTCTAAAGATAACATCAGGTATTATATGCGAACCAATCAAACTTTTTTGTTTCGAAATATTAATTTGGAATTCCGTGCTGCGACGCGTTTCTTCTTCATTCATAGCATGATATATACATTTATTTATTTATAATATCTTTATTGTAGGTACCAATCTACCGCTGCTATCACTGAATCCGCATCTGTTAATAAAATTAATTTCTTAAAACAATGAATATGCGCGAAAGACGCCGTTTGGATAAAATTCATTTTAAAAAGGCGGCCAGGTACGCGTGAGAATACATTGGCACATTAGTCAATCTGTTAGAAATAGGGCTTGTCGGTAAAACGACCATCGGTAAATACCGGTATGTCGGAAAATTCTTCATTGTTGTGTAATGATATTTTTGTTTATTTGCATTTAATTTTTAAATTTAAACAAAAAAAATATTTTCAATGTTTGAATTGAAACACGTATTTTTTTATGAAATACATAAATAATTATTTCGATAGATAAAATTATACGATATTATTTTTATAACTTGCCACTAAATTAACCGTGATCGACGTGGCCTGAAAGTGATTATTCAATCACTCGTTTACACGTCACAGTAAAAATATAAAAGACTTAATTTGTAATTATTCATCTCAGAAATATTTTTAATGTTTTCCGTTTCAATCTAGCACCCAACATATAGTCCATTTTGTTAAATTTACCGCTAATGGGAGAAATTATTTAATGTTTACCGGTAATTCAAAGTTGACGGTTAATTGCAAGCCCTAGTTAGCAGTTGGCACGCAGGCCGTGTAGAGATCTAGATCTGATATATTATTTGGCAAGATTTCTGACCGCGTATAAACCGACCGATCGCTGTTTCGTCAGTCTCAATTAAAAATTCCAAATAATGTTGCCAACAGCCGTCAAAAAATCCCTATATCTGTTTTTTTAATGAAACATAGTGTAAATTGAATATAACATAACATCTGCTTGTGATAGCGGTTGCACGAGTTGCTCTCGAAACGGACCACTGTTTACAGTTGAGCTTTTCGTTATTTGCCGGTGGCCGGTGGCCGGTGCCATCCTCACTTTCGACCGTCGTCATTCACTTTGAAGGTGCGCCGAATGTCTGACGTGTAATATAGCAGTGTCGGATTTAGGCGTGTTAGTTGATATTAGGGCATCCAATCTCGGGATTCACAATCTTTCAATCCTGAGATCACGTTTTCTTTATTTTACGTATCATTAATTTTAATACAAAACAATAATGACGTTATCGGTGACGAATTGTTTGAGGTCATTGGCAAGAAATTCTAATCAAGAGATTCCAGAATTATTCTCAACTCAAAAGATCTTTTTTTAGCTCCATCATGTGAAAAAGTGTCGAATTGACAGATTGCACAATTATTCTGAACTCGGGGCCCTTTTTTATCCCTATCCTTTGAAAAAGTTACGTCTGCTAGTGACGTAAGTATTCTAGCCCTGTTTAGCGTGTTTTTTTTTGTTTTATCTCTATTATATTGAATCCCGAAATCCCGGAATTAGTTCTAAGACGATTGGACGGAATTTCGGGACGAGGGTATTAGAAGCCTTAGTTGATACCGATGGCGAAAAAGAATGTACATAGAATAATAATAAAAATGCAGGTCATACTTTTGCAAATGAGAATAAAAACTTGTTGAATGACAATTCTACAAATATCCAAAAGCATTCGCTACGGCAGTGATGCACAACCCGCATGCGGCCCTTCTAGAGTTTTTTTGTCGGCCCTCAAATGTTTCAAACATATTTTTTTCACGTAAAACATTCATTTAATAAATGTAAGCAAGCTTTTTCTTGGAGATAACTAAATCGGTTCATAGAAACAGGCTTACTGATTTGGATTTGATTGTGCGGCCTTAATACTTCAAATATTAAGTCAAATTATAAAAAATATTTTTAAATTAACAAATACCAAGATCGCTATTAACTTTCGAATTACAAGTACTCATAATCCTCTTTTTGCATTGTTTATTTATTTTCACGTTTTTGAAATAACACGCTCAAAATAATGTAATGGAACTTATCATTCATTTATCTAAATTCACGTAATATTTTTACACGGTTTTTTTTGCACGGCTGTTTTACATGGAACGTATGCCCCGTGAAAAAGAGGATTGACCTTACCTTAAATTATTTTTTCTTTGCGGTCCGAACCGAAGGTTGTGCATGTTTGCGCTACGGCGATTTTACGGGAAAGCTATGCGGTTAACGGAGCGATTTTGGGAAATTTTGCAAAAATAGTTACTTTCAAAACTTTAAAACCAATCGACATTTATCAAACATATTTTGACAGAAGTCGTATAACCCTTCGTGTCATAATATGTTTGATGTATACAAAAAACCTTCCATTATCAGTTATTCTTAAACTTTTGTTTTTTTTTCAAAATAAAAAAATCTGGGATTTTATATCGAATAACATTACATACAATATGTGTATAAATTAAAAGCAAATATACACGGTCTCGTGTTTCTTTTATTCTTTAACCAAATTTCAAAGGCATAAAATTTAATATTTGATTAGAATGCTTATATGTATTTTTATTGTACTGCAATGTTTCGGTCATGCTTTTTTCGGTTTGAATATGATATAATAAAAAAAAATCGGTCGCTCTGTTATTAGCATGATTTACACAAGCAGTTCAAGCCGCCAGTGATTCTTAAACATTATATATGTATTAAACGGGCCACTTTCAAATAGGTGTGCTAATCTCGTCAACACCAGGCATTTTTAATTATTATTGCTTTTTAGAATTGCGAATAAATTCCAAGAAATTATAGGATGCATAATGTCTTTCAATAGTTTTACAAAAACAAATGTTTGAGTATGTTTCTTATTATTTCGAAACTTATCGTTTTCAAGTTTAAAGCATTTTTCTCTTCTTCTTCGGGGTCGAGTTAATAATCCTGAAAATCTCATGACTATTAACTTACATGCTCCCAATTTATTCTTACGTGGGCAAAACTATAACCAAAAAACGTTTGTTTCTAGAAACTTGTTCTTCGCATAGGACGTATGAGTCGCCAGTTCTAAGGGGCGTTCGACTAATTAACTCATTGCCTAGAGAAGTGGACATTTTTAGTGGTAGTATTTGTAAACTGTTGGGTTTTTACTTTTTCATTTCTTGATTTTGTATGTTGATTTTTATGTATTATGTACTGTTTTTTTTTTCATTTTAATTGTCAAGTGCATAGTGAATTGGCGTCAGCTGTACTGTTCATTTAATTTTTAAACAATAAATAACAATTTAACTATCACATTTAAAAAAAAAACCTACAAAGACTATTTATTTCCTTAGTAAATATTTTCTCAGCTTACTGGACGTCATTTAAATCAAATCATTAATAAAGCTATCAATAGCGTTTTACTTAGTGATGAATGTATTTCTTAACACCATACACTTATTTACCAAATTTCAGTTCAAGTACATCCGTGCACTTAAACGCATGAAGATGCCAAAAGGCGAAACGCGGGTCGTTAGTGACATAACTTGTGTGAATGAACATAATTTTAACGATTCAAATTTAATGTATTTTTCGTTCAATTTGCAACCGTTAATTCATTACAAAGTTTTTATACTTCACGATTTATTCTAAAGATATTAATGCATTACAGAGATATTGATCTCTAAAAAAACATTCCGTTGTCCAAAAAATATATAAAATCAAATATTCATTCCAATTGCAGCAACAAAGAATTATTAGCAGAAATGTGATTAAAAACATTTTATATATAATATATTATCATCTTAATTAATATTCAATCACGGGATTGATAAGAACGAAATCCTAAAAATCATAAAAAAGTTTTGGACTGGATATCCTAAACCAGCGGTCAGCAACCTTTCTGTCATAGCGGATCACTAAACTTACTATTTTTAAATCTAGCGTGTTTGAGACCGCTAACGTGTTTTCAAAAACATAAAATGATTTTCATGAAATTACATTTTGTTATTATCAAATCGTATGTACACTCGCTGCACTCACTTTACAATAGCAAATTAATTAGTTTTATTGGTTGGTGCGTGTTTCAAATATATTTACGGTCGGTTTCATGTAATCATAATAAATTTATATTCATTAATTTTTTTTTAAATATCATTTATTTAGAAAAAACGAAAATTATCAATAATATCAAGGGCATTTCGACATTGAGGTTTGTAAGTGATTAATAAAAAAATATATGTATGAATGTTTAACGAAAAAAAATACATATAAGTATGTACGGTTTACACTCGGTGTAATGTTCTAGACCTCTTGAAAAATTTGAACCATATTACTCGTTCTCCTTTTTGTCAGACACACTTTATCTTTGATGACGACGGCATTTAATTGTTGAATCAACTTTTAAAATGCAAACTTGAGCAAAATTCTATCGGCGGGGATTGTGTTGAGCTTCGCCACCGTCCGGTGCTTTCTGCACACGCGACGAATATTAAATATGCACAATACGGACGGCACATATAAATAGTGTACCTACCTAGTTGTACGTATCATTGACACGTTTTATACTCGTGTGCCGCGTTGCATTATGGGCCGGCTAGTTGGCACCATTAAAAGCTGATAGTGCGAAACTCATTTCAGAAACACTGTTAGATATTTACGAAAAAATCGAAACTATCAGTGGCGGTTCGTGACCTAAAATTTTGGGTGGACAAAAAATATTTTGGCTTTGTATACAATCTACGAAATTGTAAAAGTTTTCACCTCGCAATTGGCCGACTCCTTTTGAAAATGTATCGAAAACTGTACAGGGTCCCGGAATTGGATTCTCTAATTGTGGTCAATTTTGGTTTTCATTGTTATATTTAAATGTAATACCATATGCATTAGGAGCGTATAGTCAGTCTGTGCTATGTGTGCGCCGCACACCCTATAACCCAAGAGCATGAATTTATAAATTTAATCTACTGTAGATGGTAGAATAGTATCGTTTATGTTTGACGCAAGACGACTGGAATTACGGCCGCCTGACACCATCCCAGGCGTTGTGTGTATGTACTAATGTTTTTGTTTGCAGTTTTAACGTTCAAATGAGACCTTTTAAGCTACAGCTCGCGCGTGTTCATCTCAGTCTCGAATTTATCGAGTGTACTTTCTAAACTTAAATTATTCATTATCAACAGTTTTTTTGTTCACCTAACAATTCAACTACAGTAGTTGTGTTTTTGATATTTTTAATACTTCATTTTCATATATAAGTTCTAAGATAAATTGATAATAATTGGTAAAAAACGCCCACCCCAATAGTCTTAGGCTTCATTCATGTAAAACATATAATAATTACTGTCGAGCTAATGCAGAAAGGCATATTTTACGACACCGTAATTGCAAAAATCCATGTTTCAAAAAATAAAAATCAAACTGACGTATAAATTAAAAAATATATATTTTTATATACAGCACACTTAAATTCAACACCCACCGTACGCCACTGATATACATGAAGGTGTTGCACTTAAATCGTCAACTGGACTTTAGTGACAATGATCCCCGAAGGGCCTTGTTAAAAGCCATACATGTCTAGTATACGTAAAATTAAAACAATTTTCAACAAGTAAAACAATAATAAGATAAATATATTTACATTTCAGGAATGTAAAAGTTTTAATTACAGTAAAATTTTACTTAAAATATTGAAAATTACGCAACAAAAAAATGATTTTTAGCAAACTTAAACATTATTCCAAAAATTAAATAATTTACAATTTAAATACTGCAGGGCTGACGATACACAGTGCTGGCCAATTGATTGTTAATCGCAAGTAACCGCCCGACATTGCGACTTTGAGTTTCTAGGTTTCTCGCAATTCAATAGTTACAACCCCCAACTATTTTTTTCTATTGTTCAGTGATATTTGGCTTTCAACTGTAACAAGGGGTGTGCATTTTTTATTCTTTAGGAATGATCTATTGGCATGTAAGCATGTGGTATATAAAAGAAAAATGTAAATATTTCACTTAAAACTTAAATAATATTGATTTATAAATGAAATACATATATTTTTCGCGGTATTAAGAATCAGTTGGCCAGCACTGTATGTCCCGAGGTATATTTCTTCTTCTACGAAATTTATTTGATAGCAAACTTAAACATTTCAATTATTCTGAAAAATATATTATATACAATTTAAATACTGCAGGGCAGGGCTGTCTATATATGCCCCGAGATATATTTCTTTTACTATCAGAATTTTTGGCTTATTCATTAAATAGGTTTGCAATTTATTTTTCACGCCAGTAACCTTTCTGACTATTTAAAAGTGCAACAAAAATCCCCCCGTTGAAGGCAACGGGCTTACAGCTAGTAGATATAAATTCTCGAAAAATATTGTATTTATTCTGCCGCATGACTCTTGCTACGCTACTGCAAATAAGTTTGAGTATATGTCCGTTTCTAATCTTATAGTTGTTTTCTTGTGTGCGGAGGCTATTTCATTTTAGCCCTTCTAGCTCGGTTTCAATTTTAATACAAAAATCAATTGAAAGTATTTTAATGCAGTTTTTTTTTTGTTCTTCTCTGACTTTTTCTCTTTAGAAAAAGAGATTTTTCTAAGAAGCAATGTCGACAATTATTACTTTATCATTACAATTAGGAACGTTCTCAATATTATTTTTTTCCAATTAATAAAACGGGTAATGAATTAAAACTATTAAATTTAAATTTGAAATATGTGTGAAGAAAAGGAAACCACAGCAAATTCATATAATATAAGTTTGAGTTGATGTGCATTAAATTTGTAACCTATTTTGTTGTTTTCATGCATGGGTGGGTTATTTTATTTTAGTCCGTTTGTTAGTTTGGTGTTGGTTCTTCTTTTGTGAAGCGAAAAATATAATTTAGTTGAGATACTCTGATTAACATTTTTTTATAGAATTTGTGATAAGTTAGTTAAAAATACTTATATGTATTTATTAACTCAGTCCCCGTTAAAACGTTGCCAAAATTTCAAAGAATTTTATGTTTATATAATTTAAAAGGGAATGAAGTGGAGTTATGGTACAACGTGAAATAAATAGAGGTCATAATGTACCAGTATCGTTGGCTGGAAATTCGTTATTTGAATGTAAGCCATTATAATTATGGCGTAAAAATATGTATTTTTGTACTATTTTTTTATATCTAACTTAATCGGTGAAACGGAACTCTTTCACGTCAAGTCGAGGGGTAGGGTCAGGCCCTACTACTCGCTTGTTATATATTCCCATTTTGAGGTCAGTTGTTTATTAATAAGTAAAATCTCGATATTATTTGTACACATTTTTTTCTGTCACGTTGTAACTATTATTTTAACGAATATACGTGTTATCGCAATAACTAAAAAAAATCCGGGCTTTTATATCTGAGAATGGTGGGGATACTTTCTTTTAAAGTTTTTTTTCAATTTCGGAGTCCAAAAGACGGGGGTGAGGAATACCGGTTCGGGGACGCGGCCTCTCGAGATCGGTATCGGAGGCTCGCTACCGCCCGATCCGAGACCGCCCGACGAAGCCTCGAGAACGAGAGAGCCGGCGCACCGCTGCGCTGCGGATCCGACGGGCAGTCCTCAGTCAGTCGCGTTTTAATTCTCCAACGTCATGGTCCGTCGTCTGAATCGGAGCGATAGCGCCCGCGGTCTGCCGAGCCGCGGCCCAGGTGATTGCTCCCTCCGTGTTTTTCTTAACAGTGGTTCATTTTCCTCCGTTAGCCGTCCCCGTTCTTCGATTTATTTTAGAAAATTTTCATTTTTTTTCGAGGCGGTTTTCACCGTTTTTACATTGCTCACATTCGAATCTAGCCTATTCACCGGAAAGTGTCCTGTCAGATAAAAAAGCTTGAGAAAGAATAATTTTCTTCGTTTACCATTAGTTCGTGTAATTAAAATATCCACGGATATTAACGACGATGACGCGACACCTCCGCCGGCGACCGTCACTACGTGGATTCGACGCGACACGACCGTGGCCGCGTGGCGTTCCACCGATACGCCCCCGGACGCCGCGCGTCTCACCCCCGCGGTCGCCGCGTCAGCTGCCGTGCACTCCTCCGTGACACGTCTCGGCTGACTTTCTTCCGCATGTCAACGAATTAATTTGATATTATGACTGACAATGAAAATATTTTCAATGTTACTATAATGATCCTCAATACTACATGAGTGGAAAATATGCTAAACGGCATAAAATTGAGCGGTATTACCAAATTTTCCTATTACCTATTTCACTGACATTTGTTAATTCACCGACACTTGTGAAGCGTTATTATGTACCGTCCAGTGACGTAACCACCATACAACGGGGTCTATGCGACGCATGAGAGCCGCAGGGGCCCAATTTTAGGGGACCCATATTTAAATTTTTAAAAATAATAATACAAAAAATATATAATTTTTTAAGTCCCTGTCAAACGAGTAAATGTTGAGGGCCTTTTTCGCCTGTATGTGCGAAATAAAAGTTACTATTTTTTGTTATTATTACCAGCTAAAAATTCTTAGAAACGGTATACTATCCAAAAAATTTACAACTCTTAAGTCATCCTTTTTTTGCATTTTTGATAACTTGCATATGGGCACAGGCATCGATAATATAATAATTTGAAAATCTAACCGAGAAGATGGCTCGATTTTTAACCAGATTATCACAGTATTATACTATTTATTTAAATTATTAATAGTTTATCACAAAAAGTATCAGTCGAAGGAAACATCGAAATATTAAAAAATATAAAAAAACGTGTTCCAGAAAAGAAAATTCTCAAATGAACATATAATATGGTATATTACTTTATAAAATAAAAAGGCGACCGACTCAAACTCAACGACTTATTTGTGATTGTTTCGTTGCAGTGGAAAGCCTGGTGTATTGGCGGTCTCCAGCCCGGTCGGGCGCGGCGCTGGCCGCCGGTCTCCTCCTACTGCTGGCGTTGGCCTGCTGCTCCCTCATCAGCGTAGTTGCGTACTCCTCTCTCCTGCTACTTCTGGGAACTACCGTCTTCCGGGTATACAGCTCTGTGTTGCAAGCTGTTCAGAAGACTTCAGAGGGACACCCCTTCAAGTGAGTGTCGATTTATCATCTTCCATCGAAGCTTTGCACTTGAGCGAATTGAGAAATGTATATCATTACAGATATATAATGTAATATCGAAAGGACTGTTATTGCATACAACTTTGCAACTTTTTTGTGCTCTGCTTTTTTTATTTAAATTTCTACTAAATGTATGACTTTGCGCTTCATGCGGTACATGTTTAACGTGTAATATTTTTTCTTATCAGAGAACTCTTGGAGACAGATCTTTCAGTATCGCAGGAGCGGGCTCAAGATTTGGCGACATTGGCTACCGCTCATCTCAATGCCGCTGTCAGCGAATTGCGCAGGTACATTTCTTTGTGTATGCAGGTATTTTAAGTGTGAAGCTTTATTACATAGAACTTGAGATGGTGTAAAGGATCGATAGTCCTTTGTCGCTTGCGATCTGGGTATTGACTTACTATCTTCAGATCTCCAATGGCACTGATGAATGACAACTGACTTTTTTTTTTACATTTAGACATTTGATGGTATAAATTTAACTATAAATCTCATGTATCCATCCATTACCACAAACTATTTTTGTTTAATCTCTGTGCCACACGACAGATTCAATCATGTTACTTTCTATTTCCAGATTATTCCTAGTTGAAGATCTAATAGATTCTCTAAAGTTCGGGGTTATGCTGTGGTGTTTGACATATTTGGGCGCTTGGTTCAATGGAATGACACTCATTATTATTGGTAATTTATTTAAATTTTATTATTTTTGTTGTATCATAATTTTATTGATTGCAGACAATTGTCACAATCACTTTTACCGTATTGCAGTGTGTTCCGTTTGTATCGAGCTATGATAGCAAACAGTGAAGTAAAAACAATGCACATTTTGTACACAAAAACAAAATGATATTTTTTTTTCTTCCTGTGACGCCTAATGCCTGCCGCTCATGCTTCGGGTGTATCGTGAATGAAATATTAAAAAACGACCATCAGACTTCTGATTGACCCTCGTGGACTGTTATTATATGAGTCTTTATGTATTCTTTTTAGCGTACGTCGCTCTGTTCACCCTGCCCAAAGTTTACGAAAGCAACAAAGCGCAGATCGACGCCAACCTTGAAGTCGTTAGCGCCAAGTTCCAGGAAATTACAAATAAGTGAGTACCCCTTCAGTGTCAACCTAAAAATTATAAAAAATTCAAATTTGATAATTTCAAGATAACACAAAACAATAGAGCTGAATGAAAACAATTATTGAGTGTAAAACAACAGCTTTTTCAAGCCTCCAAAACAACTAATCCTTAACTTCGTCTACCCACCATAAAAACACTTAAAAAGGCAATGTTAACACCCACTGTCAAATTTAAAATAAAAATAATAAATATGGTCCTCGACTTACATGATTACGAAGACTTTAATGTAAGTCACAAAATCGCTTAAGTGAAATGAAATTTAAAATCAATTAATTTTTCAAATAATGTGTCGGTTTGTATCTCCTTAGAGAGTTCAAAATTAAATTGACCTACATACATATTAGGGATTTTGTGTTGAAATAACCCAAGAATAAATTCTCATAAATTTACGCTTTTTGCTCAACCCGGTTCATTCTGGGACATTCAAATAAAACAATCCAATAAATTGTTTTAATAATTTCATATAGTACATTTCATTCGTTTAAAACCATCAATAGTTTCTCATAGTTTTAACATAATCTTTCTGTAAGTTGGGTGATATTACCACAGTGGGTAATCAAAGCAATGTCTTTTGAAAAATATAATTGTATGAATACTAGCCGTGAAGTGTAAGAAGAGCAAATGACTGATTGTGTATTTATAAAATTTCAGGGTGAAAGCAGCCATCCCCATCGGAAAGAAAGGAGAGAGCGAGAAGGATAAGTAAGAGTGAGAAGGTGGCATTCCTTTGGAGCAGGAGCGGAGCGAGCTGCGGTCCGACTGCTTCAATCATCCGAACGAATGTGAGCACCGTTCCGGGGTGCGATACCATCGTGTGACAAATTTAGATTGTTATATCATATATAAACTAGTTAAGAAACTGACCTTTCAACGCGTCACCTTCTCCGGATTTTTCGGCTTCGTTGCCACGACCGACCGGACGGCCGGGGCGTCTCCGTTCGCAATCTTCGGATTCTCCCGCACGCTATGTGAATATACTTGAGTTAATTTAATAAAGTAAAATTTTATCAACGTCTGTTTTCTTATTGCACTGTGTTCGTTTCGATGTCCTGCATCGATACGACGTCGCCTTTTGTCAGGTTATTGTGGTTCTTCTGCATGCGAACGGTCCCTAACAGCTCCACTCTTACAGCGGAAACATATGCAGCCTCTCGTCCGGGACCTTAACATTCCCTGCAAACCCCCCCCCCTCCCATAAGTTCATCAAATCGAGTATTATGATAATTTTATATTTCACTCAGTTGGGGATGATCAACACATTTTCGTTGGATTTCGCATGGACAACGAGAGAGCTCCGGAAAGTCGCTTCCTTCCTCTTGATCGAAAGGGATCGACTGGGTTTGTAAACGGTCGAAGAGGGCACCTGAATGTTCTCAATTTCATGAATGCATAATGTTGTTCTACTTTCGTCGTGAAGCGTTACTTAATTGTATATTTAGTGCTAGCTTTGATGCCCGCCGCGCGAATCAGGGGACAGTATGCGCTCCCGGCTCGCGCAGCGGATGATCCACCGCTGGGAGAGAACTCTCGCCTTTGGCGAATTATATTTATTATTTTAATCATAGACACTTATTCATATGCTTGTGAAATTCTCTCAATCTGGCGTCTCAGATGTAAATACTATGTAAATTTTTATTTAAGTTTGGTGTCAAAATCGTTTTATATTTTTGAATAGTGTGTTAAAATTTTACATCGATGTTTACGTACATTATTGTTTGCTCTCTTGTATGACAAAGATTAATAAACATTAAAAAAACTATTATGCTTTATACCTTAACAGTGAATTTTTAATCTCCCGACTCCGTCCTGGCTGCAGACACGTCGCACACAAATCCAAAAACCAGATTACTAAACAAATCACATTTTTGGTAATATCTGACTTTATATTATTTTTCATCGGTCCTTAATCTCTTAGGACCCAAAGTTTTATCTTAGAGATTTTTTTTTATTTTACAGTTAACACATTTTAAGCGGGCTTTGCTTATAACTCACTGGTATGTGCAGCTGGCGAAAATCAGCGGCAGATGAAAAAAAAACAAATTTTACAATACTCTATCTTCCAAACCGGTGGTTATTTTTGAATGAAATTTTTAATGCATACTTACCACATGTAGCTGCTTACTTCTGTTTTTCAACGATAAAAATACTGAAAAAACAATTAAATGAAATTTATTTTTACTTGTGAAATAAAAAATAGCAATTACGAACATTAGAAAAACAAAGATCTGATTTACATTGTGGACAATATACAAAGGTCAGAAAAGAACAAACAGGAAGTTTGCATTTTGATTGATCTTTCATCACCGGTATGCGTAATGTTCCTTTTTTCACAAAATCCATATGAGGTATTTGATTACACAGCGTCTTTTTGGACGAGGCTCATCATCATCAATATTTCCATTATCAACTACCCAATCCTCATACGGTCCAGCTATAAAGGAATTTTCCATTTAAAGTCATAGTAGTTGAATATGCCTTTTTGAAAAAATCTTTTAGGTTGATTGTGATATTCCAGCCATCCAACAGCACTGGGAAATTCCAAAAAATGCTTCATCGACATATTTGTAAGAATATTCTGAAGGTACTTTTAATTACCTATCGTCTACACCAGCGGTTCCCAGACTTTTTCGGTCTTCAGGGCCCTTTAAATATCAGAATATTTTTGCGGTGCCCTTAGTCAAAACATTGGTTATTCATGGTTTTTCCTAGGAATTTACCAATGTCCCCAAATGTCAGCGTGATTTGTTTTTTTTTAGCTCCAAGAATTTTAAAATCTCAAAACCCAGAAATTTACCATAAATATATTCAGGATCTCGAACAAGTTCTAAGCCTTTGTACTTACTTTTTATAAATTAATAATATTTTGTAAAGGAAAATTTTCACAGCGCCCCAATAGAACAGCCAGTTTGGGTAACTCTGGTCTACACTCTACAATGTCAAAGGACGGAATATCATGAGGTAATGGTAGGGGGGTAAAATCTTTGGAATGTTTCCAACTACCAACTGGGCTATGACAATCATACTCATCTAGTGGTTGATCATTATCGTGACTCCAAACATCAGGATTAGTTTACTGGTCTTCTGCAGGTTCATGCCTAAGCGGTTGTGTCCGTACCAATGCAGATTCATGCTCATCATCAGAACCACACTCCACATATCAGTCATTAGGATCTAAAGGTAACTGTCATCTCTCAAGAATTTCATCTTTAGTAGGATCTTAAAACCAGAAAAATAATAATGTATAAACCCATAGTATCACCTATGATACATCATATAAATAACAAAATAAAAATCGATTTACAAATTTTTTCTTGCTATTAGGTAAATATTACAGTAAATTAAGAACTATTTTAACAATAGATTAAATAATATGGTGTGTTATAGAGAAAGATATAGTTTTACCTGTATTTCAATGTCGAAGCATGTTGACTGCCGAAAAGTACCTCCAACAAAAGTGACATCTAAATTTATATGAATATCGTCCGGATTAATTTAGTTAACAAAACAGTTTCTTATATTTTTTTATACTTTTGGTTTTTTTATAAAAAGTTCAACAAAAATTGTTTCATGTAATGGACTCTTCGAACTGTCATTCCAATATGAGGATTTTTGCTTCATCATGTAGCAGCACAAATATTTATTCAAAAGCATCATGAAAGCTTGCAGCCTAAGAAGAGAATATCACGGTGGCATGTCGTGTACAGTTGCGTACAACTGAGCTGCGTTTGACAAAAAAACCCCACTACAAAGACGCGCAGGACGTGAAATTCGCTTTGAATTAAATATATACTAGCTGTAAGCCCGTTGACCTCAATGGGGGGATTTTTGTTGCATTTTTTAAGTAGTTAGAAAATTTACCGGCGTGAAAATAAACTACAAACGTGTTTATTGAATTAGCCAGAAATTCTTAAAGTAAAAGAAATATTAGGTGATCCGAATTAATGTCGTTTTTTACAGTAAAACTCAAATTTGATTTTTTAAATCATTCATTATTTTTTTTAAACAAAGTAATTACCAGTGTTGTCTACGACTCTTTGCCATCTATTTTCAAGATCTAAAATTCTTTTCTCATAAAAGGTCTTTGGCTTAGATTCGAAGAACTCTGAGGGACCTGATTTTAGTTCTTCAATATTATCGAATTTTTTGTTCCTTAATTGCGGACGGGCATTGTCGTGTTGAAAAATAACATTCCTTCTATTCATAAGAGGAGGTCTAATTTCTCGTAACTTTGTATTCAACTTGTCCATCTGATCACAATAAAGAGCTGCAGTAACAGTTTGTCCTTGTTTTAACACCTCATAATAAATCACACCTTTCTAATCCCACCACACATTTGTAGGGGAATTCAGTTAGTGCGTGAGGAACCCAAATGCCTTCTTTTTGAACTTTCCCCAGTTTCTCTAGATAGGATAAGTATTCGATCGTGATGTGCCGACCTTCTTGGATAATTGATCAATGGTCATCGTCGGATCTGCTTCAATTTCCGCCTTAAAGCCTGCTTCATCCACTAGACTGCGCCGTCCACTTCGAGGCTCATCTTTCAAATCGAGATTGCCTGATCGAAATTTTCTGAACCCTCGTTGGCACTTTCTTATGTCCAGTATATCACCGTAAATCTCACAAATGGATTCCGTTGCTTCTGTTACAGTTTTTTTTTGAATGAAACAAAAACAGCATACAGCTTCTTAACCTCTTCCCGGTCACGCCCGAGTATACTCGGGTATTGAAAGTCGTCAAAATGTAAACCACAAGAAAACTGGGACTAATTCCACAAAAAAAAACAATGAATTCTTTCACTAAATATGCATGTTTTATAAATATAACACATGTGTTTGGTGTTAAGCATAATAAGAAATATGTGATCTTTTTAGAACATCTGTTTAAATCAATTGGACCGGCAAGTGGTTAAATGTGTTTCCGAAGGACACGTCTCTGCCATGTTTTGTAGATGGGGTAGAATTGATTTTTTTTGTTTAAAAGAAAGGTAAAGAATCACAAACAAGAGAAAAATAATAATGCACGTCTGTACTGGTCAGCGGACCCAAACATACTGAGTCAAAGTTGCGTATTAAAAAAACGACATTAATTCCGGAATTACCTAATATATCTCGGGGGCATATATCGACAGCCCTGCCCTGCAGTATTTAAATTGTATATAATATAATTTTTAGAATAATTTAAATGTTTAAGTTTGCTAACAAATATATTTCGTAGAAGAAGAAATATAACATATATCAACAGCCCTGCAGTATTAAAATTTTTTTGTATGTGAACTCAAAGGTTCAGCGTTTTTTCACATTACAAAATATACTTTTTCAGTGTAATTAAAAAATATGTCTAGTAAGAATAAAAAAAATGGCGCCAGCGGGGCTGGGGAGGGGAAGGGGAAATCAAGAACAATCATACAGACAGATGGACGGACATTATCGACTATTAATATATAGATAATTTAATATTGTCGGGTCTATGGAACAGTGGTCAACGTTGTTGGCTTCCAGCATTTTTTCATTTGATTTTTCGATTTCTGTTCGAAGACATGGATGTTTGTGATGTCAAAAAATTCTCGCCCACCATTCCAATCCTAAAATAAGTGGGTATGGTGAGAGTGATTAGCCAATCACTAGTCTTGTCTTACCCTATCCTTTCTATCGATTCTACTTTGCTGTGACATTGCTCGCAATGAGCGAAACCGGTCCTGACCTTTTAAATAAAGTGGAATAAATTACAAAGGAATATTGTGTTTTTAGTCATATAAAATGTTTAAACTTACGAAAAAAGATAGGTATAAAATAATTTCATCAAAAATCTTGTTTTTTAATATTTGGCATTATAGCTAATGCCAATGCACCAAATATTTTAAAGTTTAACTCTGAGAATATTTTTTTTTACGACACTTGGGATCTAGATACTCGAGGAGAACAATTGACATCACCCACGTCTTCGGTCTCAAATTTAAATTTTAAGAAATCTAAATTTGAAATTGACCTTACCAGGAAACAAATGTAAGCCCACCTGGTCGCTAGGGAGAGCTCTAATCAACTAGACCAGTATTTCTCAACAGGGGGGCCACAGAGAGAATTTTTTCTTTTAGGGTAGCCACAGTACAGTTTTGGGGGTAGAGTGATTATTTTCCACAATGAAAAGAAAAATCATTCACTAGAAATCATTAAAAAAAGTGAGAATAGATCGTCAACTCTTGCATTATTATCAATTTAAAAAGCTTTAAGACAAATTAATGAAAGACACTATATTAATATTATGATGCTGGTATTGATGGCTTTTGTAAGAAGGAGCGTCGAATAAAATTAATTTTCGTAAAAAAAAAACAAAGAAAATAATTTTAAAAAATATATAGTTTTTGTCCTCCTCCTTGATTGCATGCCCTGTTTCAAAAGTCACCGCACGCCACTGGTACCTTATAAGGCCTCCAATTTCGGGATCCGGAGAGATTATTCAATCACCCGGGATTTCTGGATTCACTATACTTAGTATGCAAAAAATCTAATTTAAAATCTAAATCACTTTCTTATTTTCTACCATATAGTTTAATCCCGAGATCACAAATAGGAAATGGGATGGGATGCTCTATCTAGTAACTATTGCTATTTTTATTCAATTCAGCTTGTCTTATATTTATTATAATTGTAAACATACCGAAGATTATTAAATTTTATCTGATAAAATTTGTCGATATACCTATTTCATTTATCAATAAATATATTATGTGTATGTGTAGGGTCCTATGGCGCAGCGGTTACCATTGTGGGCTTCCGTGCCGGACCTCACGGGCTCCGAGTATGAACAGCACTTTTTCGATTGATTTATCGATTTCTGTTCGAAGGCATGGGTGCTTGTGATGTTCAAAAATTCCCTCTCACCCTTCCGATCCTTTAACAACCGAACATTGAGAGCGCGATAAGTTAACCATTAGTCCTGTCCTAGCCTTATTCTTCTATACTATTCTCTTTGAAAATGAGAGGTTGAGCAACTCAAACAGTTCTCGTAGAAAAACTTCTATTGAGATACCTACTTTAGAAAGGCATATGCTCCACATTGGGAGGGGACATCGATAAAAAAAAGGTAAATAAAACCATTTTTCATTAGATTCAGTTAATGACTATTTGGATTTATCCGTTTTTTTAAATTATGTAGACAAGTCGAGTAATACTTAATAGAAAATTTTAATTAACTTTGATTATTCCACGTATTATAACAATACAATACAGTAATGTAACAATTCCACGTAACAATACGTGGAATAATCAAAGTTAATTTAAATTTTCTATTAAAATGAACTTCCACAAAGTTACCGCCGAAACCATCGAAAGTAGAGTAATACTTGGTTACTTTAAATTTATAAACAGCGCATACGTGTGGGGTATTAAGTTTATTGCTACAGCGGCAAAATAAAAGGACTGATAGCCCCAAAAGTATATGATATCGACAGGGACGTTCCGTGGGCATAGGCAAGTAGGCGGTTGCCTAGGGGCGGCAAGTCCAAGAGAGCGGCAAATGATCACAAAAATGCCGAAAAATATCTTTTCAATCATAATAATATTAAGACCGATGGGTAAAGAATATTTATCTTTAAAGCGAAAATCTTCTTTGAATATCAGTTTTACCGATGGCAAGAGTAAGGGCGCTATTTTAAACTATGTCTAGGGGCGGCACATAGCCTAGGAACGTCACTGGATATTGATATAGATGAATATCAGAAAAACGAGCAAAGAATAAAATCATTTCATAAAACGAATTGGTAATTTTTTGACAGTATCCTCTGGTTTAGCGCTATCCAACTTTTTTGAGGCAGCGAACCATTTTTTCTTTAGCAAACATTTCAGGGGCCAAAGAGGATAAGTAAATGAAAACTCAGTTAATTTTAATTCAAAAGTTATTTTATTTTTACGAAAAAAATAACACACTAGAATTAATAAAAACAGAATACATTTTTTTTTATAAAAAAAAATATTCATCATTACGTTTAGAAAACAAAGATTACACTTATACGTACTTAATTTATTATTTAATGGGAGTATTGTGGCCGTAATTGTAACGCAATAATTTAATTCTCATCTAAAAATTCATGTTTTTTTTCAAGCTGGAAAAATTAAGTGGTGAATACAAATATACTTACCTACTACTTAACCAAAGAAATCTTTATTTTTAAAGAGTATTTTTAATATTTAGTATTATAATAAAATGTTTTCATATTTTAATGTACCTTTCACCGGACATGTCACCGGAAATATTTTCTGTAAAATGTACAGCTCGCGGGCCGCAAACAAAAATTCGCGGGCGGCCAGTTGCACAGCGCTGCTCTTGTTAAAAAGTCACCGAACGTCACTGATGTGCTCGTCAGCTATCATTTATTGACATGTCATATTTACAAAAGTTGACAAACTTGATCAAGGAGCAGTATTGTACTGTATTATACAACGATTTTTTTTATTTATTATTTTGAAAGATTTTACTTGCCACATATTATGTTTATTATGATAGGAGTGGTGATTGCATAGCACTCTTATTATGAATAATATTTTTTTTAGAAACCTCAAATAAGAATCTGAAAATTTTATTTTCTGTTTACATAAATTATAAATCGTTTTGACAGCTATGTAGGAGTTTGATAGGCCCTGTTCGTATCTCAAATCATTATGATTTAGAGTAAGCTTATTTATTGTGTGGATAGATCACCAATTTTCAAAGATCGAATTGAGATTCAGCCTTAAATTGGTCCTGAATATTTAAAAATATGATAATCTGCGCGTTTGTTTGCACTTTTGCGGAATCGTGAGCGCCAGCAGTGGCAACTCTGATCAGCTGTCACCTTCGGTCCAAGTTTACTCTGTGACCTTCACCGAAGGTGACCGCGATATTTAACAAGTGTAGAGCGGCTGCAGAGTTCAGAACAAGTTCGTTCGACCGCTGTCGGGCAGTTCGTAACTCCGTTCGTCGCAAAGTAGACAGAGGGAGTAGTATCGTAACTTATTTTCGTCGCCGACACCGCTCCAAAATGACCAGCGTCCAGATTGACCACGAAAAACGTAAACAAATCAGCGTGCGAGGAATAGTCGCCGTCGAAAATGTGACAGAGGTGAAGAAAACCTTCAACAGGCATCTCCATTATACCCTAGTGAAGGACAGGAACGTCGCCACCCCGCGGGACTACTATTTCGCTCTGGCCCACACCGTCAAGGATCATCTCGTCTCACGGTGGATAAGGACTCAGCAGTATTACTATGAGAAGGATCCCAAAGTGAGTCCTTTTCCCTTTTATCGTATGGTTCTGTTATGTTGTCTTTTTTTTATCTTGATCATGACCGTGTCCACACATCTTTTTAAAATAACTTCAGATCCATTTATCCTTGGATTTCTGCGCATTTTTTTCTTTAGAGAGATTATTTTCGATCTCACACGGGGGCTGTTTTCCAGTTTTGCTATCGTCACAGCTTCATCGAAAAGAACCTATTAGCATATATATATATCCAGGAAGGTTTTAGCTTTAGATGATCCCTTTTCAAGAAATGACAGTGAACTGTTTTGATTTAAAGAGCTTGACGCTTTTACGATGAAACTTTCTAACTGATAGCGATGAAGCGTCAGTATCTCACAGTCTCCTTGAAATTTACACGTTCGATAGTAGATCAGACATTTGTACTATTTCATCTTACTTTTAGATATTGTAATTACAGTTTTTCCACAATCCGCCAATGAAAATTATTGAAAGCTCCGTAGTTCTTCAACTCAGGTGTCACAAAAGCGTTCATCCGAATTTATGGGACAGACTGCTAAGACGAAATTCAACACTTCTATTAAATTTTAATACAAATATCCATGACGGGTGATAACACAGCTCGTGACAGCCGCAAGGGGAAACAAATATTTCAAAATAAAATAGATGCTACTATTCTCAAATTTAAATTTTGGCCACATTATATATTAACAGCTTAACGACCGCACGTTTTTTTTTTAATTTTAATTTAATTTAAATTAAAATTTAAAAATTATAATTTTACTAAATTCACTATAATTAGTAAGCAAATTGAGATATCTTTACAAAATTTAATTTTCTTAGCTTCCAGATACTTCGCCTATACGCATATATGTGTCCGCCGGCCAGGAACCTTTGTGTTACTGAATGCTTTCTTAACCTTTTGACCGCAGCTCGGATCCAAATCGGTTCAGATTGGGCTGCTATAGCAGTCATCCGCGGTCAAAGGGTTAATTTACACAAGAATTTTGTAATGTTCAGCGTGAAGCTCAATGAAAATGAAGTATTTATCAGACGAGCAGTATTACTGTGCGGGTCTTGACTGAGTAATAAACAGTTCTCTTAGAAAAAATCTGTTGAGATACATCCATTAGGAGGCCATATGCTCCGCATTGAGAGTAGAAATGGATTTTAAAAAAAATCAGATTCACAAAAAAAAGATTTGGAATATTTTCCTGGCCAAAAAGAAATCCCAGATTCAAAATCCTTTTGAAGAATCTTGTAAAACACAAGAATATCTCAACCGATTCCTTATTAATATTTACTGAAGTTGATATTAGATCAGATATGTGGATATTTTATGTGGAAAAAGTACTAAAAATGTTTTATTATTTTTATTATAATGCCATTCCACCAAGTATTGACAGTGAACACCTTAAAAGTGATGAAGTTGATATTGTGCATTTTTGGCTTCAAATTATGGACGAATTATCCAGAGCTGTGAAACATTTATGTTAATGTCGTTTGTATCCCAGATACCTAAGAAACACTTTTCTTTCTATACGCAGCAACAAATATTGAATACAGAAACAGGTAAAATGCGTAAGATGAAATTCATTACACTGATTTCGACATGCTTTGCGATAAAAAAACGGGCCAAGCCTATTCATTAATGATCTTTCTGTATTAAATTTTGTAAGTGTAACTTATTGTATTTTTTTTTGTATTATTTTGTCCTCGTGTAAGAATAGTCTGGGACCACATTTTTTTCTAGGAGTTGACAGTGTCAAATCGATGGGTTTGTCAAATGCTACGATCTTTAAAAATCATTTTGCTTCATCTTGAAAAAATCATCAAAAGCGTGTGAATATTTAATATATATTTTACGCCAATTTATATATATATATGCTGGCTGAAAAAAGTATGTTAAAAATACCACCATTTCAGGCTCAGATGGGTTGAATAGAATCTTAAACATTCAATCACTAGGCCAGGGATGACGAACAAGGGACCCGCGGGTCACGCAGTCACCTGCGTGAGAAATTATCTTACTTTCTTTTAGAAATGATTGTTTTTATTTAAAGCCTTAATTACTCAATCTATGTGACCCGCGACATGTTTTTTTTTTTATTTTTTAAATCAAAATTGACCCACTTGCGAAAAAGGTTCGCCATCCCTGCACTAGGCTATTAAATTTGCTTTTTATCATCAGCACAAATATCTTTAAGTATGATTGTAGAATAAAATTAAAGGTGAGTTTTACTTGATCTTGGTCAATGCATCATTCCTGTGATATCTAAAAAGTGCGGTGGACACAGAACAGAAACTGCCCCCTGGAACGGATACTTACATTGAAAACCCAGAACAATGCCCTGTTTTATTTTCCACTTAGAAGAGCAATAGTCTACTGATTTTATTCAAATGACTTGATTACTTTAATGAATAGATTCAAGTTTGAGATGTGATTATTTTTTATTATATTTTATGTGATAGGTAAAAGTTATCTACTGATAAATTGAACGTTTTTTTATATTAATAAATTGTAAAGATATTTACAAATTAGACCAATAAATGCCTTTTTTGGCTGGTACTGTACGCTATTCATAAAATGACATCTAAAAGCTCTACGTTCGAGATTGAATATATAATCTATTTAAATCTCGACAAGATTTTTTTTTTGTCAAACGCGCGCGTCATGCTGACGGTAGTGATTTTTTTTTCTTCAAATCTGTAACTTCATTCCCGTGCAAGCCTTGTGCTCATTGTATAATGTAAATTCGATCTGTGAATATTCTTTTTATCATATAAATTTATAATCCATAAATGATTGCAAATCTTCAATAAACAATTGGGTAACACTGAGTGGTTTTTTTTTTCAATTCCTATCAACCGCTTGTACCCGATTGATTGTTCTTAATTACTGTTGGCTAATGGCTTTCATTAGTGTTGAATTTGTTCATCGGGTATAACATTGTGTATCTAAATTAGATATGTCTCACTTTAAATGAAATTCGCTCGGAAAGAAAATTACGTGTAATATTACTATATTAAAAAATGAATTTGAGACACTAAATTGAAAGGAATTGTGTGAAGAATTAAAAATATCGATAAAAATTTAAATAAGCAATAACTATCAGTATTGGAATCGATGACATGGTGATCGATAGCTCTCGGCGAAAGTAGCGATACCTCGACAAAATGATACTGCACAGTTGCTAATCTTTATATGTGCACGTTTTTAGCGCCTCCTGTAAAATTTGAAAAATGTGTGGGTTACGTCCTTTTTCCTTTCCACAGTCGATATATATATAACAGTTCCATTCATTTCATTAAATTGTTGAAATTTCTTTTTCTTGATAATAAATAGTGTATCTAAAAATAGTATTTTATTTCCCGCTTGCCATTCATTTTGAATTTCTGAATGAAGCACTTCATTCAAAATATTTTAGATTTAGAATGAAAATGCAATACTTAAGACAATTTTAATGGTCAACACGAGTCATAACACTGTAAAGTACACTTAATATCAATTTGTCATCATTTATAAATTTCTATTTTAAGAATAATTATTATAACTCAATTTGCCGTTATCGGTCTGTGATAGGTCAACTTATTGTCAATAAAGAGAATAGAAAATATACACTCGCAATGTATATATTATAAAAGTCTCCATAACAAGTCAAATAGACATAATATTTGCGATCGAGGTCGCCTATTGCCCTTCGGTTGCCTTTTGCCCCGGCGCCGTCTTTATCTCGCTAATAAAATGTTACAGAGCCTATCGTGAAATGTTTTATAACATTTATCTGAGGTTAAAGCGTTAGATTCTTTTTCTTCCCGGGGTCGCCTCGGTGAATAATATTATTCTCCCGATGACCCTTTTGTCATTGGCGAAGTCTGTTTCCTCCGCGTTCCCTTGACATTGACCCTAACTGGCGATCTTTTGAAATGGGCTCACTCGAAAATTAGAATAGTTCCTGAATATTATTAAAATTGTGCTATTTTTATTTACCTTCTCTTTTCATATTTTCTTGCAGCGCGTCTACTATCTGTCTCTGGAATATTACATGGGGCGCTCTCTCCAAAATACGATGATCAACCTGGGCATCGAAGGGGCCTGCGATGAGGCCCTCTACCAGCTCGGACTGGACATAGAAGAACTGGAGAGTCTGGAAGAAGACGCAGGCCTCGGCAACGGAGGCCTCGGACGCCTCGCCGCCTGCTTTTTGGACTCTATGGCTACCCTAGGCATGGCGGCCTACGGCTACGGTACAAAGCGACGTTGCTCTTTCTCTCAAGGACAATATTTAAATTTCAACTGTAGCATTCTCAGTACATATTTTCTTCTCAGCGCAATTGCAATTGCACAGCTACCAAACATCAGTGAATTACTCCTGACATATAAACTTAGACTAACTGTAAGTAGTGAATGCCGCTAGATATGCACTGTTAAAGGGGTGCACGGCTGCAGCTGTCCATATTGGGTGCAATAATTGTAGACCATCGGATTATAGAGCGTAGAGTTCATTTAGTTTTTAATCTTTTTTTTGTCTCACTGTTTGCTTGCCATTTTTAATGCCACTAAATTTGAACATCACACAATATTCACAGGAATCCGATACGAGTACGGAATATTCGCTCAAAAGATTCAGAATGGAGAGCAGACCGAGGAGCCTGACGATTGGCTGAGGTACGGTAACCCATGGGAGAAGGCTCGTCCCGAGTTCATGCTTCCGGTCAATTTTTACGGACGCGTTGAAAACACCGCTGAAGGAAAGAAATGGGTGGACACTCAGGTGCGTCTTGCGACTCTTAACTATCTTTGGCAAAAAAAAGATATGTCAATTTTCCAGGTTTGGTCAGAAGAGTCTTCAAAGATTTTCACTTTATATTTTAACACGTCTTTTTGTATGGTTTTTTTTTCACTTAAAATCTCGAAAAGTGCTCATATATATCGACTGTCGAAAGGAAAAAGGACGTAACCCACAGTTTTTTTATAACAGCTTTTTTTCAATAATCACAATGTATCAAACTTAATACGCGTTCTATCAAAAGGATGTAAGCTGTAAATGCTGAATTAGTATCTAAATTTAGCTTTTAAGTCTGAAAAAAGATGAGCTTGTGAAAATTGAAACCAAGAAAAATAACTGAAAATAAGGTTTTTTAAGGCAATTTCTTTAATTAATATTAGATTATGTCAATTAAACACTAGTTTAGAAATCACCGTGCACTTCAAGGCTGTGTATATTTCATAATTTGCATAAGGCCCAAAATCATGAAAACACGTTTTTTGTGCCTCCTTGTGTAGTTAATTTTTAATCAATATAAATGCGCACTGCACAACAAATGTTACCGCACGGAACAATCGTATCTGACATTAATGAAGCTGCAATTTAATGTTTTAACTGGCACTGGAAAATTACAATTTTGTCACTTACCTCCTATCTTCATAGTGTCGCACTATAGTTAGCTAATGCTAATCGTTTGCATCATAATTATGAGATTCTCGATTATTTCAGGTGGTGTTCGCCATGCCGTACGACAGTCCGATTCCCGGATACAGGAATAACGTCGTGAACACTCTAAGGCTGTGGTCAGCCAAGAGCCCTGTCGATTTCAATCTTAAGTTCTGTAAGCTGACCGTTCAACTTTTACTTTTCATCGTTTTCCCATTATCATAAATATCTACCTGTCGCACAGAAAAATAACTAATTAATGTTATGCAGGATACTTAATTTGGGAAGACACTGGGTTGTGTTTGGTGATAATCACTTGATGTTCCGAAGCTGCCACAGGTGCCGTCTTCGATGGTCTGACTAGTAGAATATAGATGAATGAATGAATGTCTGATGCTTAACCTCTTGACCCTTCGGGCCTCGGGCCATCGGCGCATACATTGGTGCATTATAGAAAAGGCAATTACAAAGGAATCATTTCGAAACAAAAAAAGTGCCGCTAGAACAACCAATTGTCAATAAAATTAACACATTTGCAAAACATTGTTTTCCTATTATATTTCTTTTTATATAACTATATTTTGAGTTCTGTAGGTGTATTTTTTCTCTGAGGATTTTTATTCGTTGGTATGACTTTTAAAGGTAAGTTGCCGATGATGACGAATCTATCAAAAATTTAAATTCGGTTCAGTTGAAAAAATTATTTATCAGTTCTGCTTCGACTTCCTTTGCATGCGGTAAAGCAGACGAATACAATTTCGGGACTTGTTTCGAAAGTGAAAAATATCTCGCACAATCTACGGAAGGGATAACATGTTCTTTGCTTTCCTAACCATTAATTTAAATTTTTATGTTGATAATAGTAATTATTAATTTTTTTATATAAATGAGTAACCATACATTGTTTTGGTTTCCGATAAGAATATCATCGACCTTCAACATACTTGGTGTAAACTTTGAGCATGCAGTTTAGTTTCTTATTTGTATAACTCCTCCAGAAGTTTTTTTAATTTCTCTGAACGATCCCAGCTAGATAAAAATAAAACTTAAATAATTGTATCAGTGTTTGTGGTAGTATAATTTTTATTATTTTCAAATAATAAAAACTATACTGTCGCCTGTGTGGTCGAGTGGTCAACGTTGTTGGCTTCGGCTACAGAGGGCCCGGGTTCAAATCCCGGTACGGACAGTTTTATAAATAGATTTTTCAATCGATTTATGAATTTCTGTTCAAAGGCATGGATGTATGTGATGTCTTGAATTCCCCCCTCTCACCCATCGTATCCTATGAACGGGACATATCGAGAGCGATTAGCTTACCACTAATCCTGTCCTAGCCCTATCCTTCTATCCCTACTCTCTTTGGAAAAAGAGAGGTTGAGCAACTGAGTAACAAGCAGTTCTCGTAGAAACACTTCTGTTGAGATAAGCTCCATTAGGAGTCCATATGCTCCACAAAAAAACAAATATTTATAATGTTGCGGGGGCAACCGTGACGATAGGACATTGTTTTAGTATGTTATCCCAGAAATACATTTTGTGTTTATTAAGATAACACATGTAACAATTATGTTATGAGTTATTGTCGTGCACATTGAAATTTCCTTATTTGTTACTGTCTGCTGACACTCATTCATCATTTTTGTTTGCAGTCAATGACGGAGACTACATCCAAGCCGTGCTGGACCGCAACCAGGCGGAGAACATCTCCAGAGTACTCTATCCCAATGATAACTTCTTTGAAGGCAAAGAGCTCCGTCTCAAACAGGAATATTTCATGGTGGCCGCCACTCTACAGGTGCGCCTGCTTCCGATGACTTTGATTTCTTTGAGACCGCTCCCTGACAATTCTTTTGACATTGATTTTTAAATTTCAGGACATCATTCGGCGCTTCAAGTCGGCCAAGTTCGGTTCCCGCGAGGCCATCAGGACATCCTTCTCCACGTTCCCGGACAAAGTGGCCATCCAGCTGAACGACACGCACCCCTCCCTGGCTGTGGCTGAGCTCATGCGCGTCCTTGTAGATGTCGAAGGCATCTCGTGGGATGTAGCTTTCGATTTGACAGTGCGCACTTGCGCCTACACTAACCATACGGTTCTTCCCGAGGCCTTAGAACGCTGGCCCGTTTCCATGATGGAGTCCATTCTGCCGCGCCACATGGAGATCATCTATCACATAAACCACCAGCACCTCGAGAAAGTGAGTTACTGGCATGTCTCCCACTTCTTTTCTGAAGCTTCTGGTTGTTTTGTTTCTTGATTCATCGTCCGTACTGAATTAATTTGGGTTTTTAGGTAGCAGCGAAGTGGCCGACTGACCAGGATCGCATGCGGCGAATGTCATTGATTGAAGAAGACGGAGAGAAGAGAGTAAACATGGCCCATCTGGCACTGGTAGGATCGCACGCTGTCAACGGAGTTGCCGCTCTGCACTCGGAGATCATCAAGGCCGATCTCTTCCGCGATTTCTATGAAATGAACCCGGAAAAGTTTCAGAACAAGACGAACGGTATCACTCCTCGTCGCTGGCTCCTCCTGTGCAACCCTGGCCTTTCCGATCTCATCTGCGAAAAGATCGGAGAGGACTGGACGGTCCACCTGGAGCAGCTCGCCGGTCTCAAAAAGTTTGCGCGCGATCCCAATTTCCAGCGCGCTGTCATGAAGGTCAAGCAGGAGAACAAGCTGCGGCTAGCGGAGCTACTGGAGACTGATTACGGGGTTCGCGTCAACCCGGCATCCATGTTCGACATCCAAGTTAAAAGAATCCACGAATACAAACGTCAGCTCATGAACTGCCTGCACATCATCACCATGTACAATCGCATCAAGCGCGACCCGTCCGCGGCCTTCACCCCGCGCACTGTCATGATCGGAGGCAAAGCGGCTCCCGGTTACCACACCGCCAAACAAATCATCCGCCTCATCTGCTCAGTGGCGAAGATGGTCAACTCCGACCCCATTGTCGGTGACCGTCTGAAAGTGGTCTTCTTGGAGAATTACCGTGTCACCTTGGCCGAAAAGATCATTCCCGCCGCCGACCTCTCGCAGCAGATCTCAACCGCTGGCACTGAAGCTTCAGGGACAGGTCTCTTGATTTCATTTCTATTCTTAGTCAGTAATAATTCCTGTCTGATTTGAGTCTCGGTGTCTTTTCTAATATTATCGAGTGCATCAAGTGCAACATCGTAAAGTGTTCAAGAGAACTATTGGAACATTTATACTCAATCAGAAACCTTTTCATATTACATTAACATTTCTGATTTGATCTTTTTACATTATCGGTCTATACCGATAATGTAAAATATGACTTCATATAATGTTTAGACGTTGAAATATAGTATCTTTGTCCGTTTTCATGTAAAAATGGTCTCGGACTCATTCTCAATCTTACGAGTGACAAAGATGTTTTGAAGTATTAAATATTTTAGAACTATTCTTAATTTAAGTTTTCATGTGGCATGCCATCCTTAATTTTATTAAGTTTCAAAAACTGAACTTTAATATTTCTTTTTCAACTAAAATCACACTCGCAAAACCTAAAGATTCCTATAATATGAAGATGTAGCACTAATATTCAATATTATTTTAGTATTTACTTACTTTACTACTTGGCCAGATTGTATTTGCAAAGTACTTTATCTCCTCAATTAAAATACGCACCCCTTTTTTTGCTATACCGATAATAATAAATAAAAACATGCCGATTTTAAAGCCCGTATTCATTAAGGGACACAATGTTCCTTAACAGCTTAATGACCACGGACGCGTATTTGAGTCTTTGAAAAACAAAGGTTGCTGGCCGGCGGACACATATATGCGTATAGGCGAAGTATCTGGAAGCTAAGAAAATTGAATTTTGTGAAGATATCTCAATTTTCTTACAAATTATATTGAATAAAATAAAAATAATAAAAGATTTTTAGTACTTTTTCCACATAAAATGTGGAAAAAGGTGTGTTTTTATGTGGAAAAAGTACTAAAAATCTTTTATTATTTTTATTATAATGCCTTTCCACCAAGTATTGACAGTAAGCACCTTAAAAAAAAATATATTGAATTTAGTAAAATTATAATGTTTGCGTGTTTTTTATTTCGCCAGGTGAAATTTTATAAAAAAAAACGTGCGGTCGTTAAGCTGTTAAGATAATGCGGAGCATTGTGCAGTGTCTCCCAACATTGCATGCAACATAGTGTGTGTCCCGCGTCATTTGTTGCCGAATGTAGCTATAAGGCGCACCCTGAATTCAGCCTCTAATATAAAAAAAATACATGCGTCTTGTAATCGAGGAAATACGATTATTGCAAATGTCTCGAAATTAGAAGTCTTTCATCATATTCTTGAAGTAAGTTCACTTCGTTGTAAAGAAGTTCTCGTCTGTCGCAGGCAATATGAAATTCATGCTGAACGGAGCCCTGACGGTGGGCACTCTGGACGGAGCCAACGTAGAGATGGCAGAAGAGATGGGAGAGGAGAACATGTTCATTTTCGGAATGACCGTGGAGGAGGTCGAGGCCCTCAAGAGGAAGGGCTACGACGCGTACCAGTACTATCGGGACAACGCTGAGATCCGTCAGTGTGTGGATCAGGTCCAGAATGGTTATTTCAGCCCCGGAAACCCGGATCAGTTCAGAGATCTCGGTGACATCTTGCTCAAGTACGATCGTTTCCTTCTTCTGGCAGATTTCGAAGCTTATCTCAAGATTCAAGATCACCTCAGCAAAGTTTATCAGGTAAATTATGTTTCACCGATACCCCGCTCGACTCGAGCTTCGCAGTCTTACTGAATTTGCATTTTGTACATTTTTCAGGATCCTGCAAAATGGGCGGAGATGTGCATAATGAACATAGCTTCGTCTGGAAAATTTTCGAGCGACCGCACCATTTCTGATTACGCCCACGACATCTGGGGAGTGCAGCCGACCTGGGACAAGCTGCCTGCTCCGCACGAAGGCATCGCCTCATCCTAGACGCTTGCCTGCCTGTTGTATCACAACATCGAACGCGCCTCCCCTTTCGAACCTTGTTGCAAATGTTATTTGATGTTATTGTATTTTTTAGAATTATAAATGTCCCACTATAGACTGTAGGCTTAGGCTTTGACATCTTAAAAACGAGGCCGTTTGGTAGGCGCAGCCGAGTTTCGTCTTCGGATATCTGTTAATCTTCGCTTCACATATTCTGTGTAATTTGTTAATATCCGTGTGGAAAATATTCTATTTCTGCATTTTATCTTTCGGAGGGCGACGCCTTCTCCCCGCGTCACACTCCGCGTCCGATGTTCGGGAATGCTTCGATTCAGCATTTATCTTTCGGGAGCAACCCGACCGTCGTAAGAGTACTTTTACTTCAGTCGAACAATAAACTTGTGCCATAATAAAATTAATAAAAAAAAAATACATTATATATTATGTATATATGTCGGACGGAGACAGTAAAGAGTAGAGTAAGTTTGTAAATTTGGAATGTATCAATCATATCTTTAGTCGAGGCCTTTTTAGAATAAGTTTGTTATATACTGTTAACTGATGTGCACAACACCGGCCAGGCGATAAATTATATTTTGTACGGAGCCGTCGAGGGAATCGAATTTTATACAACTGCGGGCCGGCACACCTTCTGACGGCGTCCGCCTCCGCCGGATGAATTTTTTATACCGAGTCTATGTTAAAAGTACACTCGTAAACATGTCAAGAGTGGTGGATATACATGGAAGGAGTTAGTATTTCCATTGAAATAAAAGATATTTATCAAATGAGCGTTTGTTTTTATTCATATTTTTAAAGACATTAATTTGAACCTATTCATATAATACAGGCGGATCGCTTTATTGTCGAGGGGCGAATGAAAAAGTCATCTACTATCAGTCTTAGCGCCGAGCATTCTCTTAACAAATTTGAAACGACCGGTACGCCCGTCGGTCGCGCACCTTCCCGAGAGCGCTTTCAATTTTAAACAGAATACCTGTTTGTTTATTAAGTAAATAACACGCATTACGCACCATAACAATTCTCAATATAAAAACCTACTATTTACATTCAACGACTGTACCTTCATCCTTTCTCAAAAATAAAAATTACACATCAACATAATGCGGTTTATAAAATATATGCAACCATTCAATCACGGTATGCATTTAAATGTACCAATTTATTCATGACACAAAATCTTGATACGTGAAATGTATTATTTAAATTCATTGTGTTGAGTGAATCTGCAATTATGCTACATTTCCGTCAGGAACTGGTATGTTTCTTTTATCACTATCAGAATTGTGTTATTTATGAAATTATTGCAGTTTTATAAGGTCGTCCTGAAACGGAACGATCAGAAGTCGGACGCTAGAAAAGTCTCGGTGACGTTCGCCTTTATATAATATATCTCCGATATCCTTTTTTGTGATTATTATAATTTTATAATAAATGCAAAGTGTTGCAGTGAAACATTTTAAACATTTTTTTATTGGTAAATAGAGCAAAAATCAAGCCTAGGATTTGATCTTTTAAAAATTCTGTTTTTGTAAGTACAGATTTAATTCAGCATTGGCCCAATTGTCTTGACATGTGAGATTTATCACACGCCGTTTCCTATTCTCCCTACGCAGGTGTTACTATTTTTTTTATGCAGAATGAATATCGACTGGAAAGGAAAAAGGACGTAACCCAAATCAAATTTTACAGGAGGCGCAAAAAACATGTTTTGATGATTTTGGGCCATATGCAAATTATGAATTATACACAACCTTGAAGTGCACGGAGACTTCTAAACTGGTGTTTAGTTGACATAATCTAATATTAATCAATGCAATTGCTGAGGAAAAACCTTTATTTCAGTCTTTTTTCTTGGTTTTAATTTTTTACAGTCATCTTTTTCAAACATAAAAGCTAAATTTAAATACTAATTCGGCATTTGTAGCTTGCATCCTTTTGATAGAATGTGTATCAAGTTTAATACAATGATTATCGAAAAAAACCTGTTTTGAAAAAACTGTGGGTTAGGTCCTTTTTCCTTTCCACAGTCGATATGTTGAATGTTAAAATGTGTGAATGGCGTCGCTGTGCAGAAACAGTCTTACGATAACACAAAATGCAGAATTAAATCGCCTTCTGGCAGCGGAGACGCATCAATGACGGGCAGCCGCGGGGATGTCTGTCTGGTAAATATTTTTAACATGGACGTCCCCCTGAACCAGGACAGCCCGCACGCGATCGAGGGGCATCCGAAATGGAAAAACGCCCACCAGACTTTGGCCTATCCACACTGAGTAGGAGTTCTCGTCGCAGTCGATCTGGAGCTCGAAATCTGCTCCCGGTGCCATGTGTTGAGTCTCGGCTCTCTCTTCATCTCCCCATGCTCCTGTGTGTCACAATAAATTGGGAGATTTATAGAAATCATAACATTTACTATTTTTTAATAAAATACATATAATATGTTGAAATTGTGTTTAACGAGGGAAAGCAGTCCTGATCGTTACATTAAATTGTGACCTTTTCACTGAGAAATGACAATTAACACATTAAAAGTGATTATTTACTCTGATTACAAAAAGGTGGTGTGCGATAATGAACTCACCGTTTTGCCACGAGTTTCTCACGATGAGATGTTTTCGACCAACCAAAAATCGTGGATTAATGTGAAGAGGAATATCAGGATGCGGCCACATTCGCACCGAAGACTGAAGATTCACATAAAAGGAGTGCGGAAGAAGCTTCACGCGTCCCTGTATAGTTAGCCGCCTTCCTGCTTGTAGACCTCCTTCCAACGTGCCGATGGCCGGGTCACCCTGCAAAAGAAGCACGAAATGGACTCGAATCGCACAAATACAAATAAAAATGGGATTCTTCACCGGACTCGTCCACTCACCCACTGTGACTGAAGCGAATCTTCGACGACGTCGGAGACAGCCGGAGGAGGTCGGGCGTTGACGGGATAGGCTCTGGCTTCACCCATTCTCATGCTAGCTATCTCCACTCCTGCGCCTCGGATTTCTACTCCGCGCACTCGGGAGATCGGCGTGCGAAAGTTGAACGAGCAAAAGTGGCGCGAGTTCACCTGCCAATGATAAAATTGAGTCATAAGAGAAATTGAGATTTTTTATCTTGATCTCGTGATTGTCTTCAGACAAGGTAGACGAGAATAAAAAAAGCAGTCTCATCACCTGGCAGTGGAAGGCGTCGTCGGCGACGAACAGGTCGATAACGAAAGATTCCCCGCGACCGAAAGGGAAAGGCGCCGAAGCTGCGGTCTCCTCCGATCCCCAGCGTCCCTTGAGGCGCGACCCTCGCACCACGTAGCGCTGTGACACCCGCGGGTTAAGGTGGAGGGCCAGATCCGCGTCGCCATCGGAGCCCGGCTCCTTCTCGCACAGAAGGTTTACAGAAAACCTGCAGAAAGTATCATGTGGATTTAGAAAAGGCTCCACACCGCATCGAGCACTCCGAAGAGAAAAGAGAGAGAGAGAGAGAGAGAGAGCAGAGCTCACCTTTCGCAGTTGTAGAGGACGGTTCCTTCTACGGTGATCACATTTCCACTGGATAGAGCGGGCAGCTCCGCGACATAGACGCATGTCGACGACTCTTCTTTTTGTATCTCCGATTCCTCACCCTGGAAAACCTCGACACATTCAAATACCGAAATAATATTTTTCAATCTATGCAACTCTACTTTCTGCCTTTTATTATTATTGATCGGAATCTATTTGTCATAATCGTAATATTTTATTTCATTAAAAATCTCTAAAGTGTGTGTGTGTAATAATTTTGTATTTGTAACATACGATTTTTCAGTTATTCAAACTTATTTGTTGTATTTCGAGAAATACTTTATATGACAAATACTTCATGAATGACAGGATATTATAATGTATTGACTTGATTATTACAAAAATATACTAAAAGCTCAAGGACATCAAGAAGTTTTTGCAAAAAATTCATGACCCGTAACGATCAGTTACCATTAAGTTATATTTACTGAAAAATCTTTCATCATTCACACTCTAGAATGGACACCGAATCTTAAAACAGCACATCAAAACAAAGACTTCATATTGAATTTTTGTTGCAATCAATAATCTAGTATATATATATATAATAATCAATAATATATATAATCTAGTATATATAATAATCAATAATATAGTAGTATATCTGGGGTGGATCCAGTGATGTGCTGCTATGGGTTCGCACCGGCTCTGTGGAGCCGGTCGCTAAAATAGTTTTGGTTTGGAGAGCTGGTTCTTAAAATACCATTTTTTTTATTATCGTCACGGTTAAAGTTTTAAATGAAAATCAAAACACAATTTGTGATGAATTTATGGTAAATAAATAATTTTGTAATGCATGATAATTTTTTTTAAATAAAAAATTGTATACAAATTGCGGGTTGGTGTTTACCAAGGTGCGAGCCGGTTGATAGAATTTTAGCAGCACATCACTGAGTGGATCCACTTTTTTCTTTACTTAATAGTCTTTTCCTTCTTTAGTTAATACGCTCATATCCTTCCAAACATTGAGCCTCTGTTAATAAAAAAAACCAAACGCTTCTTTAATATGAATGCTGGATTTTGAACAGGTGAATTAAATACCCAATGTTTGCAAGTATAAACGATTCAAGTTTGAGGAGGATTTTCTCAGAAGCCTTTTTAATATATAACTTCAACTCTCTTCTTTTGTTATCGGTAGTAGACAAAAGCAGTTGTTTTATTATTTATATGTATGGTAAATTTTATCTTAAAAATAAATAATTATATATTTATTTGCTTTTTTGCATATATTACGCATATTACGTATATTTCGCATTTTTATTGGCACCTACGTATTTCGAATTTTAGCATCTATAGCAAAATGCTAAAAATACGTGTCTACCTCTCAGTTATGTTGTTACGTTTTTTTGCAAAGTGACAGTTTGTTTAAAGAAAGACTGGTGATTTATAATACTCAATGTGCTACGTATTCCGCATCAGACGGCGCCTCCATTTGATTTTTTTATACGTATTATATAATGTTTTTATCAATGAATTATCACCGCAAAATATAAGTAACCAGTCGATATAATTAATAGTCAATGACTGAGCGAAACACGTTCTTATCAATCAAGTGGAATATGCACGATATAATCTGTAGTCTTAAATGTATTCATATATTATTTAACTGTCGAGTTAACCTCATTTTTGTCTTCACTTGTAATCATCGTTACGAATTACGATGGACCTTGTCCCATATTCGCGTGTACGTGAATATGCAACGTGCTATGCTACTTTTGTATTAACATTCAAGTGAGCGACGCAGGCCTCGCCTAATGAATAATTTGACGATTGATTATACAACGACACATCGGGCACTACGCAGTGGCCGCATATTTCGAATCAGAGACAATACTATTGCGAATGCAGCGCACCCACGTACGTATAGAAGTCTCCCAAGTATCGTCAGAACGATTCACGACAAACGATGATACAACTATTATTTATAGATAAGACGGCACCGTCACTAGTCATCGCTGCCGTTGCGATTTGCAAGTATCGTAGCGTACTGTTTTCAGCGAGCGCATGAAAACACATTTCGGCATTTTGTTTTCGCAATATCGTACATATATTTAAACCCATTGGATGTGTCGAAAGTCCGCATCCTAGAACGCCGCACAGTATAATAATCGATATTTCGGGCGAGACCTTACAGTGATCCGGAGGCGCTCGTCATCGGCCGGATCGCTTTTCCGACGGCCGCCGCAGCAGACGACGCCGCGGCAGCAACCCTCCGACGCCCTCCCGCGCCCCTCTTCGACCGCCGCGGGTCCGACCAGAGGGGGAACCTTCATCGTCCATTCGCTTTCTCCGCCTTTCTCGTTTCCTATCACTTATGTTCGTATTTGAAAAAGACACCGACTCCGGAGAGCGATCTCACGGTCGACATCGTCTGCGATTACGGACTGACGGTGCAAAGCTCGAGCAGTCGCGTCGCGATGCCTAGCGAACTGAGAATTAGGGGAGAGGAGAGCGGTAGGCGCGTCTGCCGCGAGAGACTTCGTCGGAAGGCGCGCGTCGAATTGGAAAAAAAACGAGAGAACCCGTCCGTAGCTGCGAAGGCTGACATTCGATTAATTGAGCTATGATTGTGTTTATTCTTTATTCGTTAGGTTTGCAAATTCGCATTGAATAATGATTCTTATTAATAGCCTCACTGTTCTACAAAATAGGTACGCAATCAAGAATTTGTCTAGCTGGCTGGAAATATGTGGATCGGTATTTTAAATGCAATGCCGAGCTTGAAAATGAAGAATATTTTGATATACGTGAATTTCTATCGATCTCTCAAGATTACTTTTATACGTACTGCAGTTTTAACTTAATTAAGTTGCTTTAGTTTTGCTATCGTTTCCGAAACGAAACCGCATCCCCGACTCGGGATGTAGGCGGCGCCGACGCAGTGGGCCCGACGTCTCCGAATAATACGGTGGCAAATAAGTAAATTACGTCATTGCGTTAGATACGTTTTTTGATAGAGTTTAAATGGTTTGGTATGTATCGCCATGCAAGTTAATTCATAGTTCTGACGATGGCGCACGCCGAGATAGCTATCAACTAATTTTATAAAAAAAATGTAGAACTAAATACGTTGACATTTTTTTACCGAATTGCAATGGAGTTCTACGAAGTAAATGCCAATTCAATCAACTGTTCAAAAATTATAAACAACGGCCGTTGCGAAGTTCTTTGGGGCCTAGGGGCGAGGTGGTGAGACACCTCCATTAGGAGGCCATATGCTCCACATTGGAAGCGGACATGGATAAAAAAATATATGGAAGAAAATATTGGTGACAGATTTTTTCTTTAAATTAAGTTTGGCATTGTGCTAATTAGGGAATCCAATCCCGGACACTCTCATCTATGATTAGCACTAGGGCTCTCAATCTCGGGATCAGAAATCCCGACCAATTTACCAAACCCGTGATCGTGTTAGTACCAATCTCGAGATTTCGGGAATTACTATGCATAATTGGGATTCACGCCAGCTATTTTTTTTGTATTAAAAGTGATATGTAAAAAAACATTGAATTATGGTAAATGATCACAATTTTTAATTCATGTTTTTGTTTTTTTACATCACTTTCAATACAAAAAAAATATCTGGCGTGAATCCCAATTATGTATGTATAGTAATTCCCGAAATCTCGAGATTAGTACTAACACGATCACGGGATTGGTAAATTGGTCGGGATTTCTGATCCCGAGATTGGGAGCCCTAGTGCTAATCAAAGATGAGAATTATCAGTAAGTGATATTGTGAAGGAAATAATATAATAATTTAAGATTTCGACTGAAGGTGCTTGGTGGAATTTCAATATTAAATTTGAATCGTTCAAACTATGTACATTCTCACAAATTTTGTCACTAACGACCCGGGTTTCGCCTCTCGGCATCTTCAGGCATTCAAGTGCACGGATGAACTTGAACTGACGCTTAGCAAATAAATGCAATGGCTTTGGACTCAGTGATGCTTTTATACCTTATATAAACACGAAACTTTTATTTGCTAAGCGTCAGTTCAAGTTCATCCGTCCACTTGAATGCCTGAAGATGCCGAAAGGCGAAACCCGGGTCGTTAGTGACAAAATTTGTGAAATAATATAATTTAATAGATTCAAATCATTTATTGATAAACTTTATGTCTCAAACCATGCGCCACCAAAAAACAATAGAGAGATGCATTTGCATATGCATGATGTGCAGAATCACTAGGCGTTCAAGTACTGAAAACTGGAAGAGTTTTAATTTTAAGCACACGTTAGGTGGCATCTAGTTTTTTTTTGTTTAGTTTCGGCTTTGTGGCATACTTATGAATCTTATGTGCGTCATTTTGAAGAAGCGATAAATGTTTATACTGGGGACAAAATGATAAGTGTTTAAGTTTTTGTAGGGTGGAAACATAATTTTGGAATCATTACAAATGTGTTGCAGCTGCCGAAGGCGATCTGTGTATTCGTGAAGTATTCCCATTGACCCGAAATTATTTTTTTCCACGTTAAAAGAGTGAATTGAAAAAAGGATGCTTGAGCTTGATAGAATAAAAATGTGAAGCTTGCACTTGGGCTCGATATTAAAAATATGTCAGAGTACAATTAGACGAATTAGAAATGATTCGTGTATTTTGCGAATACATTTTTCTAAAGATATGTCGGAAAAAAAATGTAATTTTAACTTATGCACTAAATTCTATTCCCATTTCTTTACGTGAGTGTGAACGGGGATTTTCGCTAATGAATCTAATTATTACACCAATGAGAGCTTCGTTGAAGATCAAAACAGTTTCGCCACTTTTGTTAATCAAATTCGTCGAACCACCTTGTTTACTTTTCAATAAACGTTTCTCAGAAAAAGGTAATCGGCCACAAAAACTAACATTAAGAAGAGGAATCGTAACAGTTTGACACATTAGAATCGGGCAAATCTTTAGAAATCACTATAAACTTTCGTTGAATCGTATGATATTTTTACAATTTTGTTTCAAATTTAGTTGTATTTTTTATTTGTTTGATTCAGGATTTGATGTACATATATAATAATAATAATAATAAAAATGAAAGTGATTGATATGTATACAGAACCAATGTCAGGTATTCCCCTTTCACTTTTGTTCTTCCTTTAATTTGTGCTCTGTGACACTCATTGACAAAGTCGTAAGTTTTTTCCGACTACGATAAGGATTTTAGCTCCACAGCTATGCTTTTAGTAAAATTTTAACTGTCAGATAAAATAGATGTTGATAATGTTACTAGCGACTTTTGCGAAGAGAAAATCTAGAAATTATATTTCCAATATGTTTTTTGCCTAATGTTATGTTTATAAAATAAAATATAGTATCTCTTCTTGTGAATTAACTTACTGAAAATAAAAATAAAATTTTACGAATATTGATTTAAAATGCCGAGAAAAAATTGCTGGAACGCCGTTTGAGAATTTTTTCCCCATGTAACGCGGTGGAACGGCTTATTTATAATGATAGGGTGTCACACAGTACATATTGAATTTTGCTATAACTTTGTATTTATCCATTATTTTTAAACGACATAAAATTTACAATGCGAAGAAAAAATCTACGCATCGAACATTCATAGATAGTTTTCGACAAAAATATCACATAGCCATAGGACAAATTAAATATGCAGTGACGACATATATTGTACTTGATGGCATAGCAGTAATTTCCGGGTGGGGGGGAATAAAAAGTGACAGCCCTACGATCTGTCAAACTAAAATTACACCAGTACATACCATCTATATATTAATAGCCGATAAAATAAGTTTTCACTTTTCACTTTTTACTTATTACTTTTCACAAATGTGTGCGTACTGATGTCCACTTCGCCCAATGATAGCGATTTATTTTGAACATATTTTGAACATCACATTTTTCGGCCAATTGGAATGGACGTCTTTTTATATTCAAAATTCAAATTTCCTGGCTTAGAACTAAAGCATCGTAATTAATATTGAGAGAACTTTATTTCAAAATTTGCATGGCTACGAAGTTTTTTAAATAATCAAATGAACTGATTCGATTTTTTGAAGCTATAATTATAGGGCTAGGAGCTGATTTGACAGATTGTGTTCAGTGTCATCCATCTTCTATATGATTGTCACCGATTTCCCCTCCCCCTCCTCATCCCCAGCCCGACTGTCGACATTTTTTTTATTCATACTAGAAGTATTTTTTCATTACGCTGAAGAAGCACATAGTTTTAAATGTGAAAAAACGCTAAACTTTATTTCACATTTTATTTCTGCCGCGGGTCGGATTCGAAACGTGGAACTTTGCAATATGAACGGAACGTCTTACCGCTGAGGTAAAGGGCAAACTTTCAGGTGCGACAAAATTAGATTATATATATTAAGCATTCGAAAAAAGAACTATTTCAAACTTGACTTTGATTGTTTGTTTGTATTGAAAATTCAAAAATAGAATATGTCAAATACTTAGTGTGGCCAATTCAAAAAAAATGATTCCAAGATATTTTTCTTTTTCTACGAAATATATTTGTTTGCACACTTGAAACCTTTGCAGGGCTGTCGATATATGCGCCGAGGTCGATTTATGGTACTACGAAAAATGATTGTTAGCAAACTTGAACATTATTCCAAAGATTTAATAATTTACGAAAAATGGTTGTTAGCAAACTTAAACATTATTCCAAGATATAATAATTTACGAAATTTCTGCTACCACGAAAAATGGTTGTTAGCAAACTTCAACATTATTCCAAAGATTTAATAATTTACGAAATTTCTGCTACTACGAAAAATGGTTGTTAGCAAACTTAAACATTATTCCAAAATATAATAATTTACGATATTTCTGCTACTACGAAAAATGATTGTTAGCAAACTTGGACATTATTCCAAATATTAAATAATTTACGAAATTTCTGCTCCTACGAAAAATGGTTGTTAGCAAACTTGAACATTATTTCAAAAATTAAATAATTTACGAAATTTCTGCTCCTACGAAAAATGGTTGTTAGCAAACTTGAACATTATTCCAAATATTAAATCATTTACGAAATTTCTGCTCCTACGAAAAATGGTTGTTAGCAAACTTGAACATTATTCCAAATATTAAATAATTTACGAAATTTCTGCTCCTACGAAAAATGGTTGTTAGCAAACTTGAACATTATTCCAAATATTAAATAATTTACGAAATTTCTGCTCCTACGAAAAATGGTTGTTAGCAAACTTAAACACTATTTCAAAAATTAAATAATTTACGAAATTTCTGCTACTACGACAAATGGTTGTTAGCAAACTTGAACATTATTTCAAAAATTAAATAATTTAAGACATTTCGGCTACTACGAAAAATGGTTGTTAGCAAACTTGAACATTATTCCAAATATTAAATAATTTACGAAATTTCGGCTTCTACGAAAAATGGTTGTTAGCAAACTTGAACATTATTCCAAATATTAAATAATTTACGAAATTTCTGCTCCTACGAAAAATGGTTGTTAGCAAACTTGAACATTATTCCAAATATTAAATAATTTACGAAATTTCTGCTCCTACGAAAAATGGTTGTTAGCAAACTTAAACACTATTTCAAAAATTAAATAATTTACGAAATTTCTGCTACTACGACAAATGGTTGTTAGCAAACTTGAACATTATTTCAAAAATTAAATAATTTAAGACATTTCGGCTACTACGAAAAATGGTTGTTAGCAAACTTGAACATTATTCTAAATATTAAATAATTTACGAAATTTCTGCTCCTACGAAAAATGGTTGTTAGCAAACTTGAACATTATTCCAAAAATTAAATATAAACGAAATTTCGGCTACTACGAAAAATGGTTGTTAGCAAACTTAAACATTATTCCAAAAATTAAATAATTTACGAAATTTCTAATAAAAATAAAATAAATAAAAATAAAATAAAATACAATAAAATAAAATAAATTAAAATAAAATAAAATAAAATTAAATAAAATAAAATAAAATTAAATTAAATTAAAAAAATAAAATAAAATAAAATAAAAAAAAAAAAATAACATAAAATAATATAAAATTAAATTAAATTAAATACTTTGCAACAAAAATCTCACGTTGCTGGGCAACGGGCTTACAGCTAGTCTATATATTAATAGCCGATAAAATAAGTTTTCACTTTTCACTTTTTACTTTTTACTTTTCACAAATGTGTGCGTACTGATGTCCACTTCGCCCAATGATAGCGATTTATTTTGAACATATTTTGAACATCACATTTTTCGGCCAATTGGAATGGACGTCTTTTTATATTCAAAATTCAAATTTCCTGGCTTAGAACTAAAGCATCGTAATTAATATTGAGAGAACTTTATTTCAAAATTTGCATGGCTACGAAGTTTTTTAAATAATCAAATGAACTGATTCGATTTTTTAAAGCTATAATTATAGGGCTAGGAGCTGATTTGACAGATTTTGTTCAGTGTCATCCATCTTCTATATGATTGTCACCGATTTCCCCTCCCCCTCCTCATCCCCAGCCCGACTGTCGACATTTTTTTTATTCATACTAGAAGTATTTTTTCATTACGCTGAAGAAGCACATAGTTTTAAATGTGAAAAAACGCTAAACTTTATTTCACATTTTATTTCTGCCGCGGGTCGGATTCGAAACGTGGAACTTTGCAATATGAACGGCACGTCTTACCGCTGAGGTAAAGGGCAAACTTTCAGGTGCGACAAAATTAGATTATATATATTAAGCATTCGAAAAAAGAACTATTTCAAACTTGACTTTGATTGTTTGTTTGTATTGAAAATTCAAAAATAGAATATGTCAAATACTTAGTGTGGCCAATTCAAAAAAAATGATTCCAAGATATTTTTCTTTTTCTACGAAATATATTTGTTTGCACACTTGAAACCTTTGCAGGGCTGTCGATATATGCGCCGAGGTCGATTTATGGTACTACGAAAAATGATTGTTAGCAAACTTGAACATTATTCCAAAGATTTAATAATTTACGAAAAATGGTTGTTAGCAAACTTAAACATTATTCCAAGATATAATAATTTACGAAATTTCTGCTACCACGAAAAATGGTTGTTAGCAAACTTCAACATTATTCCAAAGATTTAATAATTTACGAAATTTCTGCTACTACGAAAAATGGTTGTTAGCAAACTTAAACATTATTCCAAAATATAATAATTTACGATATTTCTGCTACTACGAAAAATGATTGTTAGCAAACTTGAACATTATTCCAAATATTAAATAATTTACGAAATTTCTGCTACTACGAAAAATGATTGTTAGCAAACTTGGACATTATTCCAAATATTAAATAATTTACGAAATTTCTGCTCCTACGAAAAATGGTTGTTAGCAAACTTGAACATTATTTCAAAAATTAAATAATTTACGAAATTTCTGCTCCTACGAAAAATGGTTGTTAGCAAACTTGAACATTATTCCAAATATTAAATCATTTACGAAATTTCTGCTCCTACGAAAAATGGTTGTTAGCAAACTTGAACATTATTCCAAATATTAAATAATTTACGAAATTTCTGCTCCTACGAAAAATGGTTGTTAGCAAACTTGAACATTATTCCAAATATTAAATAATTTACGAAATTTCTGCTCCTACGAAAAATGGTTGTTAGCAAACTTAAACATTATTTCAAAAATTAAATAATTTACGAAATTTCTGCTACTACGAAAAATGGTTGTTAGCAAACTTGGACATTATTTCAAAAATTAAATAATTTAAGACATTTCGGCTACTACGAAAAATGGTTGTTAGCAAACTTAAACATTATTTCAAAAATTAAATAATTTACGAAATTTCTGCTACTACGAAAAATGGTTGTTAGCAAACTTGAACATTATTCTAAATATTAAATAATTTACGAAATTTCTGCTCCTACGAAAAATGGTTGTTAGCAAACTTGAACATTATTTCAAAAATTAAATAATTTACGAAATTTCTGCTCCTACGAAAAATGGTTGTTAGCAAACTTGAACATTATTCCAAATATTAAATAATTTACGAAATTTCTAATAAAAATAAAATAAATAAAAATAAAATACAATAAAATAAAATAAATTAAATTAAATTAAATAAAATAAAATAAAATAAAATAAAATAAAATAAAATAAAATAAAATAAAATAAAATAAAATAAAATAAAATAAAATAACATAAAATAATATAAAATTAAATTAAATTAAATACTTTGCAACAAAAATCTCACGTTGCTGGGCAACGGGCTTACAGCTAGTCTAAGTAAGTATAATTACTATGGCCTGTACTGAAGTAGTAAACAATTCACAATTCGTTTGCCTATACTGCCGGCCCTATATTTTCCTCGAAACTTTAATCCGAACACTAGTTAACTGTATAATTCTCATGTCACCCAAAACAGCTGATTGGTATCAACAACAATTCACTTATTCAAAATATCGCAAAATTCAATATGTTGTAAGAATTGTTAGGAAATCGATTTCAGCCGGCTCATGGTGATAGCGTACCTCGTAATCCAGCGCTTCCCATGCCGCATCGACATCATCATCGCACAGTGTCATCACGGTTCATCAATAACTTATTATCGTTAACGCGTGATATTGTTCACCTGCGACGATTGCACCTGTAGACCTAATCAGTAGATGACACGTCATAAACGGACGATAGTAAATTGCTCAATTTCGAGCGAGAAACCTTAATGAAATGACTTATCGAAAACGAAATAAATACGACTCCTTAGAATAACTCTGACATTTCTGATTTAATGAACAACCCTAGGCGATACAGTCTAGCAAAATAAATTGAATAGTTTTAATGGTGCTGCCAGTTGTTAATTTACTTTTCCATAAAAAATACTAGTTCACTATAATAGAGTGCAACTGCGCCTCGGTGAAAGGCATGATTATATGCTGTAAATTAAAGGTTTTTGAAAACCCACGGGGGCTAAGAGGGCCACAGAGGAAAAATAATTTTAGGGGAGCCACAGCAGTTTTGGTGGGCCATGGGCAAATCCTGGAAGAGCTAAAAAAAACGTCTCGCGTCTTTTAATTTTGGGGAATCCGTTAATTCCTGGGTAAAATCTGCCAGCAGGCAAAATTTTCAAAGAATTGAAAATTATTTTGGAATCTTTCAACTTCACTTCGTCTCGAAAAACTTATATGCCTATATAAAAACGAGTATGGGGTCACTGAACTCGACTCGAGACACGAAAAGGGCCACGGGCTCAAAAATCTTGAGAAACTATGATATAATTCACTATAGTTGTATACTCTTATAGATAAGCACCGTTTTAAACCATGCAAATAAAGCCCGCCTTGAAAAGGTGTGATGCTCATACAAAAGCATGACATATGTTCAGAATACTAAAAAATTCAAAGTGATATGCAAGAGTAAATATCAGGATACATTTTAAAAAAGTACTTATTAAATAGTTTATCATGATAAAAGCTTCATTATCAGTGAAATACGGTGTGTTGATTTTGGGTGTGCTATAAGTATGTGAAAATTTAAAAAAAAATATATTTTTTAACAATCAAAATTATCAATTACGACAGAATTTCAGATCCTTGGTGTAGTGGTCAACTTAGTTGGCTTTCGTGACAGATATCACCAGTCCAAGTCCGAACAGAATTTTCCATTCGATTTTTATTTGAAGGTATGGGTTAGTGATGTCAAAAAATTCCCTTGCACCCTTCCAATCCTAAGGTAATAAGGTGAAGTGAGTTATTCTCTAATCTTGTCTGCGTCTAGCCCTAGCATTTATATCCATACTCTCTTTGAAAATGTAAGTTGAGAAACTTGAGTTGCAAGCAGATTTCGTTAAAATACCTCCATCGCAATGCTGTCTCTAAGACCTCCTAGAATGTGGCTGCACGCATTATTCCGTTTTCTTTTTTTGATAAAGATACATAATATCATGTATTAATTTTTGTTTGAAGCTCCTTACAAGTTATCAATAACTGCATCATACAATTTATTGTCTTTTATTGATTTGTTGAAAAGTTATTTTTCGATTGATATAAATTTGTTGTAAAATATATTCAAAATATCAACCGCATGTTCAGTCACATAGACAAACCCTCGTTGATGGTGAGCGAGTGTCAACACGGGCACGAGTAACGGTCGAAGTTCATCACATGTGTGAGCAATTCAATTCCTAATAAGCAATTCATGGCGCAAGCACATAAGACTGTAACTCAAGGGCCACAAAACGTCACGCTCTAAGGAATTTTGTTAATCGCTAGGAACTTCCGTACAAACTTTGTATTTAAGTTGCGTACCCAGACTGCGCGTAATACTCGCCTTTGCGAAAACATAATAATACAACATACTACCACCTATGAAAACACTTTAAATATATTGCTTCATGTTTTAGATTTTCGGATGTATATTTAGGGTGTGGCACACAAGTACACCCTGAATATAAGCCCCTGTTCATTAATTCATTGTTGAAATTTACACTTTCAAGGTCATTTCAAATGTCTTTAGACATCAGTGGCGTAACTACCATACAACAGACCTATGCGGTGCATAAGGGCCCGGGGGAACAATTTAAATTTTCAAAAAAAAAATAACAATTTTTAATAGAAATGAATAAATGTAAAGCTTTATTTGATACAAAAAAATTAAGGGCTGTGATATCTTGCCGCTCAGATTTTCTAATTACGCCACTGTTGGACATGGAGTCTTTGCAAATCTCCTGAAGTATTTTTGTATCTGGGAACCATTCTTATAATACAGGTGAAAAGGTTGGGATATCTAAGTTGCGCGACGGTGGGTGTTGTCCAAGGCAGTTTCTCTTTACTTTCTCTTCAGTTTACTGTAGATACATATTTTTTCCCTACATATAAATGATCACACTCACTATATTATAACCTAAACATTTATACTAGATTCTAAAAATATTGTTCATTATTATTTATTAAGATTTTACGATATTTATCATTAGTGATTTTTTTTGACAATTTCCTAAATAACTGATTCTATGCCAGTACTTCAAAATTTTTCCACTAGAACAGTTATTAATTTTAAATTATTTATAACCATTATTTGTTGTTCTGTTGAGATAAACTCCATTAGGAGTCCATATGCTCCACATTGGGAGCGGACATGGTTTAAAAAAAAAAAAAAAAATAACCATTATTTGTTGGACTATAAAGGGCTCAGGAAAAACAGAAAGATACACAAAAAAAAGGTCTTCACAATTTTATTAATATATTCAGGACAATAAGTTAAATGAATAAATTTCAGATTTAAAAAAAAAGCTGGCCATATTTCAATGCAATTATTGCAAAAATGGATGGTGATAAACATTTAGGACACAATGAGCAGTTGGCGCAAAACGTTGATAGAAGAGAGATCAAAGGGAAGAATTTCTCGGTTGCTTGGCTCCACTGAGGACGACGAAAGCGGCCTTCGCCTCTTTCTGCCTTGCTTGCAAGAGAGCCAGAGTTCCCAGAGGAGTGTCCGTCGAGTTCATTTTTTTCATGAGCTGAGCAAACAAAGATTCACAATATTAATATTTTCATGAGGGATTCCATATTCAAAAGTTTGGAAAACAAAAAAATACTGACCCCCTCTTGATGATTCTGCTTGATGCGTTTCTCCTGCTTGTTCTTGCCAGGTCCTTTACCGTGGAATTTGTGGGAAAGATATCGGAAAGCCTCTTTGGGGCGGAGAGGGCGCCCTTCATCATCCACATAATCCAGTTTGACATTGGGTCGGAATCCTTCTTTCTCCCGAAAGTCGCTGGCGGGGCCTGAGTAACCGCCACGTTCTCGACGATTGAGCTTGTCATCCTCCCTGAGAAAAGGATTCGAAATTTTAAACAGGAGGCACTTCTAAGGCATACCTTTTGCTGTAGATTTAGTAATGCTAAAAACTCCAAACAGGAAAGTGTTATTTTTTAATTTAGTGGTCTGTGAACCCAAAAAGTTTGCCGACCGCTGCCCTATAATATATTTATAAAGTAAATATTTTTTCATGTATGCTCTTTATTAACAGCTTAACGACCGTGGACGCGTATTTGAGTCTTTGAAAAACAAAGGTTGCTGGCCGGCGGACACATATATGCGTATAGGCGAAGTATCTGGAAGCTAAGAAAATTGAATTTTGTAAAAATATCTCAATTTGCTTACAAATTATATTGAATTTAGTAAAATTATAACGTTTGCGAATTTTTCGCAAAATTTTATTTCACCAGGTGAAATTTTATAAAAAAAACGTGCGGTCGTTAAGCTGTTAAGGTACAATAAAACATTGCATTGTTTACATCTGCTGTGAATGTCATATGTTGGGTCTGAAATGAAACATTTTAGGGTCATTTTTTCCACACAACAAAATTACTTTTCAATATAAAAAAAGTTCCCAAGAAACAAAATCATGGCATGCGCACCCATGAGTGTGAGCTTTATCATCTATGGAATAGTTGATAGCTTTGAGGTGGGGCAGAGCAGGAGGAGCTGCACGCGCTTCTCTTCCGCCTTCCAGATATCCCTTGCTGAGCGCTAAACGTAGAGCACCGCCCACCCCTGCTCCCAGCACGGGTTCAGCCGCCAATGCCCCTCCACCCTCTGCAAAAATAAACAACCGTCATATAAAAATTTTACACAGATCCATTAAATAATTTACTGACCTTAGCATGAAAATTTGTTTTTGACCAAACGTTTACTGTTACCATTTTCTCTGCTTTAAAACAGGGGTCTCCAAACATCAACCACCAATCCAGCCGGACATGCCCGGTATTCAAAGTTACGGTATGTTGGTGTGATGAGCTGGCTCTCGTGGCCCTCGAGACTTAGCGGAGGAGTCAGTGTGGCCCTTAGACTAAAGAGTTTGGATACCCCTGCTTTAAATAATAACTTCTTAATCGTCAAGTTATGGTAATAGGCATTCAATAGTATTTACTGTAAAATCACTTATCAAGTGAACACTATTTGGATCTCTCGCAATTGAAAGCTTAATAACACAAAACTACCTCGAGTGAGATCCACGGTCTGCTCAGTTTCCACATCTACAGAACTCCAGGCGCCTTCTGTTCCGCGAGAGGCCGATGCGGCTTCTAAAGCAGCTCTCTCCAATTCCTGCAAACAAAAATTATAAGTTATCACCGGAAGTTATAGATATTATAATGCCAAAAGTAAAACTTTAATTACCCACCAGTAGGTCGGCGGCGTCCACATCTCGGTTGCCCGCTTGGCCGTATGTAGGGATGTCACCGAGTGTGCGGCAGAATTCCGCCGTGCTATCGAGCACGATTCCGCTCTCTTCTTCCCGCTCGCATACATCGTTTTCCTCACCCTCCTCTTTCACCTCTCGTTTCAATAGATCCTCCAGCTATAATTAAAATGATAATGAGGTGTTTACATAAATAGGAACTGCATCCATTGTGCAATCAATATCAGTGCCTCTCTTTACCTTAGGTAAACTCCTTTTGTATTGATCAGCTAATTTGAGTCTTCTAGCTTTGGCTAAGGCTGCTTCCAATTCGTTGTCCTCCTCCTCTTCATCTTCATCCATCTTTATGCTAGAGAGATCTTCTTGCTTTACACCTGTAAAAGGAGACATTAGAATATGAGTCGTCTGGTATTAAAAGCATAACTCTTCTATACATCATGTATGGAACAGTTCAGCTTTTGATACCAGACGACTCATATAGACTTGAGTAGATTAAATAATCAACAATGTCGCTTCACTGGGTAATACTCAATTAAGTATAATCACTTATCGAGTGACCATGTGACACAATTATTATGGGCGCGTTTCAACATGGAAAAAATTTAATCTTCCACTTTAGTGCACGCGCCCTTTATATTCAATGAATTGACGAATGTCACTATTACTGCAACACGTTTATAGACATATGACAATTTCATATATAACAGAATTTTTGTTTCAGTAAAACAGCTTGACCTGCTATACAATATATGCAATTAAATCTAAATAATAGTCGATAATGTCCATTTGAAGGATGTCCCCGATTTCCCCTCCCCCTCCCTCTTCCCAGGCCCGCTGTCGCCATTTTTTTATTCATACTAAAGACATATTTTTCCATACACTGTTATTTGATGAAACAAATCAAATCGCTGAAAAATTGAATTCTCATACAAAAAAAGCACCAAGGGATGAATTCGAAACACGGTCTTTGGATTATGAGTTGAAATCGTTACCTCTGGGGTAAACGTACAACTGTCAGACGCGATAAAATTACATTATATATAATTGTATTGCGTTCGAATTTTGAAACTTTTGTTTTTTATTTGAAACAGCATATATATCCTAATTTTTGCAATTTCCTTAATTCCAATGTACCCGAAAGGCAAAGCGCTAGATTTTTAAGCTGTAGAACGATGGTTCGAGTCTAACCTTGAGCGTTTTTTTGGGTTTATAACTTTTTTTTTAAACACTACATCTTGATCGTATGAAAATAACAAAATCCGATTGATAAGATCCGATCCATATTTGTTAGCCAACTTAAATATATTTGTTAGCCTACTTAAATATTTCAATTATTCTAAAAATTATATTTTTTACAATTAAAATAGAGCAGAAGTGTTGATATTTGTCCCGAGATCTATTTCTTCTACGAAATTTGTTTGTTAGCAAACTTAAATATTTCAATTATTCTAAAAATTATATTATTTAAAATTGCAGGACAAAATTTTAATAGTGCAGGGGTGTCGATATACGTCCCGAGGTCTATTTATTTTTCTACGAAATATGTTTGTTAGCAAATTTAAGCATTTCAATTATTTCTAAAAATGATATTATTTCCAATTAAATAGTGCAGGGGTGTCGATATACGTCCTGAGGTCTGTTTATTTTTCTACGAAATATGTTTGTTAGCAAATTTAAACATTTCAATTATTCTAAAAATTACATTATTTAAAATTAAAATACTGCAGGGGTGTCGATATATGTCCCGTGATCTATTTCTTCTTCTACGAAATATATTTGTTAGCCAACTTAAATATTTCAATTATTCTAAAAATTATAATATTTCCAATTAAATAGTGCAGGGGTGTCGATATACGTCCCGAGGTCTATTTATTTTTCTACGAAATATGTTTGTTAGCAAATTTAAACATTTCAATTATTCTAAAAATTACATTATTTAAAATTAAAATACTGCAGGGGTGTCGATATATGTCCCGTGATCTATTTCTTCTTCTACGAAATATATTTGTTAGCTAACTTAAATATTTCAATTATTCTAAAAATTCTATTATTTAAAATTTATTTTTCATGCCGCTAAATTTTCTGACTACTTAAAAATGCAACAAATATCCCCCCCGTTGAGGTCAACGGGCTTACAGCTAGTTACATTTAGAATGCCACCGAGCACCTCCAGTCGAAATTTTAACAAAATTAAATTGGTGAATGAGAAGTTCCTCAATATTCTTGTAAAATAATTACCAGTATCATCTGTGAATAGATCACCTCGCAAATTGTCGACGTCTTCAGTGTAGTCTTCCATTTTCACTTTCTTACGTATCTTTCCCTAAAATAAATGAAGATGGTTTAAAAATATGAATATTTTCACATTTGGAGCAGAACAGGAAAAAACTTTGTTAGTCCACTTGTTGCGGAAAGTGTTTCGCCTCTTTGAAAGGCATCTTCAGACTAAATATATCAGATTCTTATTGAAAATTGACCGACCCCCTCCAGAGATTTTTTTTTCCTGCAATATTGAACTTTTTAGAAAAGGCCGTTTTATAGAAAAGCCATGTTGAAATATAGCTAAACATGTATTATTAAAAAATATTTACAATTTGACTTCTTTAGATTAACATGATATCAATACAGAAAGTAAAACAACACTGAAAAGTCGGTATCTTTTTTAACCAAAATTCAGTGAAGGCAACAATATTCAGGTAGAAAAGGGATGAATAGTAGGACCAATAGACAACGGTGTTCACTGTTACCATATGGTCACAGTATTGGAAGTACAGCTCATGTTTGTAATATTAACCTTTTGCACTCCGAAGGATTTTCAAAAATCATACCAGTAACTCCAAGCCATTTTAGGCGAAACTGCGAAAAATTGTGTTTGACCCTTCCTTTACTATGCAAAAAAAGCACAAGCTCCTGAGCTGTGTATCCGTTACACATCAGGCAAACGAGAGTGAATCATGACAATAATATAACACTACTACAGCAGTACTACATATAATTGTCATGATTCACTACCGTTTGCCTGATGTGTAACGACTACACAGCTCAGGAGCTTGTGTTTTTTTTTGCATAGTGAGGGAAGGGTTAAAGGTAATACATTGAAAAAAAAAGGTTAGAATAATTAAATAAAAAATTGTTTTCTTTACTAAGCCTTTTTATTGTGTACATCAATGATTCCCAAACTTATTATGCTCGTGGACCCCTTTCGTAGCAAAAACCTAACTGTGGACCCCCAGTGAAATAATAATAACTTGAATGGTATTTTTTTTCCATGCGTGGAGCAAATGTATCTTAACAGATGTTTTTCCGCGAGAACTGTTTGTTAGTCAGTCGCTCAAACCCTCTTTTCCAAGGAAGGGATAGGATAGGTATTGAGACAATTTTTTTTTCAGTAACAAAATATTTTTTGCGACACAAACTTTGAATGCAAATTTTTTTTCGACAGCCATCAGATTTTTCGCCACATTTGAGATGCGATCAATATTCCAACTTAGGATGCGATCAACTTTCGCTGAGACAATTTTTTTTTCAAGTGACAAAATATTTTTTGCGACACAAACTTGGAATGCAATATATTTTTCAACAGTCATCAGACTAATAGAAAATTTAAATTAACTTTGATTATTCCACGTATTGAGTTACTAACTGTGACACGTGTTTCGCCTCTTTCAGAGGCATCTTCAGACTTACTAATGATAGAATATTGTGCTTTCATTATTATAATGCCTTTCCACCAAGTATTGACAATGAACACCCTAAAAGTAATCATGTTTGTAAAGTTGGAAATCTTTATATAATTGTAACAAAACAAACCTTTCTTTTTGGTTTTTTAAATTTGGCTTTGATCTCGTCCTCGGTGTAATAGTCTGAAGCAATTTTTAACTCAGGGAGAACGAGAGATTCCAATCGTTTCGAGGACAGTTTTTCTTTAATCTGTAAAAAATAACACACCATTAACACTTTTACTGCATACTAAGGAGGCTTTTTAAAAAGTATTTGCAAGAAGAGCGAGAATAAGGTAAAAATGGAGTTCTTCCAAGTAAATGCCAATTCAATCAATATTAGCGAGAAGTATTTCATTTTTCTTTTTTTAACTACCATGACTACTCAATACGCGTAAAACGTTTCCTTACAAAAATATGTTGCGAGTAAAATAAAGAAAGTACGATTACTATTAACGATTTAAGCACTAATTCAAATTAACAATGTTGAAATAAACAAAGATTCACCATCATCTGTTTGAATTTCCTGGCTTCTTCTTGATCGCGGTCGCCAATGACGAAGCCTTCAGGCTGGTTCTCTCCATATATCTCCTCATCGTACTTCCCGAGGAGGCTACGAGGCTGGGTGATGCCGTAGCGCTCTGGGTCATCGGCACCCTCGTAAGGATCATAACCCCCGGTCTTGGCTTTTTTTTTATTTTCGTTACTCTGGAAAAAAAAAGTCAATTTTGAGTCTCATAACAATGAAATAAACCTATTAATCAATGGGATTACCAGATAAAAGAGAAATACCTTATCGTAGCGGTGGTCATCCAACAGATTAACATTCACGAGAACATCATCAGCCTCGTCGAGCACATCATTATCTCGGAGTGTCAGAACGATGCTGCGTCCTTCCGGAAAGTGCCGAGTATCATGCCCAACCTTCAGTCCTCGCAAGGAACCAGTTCCGTATGCGGCTGCTCTCTGTCCTCTCTCTTCTTCGGCAGCTATTTCGCCCACGCCAAACTCTGCGTCCATCTCGTCCAGAATTGCCGCCTGACAAAATTTCATAAAAGAAAAGTAAATATGCATTATTTGCTATATTTTTTGACAATGAGAAAATTTTACAAACCCTTTTTGCAGCGTCCTCTTTTTCTTTGGTGATCTGACGATTGCGGGTGACCCACGCAGACGCATCCGATTCTTCATTGTCTGAATCTCCGAGCCCCTTGGCACCCAACAACCTGCGCAACAATCATTATCAGTGTTTTGCTTTGCTAATTTTGTACAATACTGCTTCACAAAATAAATCACAGAATCGACTAGGGGTGGAATAAGCATTTGCCTGTTTGTTTAAACAAATGAATGGCTCTTAAGAATTGTTTTTTCACTGGGTAATACTTTTAATGGCATATGAATGGCCGTCAAGTGACCATGTGAAAGGTTTTCTCTTGGCATTAGTCATTGAAAGGTGCAGACGTCACACGCTCTCCTCTCATTATAAGACAACAGCCCTTAGTTTGCGCAGATTACTATCTACGCTTCATGTTTAACTAACCCTTTGATGAGTTTCGCCGTACTGGTACGAGGTATTTTGTCATTTAATTATCAATTGCCATTCTCATGAGTTATTGTTTTGTCTTCAGATATGGATACCAGGCAGTGATTATTTTCATTAGTTGTTGCAAATGAACAAAATTTATAAGGGTTAATATTTGTAAGCAAATCGTGTCGATTCCCATCCGGGACGAAAGAAGAGCGTCACATGCATGAAATTCAAAAGTAACAGCTTCTTGAAAGTGAATTGAAAGTAATAGTGAAAACTTTTAGCTATGCGTTTTATAATTCCAAAAAAATAGATACTTTTTGAAATAATAATTCATAATTTTTTTTCGGATTAATCCATATCCAAAGTGTTTAAAAATAATCAAAATATAAGAAAACCTTATTTTGTCAAAGGATTAAAAACATTTTTTTTTTAATATTTATGACATACACATGACAAGGCCCAAGACTCAAAATGCTTACAGCAAAAAAGTGGCAAGATAATAAGAATCTTTAGATGAAATGGAGAACTTTGAACCTTCCGTTAAATTTAACGTTTTAGGATGCAAATTGAATAATTGTTTTGGCCTACACACGTAAAATTACAATGTATAATTTCAATGAACATCTGCTGAAGTATTGAAAATAAAATTATATCTAAAAAATCATTGCTTACTTTTGTTCAACAGATCGTTTTTCCTTTCGCTCAGCTATCTTGGTGCGTATTTTTTCCCTTTTCTTCTTTTCTGCCAGATTATCAGCTGGTCTGTGATAAAATTCACCAAGGTCATCTTTGAGCATTCCGTCATCTACAATTGCAATGCAGACATTAAGAAGGGGGCAGGGATAAAGGAAGAAGGTTCCTTTCAAAAGATGTAATGTCACTCGACCGGGTAATACCCGTACGACAGGAGACTATCGCCGAGCGACCATGGTCGAGTTTCACTCTCGGCCGTAGCAATAGAGAAGAACGTAAATATTGTTCGACCCTTAAATATATAATGCAGCTGGCCATTTTTAAGGTAATAAATTACTTGTAACACAACAATTAACACTCCTCACCTCCTACCGGCTGCTCCTCGACTTGGAGGGGTTTGAGACCCAGTTTCGCACGAAGGCGGTTGGACTCGTCGACAGACAGAGACTCAGCTTTAGAGGCGGAGGGTGTTGGGCGCTCATCATCGCTCGTTCTGCGACGTTTCTCTGGAGACGGCGAAGTCAGATGCGAGTCCACTGGCACTTCTTCGACTATAAATAGATCACTAACCCGTTAATGTCAAGGTGAGGTAGCTTTCTCTAGCTAAACTGTCCGTCTACAATCAATAAAAAAAAAAATGGAGCTACAGAGGAATGATTCCACAGAAAACAAAGATTTCTATTTGCGCCACATGGAAAAGCTAACGGCTTCGATTCAAATTTTTGATTTGTCAGTGTCAAAGTGTCTTCTTCTCTTGAATATTTCAACAATAGATTTAATATTTAAGTCCACATTAAAATCTAGTTGCGTTTTGCATGAATTTATGAACTTTCTGTCAATTTATTTTATATAATTTTTTATACTAAGATCGCTTAAGCAATTGCAAGACTTTTTAGATTAAATGTATGTTGCAGTACACCTGAACAGATAACCTTGTGTATATCGCATAGATAGGCAAATCATGATAGCTGGAAATTTTTAATCTTTAATAGCGTTTCAAAATTGTTATAAAATATTAACTACGTGAAGAAATAAGTAACATTCACCCAAGATTGATCCATAATAAAAAAAAAAAATGTTTTTATAGATTTATGTGTAATAATAGTAAAATATCAAAGAAAAATAACTCTCCTCGAAGGGCGAGTATTTTTTTGTTCTTTTAAGTCAGATAGTCAATCCTCTTTTTATGCGGTGGATGCGTTCCACGAAATATCGTATAAAAAAAACCTCGAGTACCATACAAAAAGTGGTGATGCAATTCATGAATTTTAAAATCTGCATAACTATGAAACATCGAGTTACAATATACCCAGAATCACATAAAAAAAAAAGAATTGACTTCCATAGAAAAAATGGGGATACGTTCCATAAGTTTTAAAATCCGCATAACTTTGAAACAGCGAGTTAAAATATATCCAGAATCGCATAAAAAGGGGAAAACACAGCATACAAATTACATTTTTATTTCTCTTACTATCTTTTTCGCAAGAAATAATATGCACATCAATTTCAAAAGACAATGGTTCTTTATGCAAGGAATTAGTGTTGATCACATGTTCTGTTGGTTTTTTCCTAACAATGAAATTAGTGATCAAAGTTTGTTCGAATTTTTTCTCTCAAGATTAATTGTTTATGCAGTTCGAATTAACCATAAATACAATTCTTTAGCTTTCGTTGAAACTTAAATGCACGTTGGAGAGTTTAAATCATTTAGAATGAAATGATTTTCCAACTTACAAAGTTGGAGAATTTCTTGAATTATTTTCGCATCTAGGAAACTGGAATATCTTCCACTTTGTCATCGTTTCTTGTCAATAGTTAAAGTGAAATTAATGACATTGTCGTTACAGCGTTATCCCACTCTTTTCCGCCAAGTTCATGTGTTAAAGTAACAATTTCAGCTGATATCGCCGATGTTCCAATGGTTTCATCGACTGTAACACACCGTGCGTGGACTTAACTCGGCGATGGCAGATGCAACGTGATTTACAGTCCAAAATCGTAATTTTTCCAAATGTCGGTTAGTGTCAATGAATCATTCTCTATTCTATCCAAAATACGATACGTGCTATTGATGTAATATTTTGTACATTAATATAATACATTTTTAAAAAACTGCATAAAAAGAGGATTGACTGTATTAACATGAAGTTGTTAAAAATAGAGTTTACGCAGACCTATTCAATACTAGTAGACAAAGACCACCAATAAATTGACTTTCGTATGCATGGCAAAATTGATGGATGAATGTCTGATTGAGGACCAATCACAAATACAAGATTTTTTACAAGTATCAAGTCTACAGGGACTTAAGTGATATCATACTATTTGACGGTAGTTCCCAGATTTTTATTATATCGATGGTTTAGTGCAGTGGAGGGAAATCTTTGGCCTTTTGACTTGATCAAAACATTATACGCAAGCGTTCGGAAAAAGCGTCATCCACCCATTATGTTTGAGTCGAAAATAAAGGGGGGCAGTTTCAACGTTTTCTTTACTGCGGCCGTATGTTAAATCAGATAAATGAAAAGGTTCCCTATCCCTGGTTTAGTGCAATGCTATTGCATATCTGTTTACTTTACATGTTTTTAGAACATCGTATTGGAAAAACTTTTCTGTGTGATAAATAGATATACTATGTATTTCGTCTTCTTGGGACATACGGCCACCACGGGTCTCCATGTTTCCGTCTCCAGCCAACAACTTTGCTTTCTCCCATGAAATGCCAGCATTCCTCAGTTCCACCGGGTTCAAATAGTATCCGACAGTGGTCCAGGACTACGGAATCCACCCAGTCAGTGGAAGAAAGCAGAATTAAGGCTTTCTGGAGGCATCCACAGCATGTGACCCAGTCAGTTCCAATGTTTCTTCATAACCACTGGCGTGATGAATTCTTTTCAGAATTATCTGATGCAAGCATCTGTTCTTGAAGCTCAGTATATGGTTGAGTCTACGCCAGGTGCCATGATTCGCATGATTGCAGATGATGCATTTAACCAGTTCAGTGCCTAATCAAGTACACCTTGTGGAAAGTACTTAAGGGTATCCTACGATGCATTTCTAGTGAGCCATTTTATGAAGATCAAGACGCCCTTCTTGGCATATACGAACTTTCCTTACAACATAAGACATTCCAGTTAACATTTCACTTTTATAATAAGCAGGGTTAAGTATATTTTTGGTGCGGTAGTATACAGTATTGGCAAAGGCGAGCGTGTATACAGTTGCACGACCTGCCTTCCCATAAAACTGCATGTTGATTGGATATTTTTAATGAAATTTTAACATCGAAAAGCGATATGTAAAGTTTCAGCACACGCGTGTATGCGTTTTCTCGGGTGTTCTTTCAAAAAATTTATGTCTTACGTTGCGATTTTATTTTACCCTTATAATTTACTAATAGTTTTCAAGACATTTCGACATATATTTTTTAAATCATGTCCTCCGCTTTCAATGCGGTGCATGTCCTCCTAATGGAGGTATTTCAACATAAGTTTGGTAAAAGTGTATTAAAGCTAGCCATGGATTATTTCGGCGAAAAACTTCACAAACTAAGCTTAAAACAACGCCATGATTTACAAATCTCTATTGAAGCTTTGATAATCGCGTTAAAATCACACATTGATACGAAGACTGATAAATATTTCGTATTTTGCAAAATTTATCAGTCTTCTTCGTATTAATTTGTGATTTTAACACGATTATTAAGCCCTCAAAAAATACTTTTAATTGGCGTTGTTTTTAGCTTAGTTTGCAAAGTTTTTTACCGAAATAATCCATGACTTGATTTAATACACTTTTACCATAAGTTTTTCAAGGAGACCTGCTTGCGACTAAACTTCTTTTTGATATACCTAATTGTTTTTTTAAATTTTTACACACAGCACACCTAAAGTCAACTCTCACCGTACGCCACTGCTGCAGTTACAAGAATGGGCACGGAGGGGAAATTGTGATATAGGTAAATGAAATTGTAATAAGTAAGACTACAACAAATACTATTAAAATAGGAAAATTTATATATCAGAGTTAAGAGACAGCCTCGACATTGATAATTGAGATACATCCATCAATTACCTGGGAATCGAACCCAGTCTTGCTAGCAAACTAACAGGCTAAGTTGGTACTATGATTTCCTTTTGCTAACCTCAATAATTATTATAAATAGAGGCACGGGATAAGCAAGGTTGAGTCATCAATACGATTAAGTGCCTGAAAAATTTACCAACCTCATCAGACAACGGCATGGTCTCTGCAATCTGGGATGCCGTCATTTTTCTGAAATGAAGAGGAGCAAACACAGCCATTAAATGGGTTCCGTTTAAACCCACCACCGGATCACGTGGCATTGAAATGGTGCCACGCCAGTCAACGGTGGCAGATTATTTAAAAAAAATATTATCGATAAAGTAATAAATAGAAACCCACCTTCGGGTGACCGCTCACGTTTCCTCTCTTTTCGTTTCTTATGGTGTCTGCGGTCTTTATCTCGGCCATCAGAAGCAGGAGATGGTGGCGGTGATCGGGATCTGCTTCTGTGTTTGCGTTTTTTGGAATCTTTATCACGCTTATGCTTTTTGGTAGAAGAACCCATTTTGATTAGAGTATTTGAACCGCGTGTCAACGTTCAGAATTGAGTCATGATCACAAATGATGGTCAGCGTCGATCACACGGTCAGGATGCATGCGCATGCATGCGCCACGCAATGGCAGAGACATAGACAACGCATGGTTAGGAAATGGCTATTCTATAGACAATAATATAGTTTTCCGACTCGGGTCTTCAGCTGAAATCTTAAATACTATCTATGAGTATAGAGTACGTATTGTGATTTAATATGGGGTAAATATAGTTTGTCACTTTTGTTCATCAAACTCTTCGGATTACAAAAAGTACACACAGCATTTTATTTTATCGATTTCTGTTCAAGGGTTAAGAACTAAGAAAAGGTTTTGCCGCCCGGGGCGGTCCTTGAATTTGCCGTCTCCAATATTTTCTTTTTTTTATAGGTCACTATTTTTTTAACTTTGAACTATTTATAATAAACTCTAAGATTGAACTTAAGGTGGTTCATTTTTGTATTATGTAAAAATGTTATTTTGTTGAAAAATATTGCATTTTTTTCCTTTAAAATATATAAGTAAAATTAAGTAGGCTTAATTAATTAAGTTAATAAGGCTGGGATTTTTTTAAAAATATGTCAAAAATTATTGGTCAACGGTCTATTTTATTAAGTTCAGAGAAAAAGTGCAAAATTTTGCCACTATTTTTAGTATTTATTTTACAAAGAAGTAAGCGAATAAAAAGTTTTCAGTTAATTTAGAACAAGATATACTTACGAGATTTTATTTCTGTCCAAAAACAATACCCAGTTCTGCATGAGGGCACTGAAAATCTTTTTACAGTTTTCAGCATCATATTTGTATGAGCTCGATTTCTCAAAAATAACTAATATGAACACTAACAAACGAGAAGCACTTATGAATTTAGCCAAATAATTGAGGGCAGCTATATCAAATATTCGACCAAATATTTCTGAAATTTGCAAAATCCTACAAGCTCAAGTTTCACATCAAATAATCTCCATTTTATTAGGGGTGATTTTAGTTTAGTTTTTTAATATTTGTAACATACATATCTTTTCTTAAACTATTTTTATGTTGTATAACTGTTATATCATAGGTTTCCAACCTTTTTCGGGTGGCGACCCCTTTTTATAAAAGCCGTGACTAGGCGACCCCCCGAGGAATTTTAAATCTTCGATTTGCTATACTTTTTCCCCGGATTGTCCCCGAAACTCTTTTTTTTAGCTCACCGGGTAAAGTTGGCGACCCCCCAGAAAACCCTAGGCGACCCCCTTGAGGGTCGCGACCCCCAGGTTGGGAACCCGTGTGTTATATAATCTGTTAAATTTTTAATAAAGGTTATGTACGCATATTTTTCTTTGTTTTATATCTGTTTTTTTTGCATCGCCATTTTTTCTTATGACAAAAAGTGAACCGTGACTTCAAAAGGGTTAAGAACCACTGCTCTAATGAATCACTCTAATAATTGCGTTTGCACTTTGATTCATGATTCGGCATTGTAAATAAGAGAATATCGTAAAACAAAACAGTACCTCAATTTTTTTCTTCGTTTGTCCTCCTAGTAGCTACTGAGTCAGCGTGGACTGTAGGTCCAACCGCTGATCGACTGATTTGATTAATTCCTCCCGTTCATTATTCATGATAGGATAATTCTAGAGAATGTGATCATTATCATGCGCATGCATCATGTCACATATGTAGGCACCTGTGTCTATCTGACCAAGCTCGAAGTGCTTGGTTGCGAAACTACCGTGTCCTTAAATGCGTTGGCTAGTTTAATAGGAGGGGGGTGAGTCCTTGTGGTTCCTCCATTTTCCATTTAAAATGCTTCAGACCTTCAGTCGAGTGTAGTGCAAAAGACAATTTGTTTTCGGTACCCTAAGCCAATACTGAGAAAAGCGTCTTATTTACAGATTGCTCAATGCCCCTGCGAGTTTTCGCTACTAACAGCAGTAAGGCGTCGTCTGTGTGAGTAATTATGGTACAATATGGTAGAAATGTGAGCGAAATAAGGTCATCAAATATTTTTTTCCTCATTAGGGGACCCAGAGCTAAACCCTCGAAGACATCCCATTGTAGTAGTCCTTTTTATTACAGTTTTTTCAGTGTCATATTTATGATAACTCAGTTTCTGAAGTAGTTCTGAATGAGCACATACAGGTCCTCTGGTATCTTTCTGAATCTAAGCTTATATAAGATCAGAAGCTATGATGCATTGTCAAAAGCAATTGCGATGTCCAAGAAGATTCCCAATGCATATGTATGGGCCAAATTCATTAGCGAATTGATTACTCAAGGGAAGCAAACTGAAGTCAAATTGATCAGTGTGTTGGTGAAGCCATCAGCCAAGAGCCGTCAATATCGATTATAATTTTTTTCATCAGTAGTATTATCAGTGGTATAGTACGAATTTGAAAAGTCTGGGAGCGCTGATTAATTATAATATTTTAATGCTATCAAATTGCAGTGATCCAATTTCCTCACCATTTTTTTTTTCAACGAAACCATCTTCTTATCTTTTGTACTATAACATTGATTTATGAGTGTTACGATATCCGGTACATTACATTCACTCAAGATAATGAGAAGCAATCGATGGTTTCCAAGAAAACATCGGAAATTTCTAGAAAAAGGTGCCGAAACGTCGTTCCACCACATCCAATAAAAAAGCTATGGTTTTAAATATAACTGAGTAATGTTATAGATAATGTGAAAATAAGTTCGAGACGGCAAAACCACCACAAACATTTGTGTGTGTGTGTGTGTGTGAACTAGAGGTCTGCACGGGCCTGGGCCTGGCCCTCGGGCTCCTGCTCGGCCCGGCCCGTAAGCACAATTGTGATTCGGGCTCGGGCTGGGCCCGGGTAAGGAATTTATTTCTTCAGAAAAATATTTCAGACTATGTTCGTGTCATAGGTCAGCCATGATGATTTTAACTATTTCGAGTTCTATAGAAAATCGTGAATTGTAAATTTGTAAAAAATGGGATTTTTTCGAGCTGAAGAGTATAAATCTGATACTTTCGATGGTTTCGGCGGTAACTTTGTGGAAGTTCATTTTAATAGAAAATTTAAATTAACTTTGATTATTCCACGTATTGTGTAACTAACTGTGACACGTGTTTCGCCTCTTTCAGAGGCATCTTCAGACTTACTATCGCAAAGTTTGCTTAAGTAATTACTTAAGCAAACTTTGCGATAGTAAGTCTGAAGATGCCTCTGAAAGAGGCGAAACACGTGTCACAGTTAGTTACACAATACGTGGAATAATCAAAGTTAATTTAAATTTTCTAGTATAAATCTGGTCTTCGGGTCGGGTTTGGGTAACAAGTGTGGTATTAGATTCGGGCCCGGGTCGGGTCGGGAGTCGGGACTGAGTTTTTCGGGCTCGAACCGGGTAATTTAGGAAAATTTCTGACCGTGCAAACCTCTAGTGCACGGGTTCCTAACCTGGGGGTCGCCTAGGGTTTTCTGGGGGGTCGCCAACTTTACCCGGTGAGCTAAAAAAAAGAGTTTCGGGGACAATCCGGGAAAAAGTATAGCAAATCGAGGATTTCAAATTCCTCGAGGGGTCGCCTAGTCACGGCTTTTATAAAAAGGGGTCACCACCCGAAAAAGGTTGGGAACCTATGCTCTAGTGTGAACACACGCTGTACATAAATAACGAATAATTAGGTACCTTCTTGGAATGATACAATTAGTGTACGTAAATGGTATTTACGATAGTGTTATAAGGTGTAGATTTTATGTAGTATTAATTATTATGATAGTAAAGACGGTAAACATTGCATTTATAAAAATAGATGTAGTTTTATAAATATGTTAACGTTATAGCATAAGCTAAATATTTTATATTATTGATGAAGTCTTAAAAACAGTAAAAAAATTATTATGCACAGTAAAAAAAACTTAGCAATGTAAATATTTTTTTATTCATCAAGGGTACGAGTAATGAAATAATCGCTGTATAGAAGAAAAAATGTTTATTTTTCGTATACTACAAAACAAATGACGTTTATTTTCAATATAAATTTATTAGGATCGCATCACTCAAATTATTTTCTATAAATTGACGGCCATTTTGAGAGTGGAAAACGTAGCCAACGAACCGATAATAATGGTAACTTTAGCTTCGTAGTCTTCACACAGTCATAATATTTGTGGTACATAGTACATACATTCGTACTATAGAATAGTGCAGACAAAGAGTCGATCGAGGTCAAAAGGGAGGCATCGCAGTGCGCACAGCTGTTTATTTCAGTTTCAGCTGACTTTTGTGTACAGTGCCAGCAAAGTGTTTTATTTTTGAGACCACGGTGATGGAAATCGAGCCGAAGTAGAAGAAACGTCAAAACGATTTCGATACTATCGCAGTGCGGAAACGAATCCTGGCGGAAATGTAAAATTTTCCAAACAAAGAAATGAATCTCGATACTTGCGTTCGTCTCTGATTCTGTGTGACGTCACGTCAAAACATCGCTTGGCCGTCCAAACGGAGCACCGGAAGAGAACCATGGCCCTTTTAAGCGTCGTCGTCTCGGCCGGATTACACTCTTTGCGGTAGGCTCTCCGTCGAATCGAAGAGTTCATTCGGAAGATCACAACGGAATCGGTCCGAATCAAGCCTGGCCTCCACTGATTCGTCGGGGGACGACGGCGCCGCGCACCAGCCGCCGCGCAAGAGGTGTCGCAGGCTCTCGCCGCGCCGAGAGATGCACCAGCAGGGCGCCGTCAACGCCAACGGCGCGCAGGTGAACGGGGCGGCGACCGCCGACGCCAATGGCGCCCCCGTCCCCGCTGACGCCAACGGAGAGCTGCCGCCGCGCCTGCAGCTCGACCAGACAAACCAGGAGATCGTCCGTCTCATAGGCCAGCACCTCAAATCTGTTGGACTCGAGTTAGTATTTTGTTCCGAGGCTTTCATTTTCTTTGTTTATTAAAGTTACTTGAGCTGTGACAGTTCATTTGTGTTGTGCTATTTATATTTCATGAGTTACAATGTCGATGACGTGTGTGGTATACACAATATTATATAGTGAGTTGTCTTTTTCTAATGAAGGAGTCAATATCTCCACAAAGTGAAATTTGTTATAGGACAGACCAATTAAAACACGCAATGTCATAAAATTGTAGATTTAGTAGACTACTCAGCACTTTAAAAGTGAATATTTCTTTTACAAAATGACAAAGACGAGGTTAATTTTTCAACAATATTGGAGTACATCAGGATTGCAAATAGTAATCTGAATTATAATAACGAAGTTTCTGGCTAAGGAAGTAGTCACTTCCGATATTCATAGTGAAAATTAATGAAAAATTTAAATAAATGATGGATTTATGTACTACACAGTTTTCTAGTGAGAAATCCTTCTTCCTCTTTTTTAAATATTCAAAATACAAATCAGCATCTACGGATGTTACCGATTAACAACAAAAATAATGATAAGATCATTCACAATATATATTTTTAGGAACCAAAGATTCATCTGATTATGATACAAATGATTTGTCTGATGAAGATTTTCATTCCAACAAAATTCGATTTCTCTAATTACAATAACTTACCTATGTTAGATATTATAAAGATGACTCATCAATTTATCTCTGTTCAATTACTCGGTTTAAATCTTATAAATTAGTGTGGTGAACAAAAAATGGAAGGCGGAGAAAATCTCAACCTGAATCATGAAGAGGTTATACAGTGGGTCCTCTACTTACGCGGTTTCGTATTATGCGGGTGAGAATTGAAAAAAAATCTCTCATGTCCGTTTGTCTTGTATATATCGATTTCTATGGATTTTGTAACTGAATTTTTACCTAAAGAATTGGAAAAATACTTAAATATGATAGAGGAACGTATGGCTCAGAAGCACAAGATCCTGATACTGATAGATCTACGAAAGTGAATAAAGCGTTGTTAGGATGCTTATTAATTATGAGAAAAAAGCTGTCGTACATACATCATTTTATAAATATTTCAAGTAATTACATAAAAAAGAAACTTATATATTATCCGTAGAGCCTGGGATATTATAATGGAATAGAATGTTCAGGCGTACATCGAGTTAGTTACATTCACTGTTGGGTTAATTTTGTTTTTATTATATATAAGTATGTAATGAAAAAGAATTATGTAGGAAAATGTGTTCAGGTAGTCCCCGACTTACGACCGAGATACGTTCCTAAACTTGAGTCGTAAGTATAATTTTATACAAAATATTGTCGGTAATGTTTCACAACATGTTATTTCATAGTACAAGTTTTCAGGAAACTCATAAATGTACTTCATTCCAGTAGTTTACCGCTCTTTTATGTCTTCTATGTCTTCTATGAAATGTCCACTTTGTTTAGTTTAATTTATTTTTGTCTCCCTTAGACAGATACTTTAGAGCAGCGGTTTCCAACCTTTATGTTACTGTGCCTCCCTTTGAAGAAAAAAATATCTTCACGCCTCCCCATAAAGACACGTTTTAAAGGGTAAATAAATATTTTGGACTGTTTGCACCTCCCTTTGCAAAAGCCCACGCCTCCCCAGGGAGGCGCTCCTCCCAGGTTTGAAATCGCTGCTTTAGAGGCATTTAATGAGATACAAGTTAACAGTTTTTTAATTTGACGTACAATTCAAAGTTACGAGATAATACCGAAAGAAAGTGAGTGCAATAATATTTCACAAATGACTTGTGTGTCTGTAATATAATGATAGGTCTACAAGATATACCTATGTGTACATATAAAATAATATATGTACACTGGGTTAATAAAGCAGATCTATGCAATGATGGAGCCTTTCTAAATGACTCTCAAGCCATCCCTGATAGATGGTCTGAGTACTTCCAAAAACTTCTAAATAGTAATATTGAAATCACAGCATCATGTTCAACCACAACAATGCGAGTCTGACTCAACTCATGAAGTGTAAAAATAATAAAGAAAATGTATTTGTGTTTGAGAACGTGGATTTTTGCATTATCGAAATTTGAGACGCACCCATAGCTATAGAACTGTGTTTTGCTACATTTTAAAAGACGTGCTGACTTCAATGCTTTCATTGTGTACTAATCTAATTAATGAGAGGAATTTTAAGCAAATGTGTGATATTGATAATTAATTGTGTGCATTTAATTAGAAGACTGGTTATACCTAATACTGTCAAAAAACTTTTCTACAACTTTTTTATTACGTAATTAACATGACGGAAGAGATTGTTATATAAGAGAAATTTTGAATGAGTAATTAGACTCTGACTATGATATATCCGAAGATGAATAGACATGAGTACAGCAATAAATTTTTAAGATTATTTTATCCATATCTGCTCCCAATGTGGAGCATATGGCCTTCTATTGGATGTATCTAAACAGAGATTTTTCTATGAGAACTGTTTGTTACTCAGTCGCTCAACCTCTCTTTTTCCAAAGAGAGGAATAAAAAGATCAGGTTAGAACAGGATGAGTGGCTAGGTGGATTAGGAAGGAAAAGAAGGCCGAGTTTTTTATAACCAACCAACCCATCAATTATCATTTTTATACAAAAAATACAAAACATTCAGTATCACATATTTTTTCATTGAGATTAGGCGAAAAAAAAAATGCTTTTCCACCCGGGGTCTCTCATCTTGCTGTCTACCGATTCCTATTTATTTAATGCATTGTAAAATATTTACATACGCAGAAAGCATAAGTCGATAGTCCATTTCGTTATCTAGTTTGCACTTTCACCTTTACCGTGCGCCATTCGTTTATTTATTTATACACAGAATGCGATTTAATCTCATCACATTAGTCACTAGAGCAGGGGTTGGCAAATATTTTGGCTGTTGGGCCACATTAGGGATGAAAATTATCTGGTGAGTGGTACAACTTTCATATATTTGATGTGTCTCTAAAATAAATGCTTTTACGCTAGTTATCAATCCTATCATTCGTTTGTTCTTTACCCAAGTAATCTTTTGAATTTGTTTACATTTCAGTAAACTATTAACTGAATTGGTTTTGTACTCGTTATTGTATGCTATTTGTTTAATCGTATTTGACTCTGTATTAAAATTAATTTTCGAAAAGGGAATATTTATAAGTCTGAATTGATGATAGATTTTGCCACCAAGGATGTAAGGATTTCGAGGGGATTATAAAATCTGTACATGTCAGTTTTCTAAAAATGTCCAAGTCAAACATAATCCATTGTTGTTATTATTTATTTTGTCAAGAAAATTTAATATTTGTATGTAGAGTTTTTTTTTAATTTAAGATTTCGACTGAAGGTGCTTGGTGGAATTTCAATATTAAATTTGAATCGTTCAAACTATGTACATTCTCACAGATTAGATAGACAAATAACTAACTTTCATAACTTTATAAATTCATTAGATAAAAATATTAAATTCACTCTAGAAGTCGGAGGCAAAAATATTAACTTTCTTGACCTAAATATTAACATTGAAAATCATTCTCACGAGTTTAAAATATTTCGGAAGCCAACGTTCTCGGATGCTGTGATACATAAAAATTGCACCCATTTTCTTATAAACTAGCCGCTTTTCATTCAGAAATACATAGACTTGTGAGTGTTCCTTTAAACGAAATAAACTTTAATATCGAATTGAAAATCATCAAACAAATCGCCATAAACAATGGATACGATATGTCTCTTATAGACAATCTTTTATCAAAAAAAAAAACTAAACTTGCAGAAAAAATGTTATTTAAAGGTATAGTGTCAAAGGACATAGATCATACTAGGTATTGGCGTAGAATCATTTATTTAGGAAATACAAGTCTTAAAATTAAAAAACAGCTAGCTGATAGTGTTAGACCAGCTTTTTACTGTAAAAACTCTTTAGGCAAATTATTAGTTAATAATAAAGATAAAATACATTACTTAAATAAATCCGGGATTTATAGATTGCAATGCTCTTGTTGTACAAAGTTTTATATCTGCAAAACAGAAAGGACACTGAACATCCGAGTTTTAGAACATATGGCAGCCTTTAGATTGAAAAAAGACACGTCTACTTTTGCTAATCACTTAATTTCGGAAGGACACGTGTTCAATCAGGAACAAGGGATAAAAATGTTACACCCAAATACGGACAGTCATAAGCTCTTTTTCCAGGAAATTTTGGAAATAAATAGAGCACAGCTGCATAGTCTTCCGATTTTAAATGAAATGTTAAACCTTCCGGCATCTCCACTTCTATACCCTATATAATCATAAAATCATATAATCATAAAACCTTTGCCGACAAACAAATAATATAATTCTTGAAACTACTTACTACTCAAATCTGTTGGCATTCCCATGAGCTTATCCTTTTCGCCAGCAATGGCTTTGGACTCAGTGATGCATTTATTTCTTATATAAGCACGAAATTTTCATTTACTAGGCGTCAGTTCAAGTTCATCCGTGCACTTGAATGCCTGAAGATGCCGAAAGGCGAAACCTGGGTCGGTAGTGACAAAATCTGTGAGAATGTACATAGTTTGAACGATTCAAATTTGTATGTAGAGGTCGGCACGGGACGAAATTTTACAAAATTACCCGGTCCGAGCCTGAGTGTAATACCACACTTGTTACCCGACCCGAAGCCCAGATTTATATTCCTCAGCCTGAAAAAAACCCATTTTTTACAAATTTACAACAATATACGATTCTCTATTACTTACGTTACGAATAATAATTTTTCTTTACGAATAATATTACCGCATGGCTGACTTATGACACGATATGTTCGTGTATTACCTGATGTGCCTGAAATATTTTTCTGAAGAAATAAATTCCTTACCTGAGCCCGAATCTCCATTACGCATACCCGTCCATGGGCCAGGCCCGTGCAGACCTCTATTAGTATGTAAAGAGTTGATATGAGCCAAAAAAGTGGTTAATTTTCTTTCAATGTGCCTGTCCCAATGTAAAAGACATCATCTACGTAACGATACATTTGGCTGTATGGAAATTAATTCGACAGTTTCTAATATGAGTTTTTACCTCTTAAAATGTGGGATGTAGTAGGATCCATGTTAAATAATTGAAAGTGGTCAATTTTCAATAGAAGTCTTCTACTTTCAAGTTAAAATCTGATGTTTTTAAAATAACTACGGAATTGCCCTTATCTGCTTTTGTCAGTTTTCGCGTCGTGAAATATCTTACTATTTGTGATATTAAATTTCAAACCTTTTGAAAGAAAGCTCATTTCTGAGCCACTACATTTATAAGACAAATAGTTCTTTACGCGAAACTTTATCAAAGAAACTAAATTGATAATTCTATGTAAAAAAAATCTTTTTATTTGAAAAACAAATTTTAGTTTTTCACACATATTTGATACTTTTTTTATGCGAAATTTTGTTTATTGGAACCAATTTATCAAATTATATGAAAGTAAGGTTCTTTTTACACTCTTCAATTTCTGGAACCAAAGGGTATTTAATTTAATACAATGCAAAATAAGTACCGATACGAAACGTAAAATTGTATATTTTTTTAGAATTAAATTTATGTATTTAGGAATGACTTACGTTTCAGACAATTCTGGTTAAAACGTTTTTTTTTATTAACTAAAGAATTAAATTTGAATCATTATATATATATTTTTTTATTTAATTATATATATATAATCATAAAACCTTTGCCGACAAACAAATTATATAATTCTTGAAACTACTCACTACTCAAATCTGTTGGCATTCCCATGAGCTCATCCTTTTCGCCAGCAATGGCTTTGGACTCAGTGATGCATTTATATCTTATATAAACACGAAACTTTCATTTACTAAACGTCAGTTCAAGTTCATCCGTGCACTTGAATGCCTGAAGATGCCGAAAGGCGAAACCCGGGTCGCTAGTGACAAAATCTGTGAGAATGTACATAGTTTGAACGATTCAAATTTAATATTGAAATTCCACCAAGCACCTTCAGTCGAAATCTTAAATTATAACTAAAGAATATTTGATAAACAAATTACTTAAAGGGCTAAGATTGCTATTATTGAATTTCAGATGAAGGCTAGGGGTCTGAAGAAGTTTCGATGCGCTGAATAATTATTGTTCCCTTTAATTTTACAGAAGAAGCGCATCTTTGTTGATGGAAGAGTCGGGATGCCACCTAGAGCACCCGGCGGCGGCCACGTTCCGTCAGCACGTTCTGCAAGGCGATTGGACAAAGGCCGATCATGACCTCCGGCAACTCCACGATCTGCTGGACGCTGACGTAGATGCCAACAGTCTAGTCGTGAGTCGATATCTATTTCATTTCTAACATATTTTAATTAATGCTCTCGATGAACAAACTTCTACTTCCCAATCTATCCTGTTCCAGGAGATGAAATTTCTCCTGCTGGAGCAGAAATATCTGGAATATCTGGAAGCAGGGCGGGCCCTCGATGCTCTGCACGTACTGCGTAATGAACTCACCCCACTCCAGCATCTCACTCCTCGCGTTCATCAGCTCTCCTCTTACATGATGTGTTCCGACAATCGAGACCTCTACCAGCGAACTGAATGGTGAGCGAAGTGTTCCTCTTATTACAGTAGAGGTTTCTTGTAAAAGTATGTATGTGTTAATTAGTATATATCCTCATTTTAACATTCTGCTATATATCACTGTTTATGGTATAATTTAATCAATATGAAATCACTACTCGGTAACATATTTTTTTATTTTTCATAATAGGTGTGGTGCCGGGGCCATTTCGCGTGGTCGCGTGCTAGAACGGGTGCAGAGTCACTTGCCTGCTCGGGTCATGCTGCCTCCCGCCAGACTTCTAGCTCTCTTGGGGCAGGCGCTCGCCCTGCAGGCTCAGAGGTGCCGCTACCACACTGCACCCGGACCCGACCCCTCACCCTCTCCGTCACCCGCTCTCTCCCTCTCCTTCCACGCTTCTCTTCTACAAGATCACTGTTGCCCCCGGGGACAGTTTCCTGCGCACCCCGTGCAGGTTGGTCTTTTATCATATCTCATCAGTCAGTCTGTTGTGTACCGTCACCAACGTTCCCTCTAAGATGGAGCAGTTTGAAAGCCTTCGCACACTTATTCCGCTTATTGGCGCTCACTCTAATTAACTAGTTGAATAATATATTTTTAAATTGTAATAACCCTAATTAACCGAAATAAATTAGAAATTGAACATTTAGATAATTCAACAGGAATTAAATTCTTACCCTTTAGATATAAGAACAAGAAATTGATTTTAATGGAGTATATAATATAAGGATTAGTTGTATGGATGGACCTAAAAAGCTAGAATTTTTGAAAATAAATTTAAAAAGAACGAGTTCTGTTATTTCTTATTTTTATTTAATACACCTATTAGTAAAAAAATATTTATAAATTATAAATTGATAATATCATTTATTATGCAAATCTAAATACAAAAAAAACACATTTTTTACATCAAATATGACAAATTATGCCATGCATTTGTTGGATTGGCCCGAGCAGCTTACATCTTGTCTTGGGAGCATTGACTGTCACCCTTCATTTTCTAATGCCTTCGGTCTGTCTTTAGATCCTCAACGACCACTGTGATGAAGTGTGGTTCTGCAAGTTTTCTCCAGACGGATTGAAGTTGGCCACTGGATCCAAGGACACTACCGTTATGATTTGGGATGTGGACCCCCGCGCCCTCAGACTCTCCCACAGGTAAAGTTCACTAATACGGCACACTTCTTTGTATAAAAGGAATTTTAGAAACCGTTATTGGCTTATCAATAAAATTAAACTCAATATAAAATGTGACAAGAAAATCAAATGAAAGTCACTCCCGTTTGTTTATTCACGAGTTTAAAGGTTTTGTTTAGATGGAGCTTGTGGATGGGTGATTGATTTGTTTTTTTTATATTAATAATTTTATAAGGCCTTTAATTTTAATTTAATATTCCACAACCTACAGGTGTTCGATGAATGATACCTCACCACTTCTGATATCATAATCTACCCTGCATTTAACTTCATTGAGATCAAATTGATGATGGACAAGAATATATTATGTCTTATGCTTTATTTGTTTCAGAAAAACCTTAGAAGGTCACTCTTTCGGAGTGTCCTACCTGGCATGGAGTCCCAACTCAAATTACCTCATAGTCGCCGGACCCGAAGACTGCCACGAATTGTGGATATGGAATATGGAGGTGATTTATTATTTTTGCTCATTATTGAAATCATTGGTAATCTACCAGGGAATGAACTCGGATTAACAGATTGTTGAGTGTTTTATTGCAAGACTATCGAGGCGGATAAGTTTATTAAGCATTATTAGCAAGCTTTTGTTCAGTTTACGCGTTTTGAATTGATTGTTGATTGAAATGAATTCTTGTCCACAGACAGAGGAGCTGGTAGTGAAGGTGTCACATTCACCCGAAGACAGTCTCACGGCAGTGGCGTGGCACAAGGATGGAAACAAGTTCGTGGCTGGTGGGATGCGAGGACAGTTTTATCAGTGTAATCTTGAGGTATTTATTTGTATTAATTGAGTCAGTATTATGTCGTTTGAACTTTGTAACAATTCAATAAAAGTACTAGTAAAAGTGTAGTTCAATAAGGGTTCATTATATCAGGTTTGGAATAACATCAAAATATGAAATTTTCTGTGTACTTAATGGAATCTCAAATATTATAAATACAGTGGAACCCCGATCTACTGTTGTCGCATTGTTCGTTTTCCCGCATGAATCGTTTATTTTTCATAGTCCCGGCCAAACACCCATAAGAACAATGTTAAATAATCCCCCATTAATCGTTCCCCGATTTACCGTTTTCCTCGATCTATCTTTTAAATATTTTGGTCTCGTCACAAATATTATCCCGATTGACCGTTTTCGTTGAATATTTCTCATAAATAGTCTTGCTTCGTATTTTGTTTTGCGTTTTTTTTCAGTGGAACCCTGATCTTCCGTTCTCACTATCTTCATTTTTTTGGATGGATCGATTATTTTTTACTCGACTAAAGACTTTATAATAAATTTAATAGTCTTATATCGCATCTGGCAGTCGAAACTAAAATGCCTAAATAAAAAAAACTAGAACTCTAGCTGAGAAACTGAAAACCATTCAAGGCGTTGAAAAAATCATATAGCAAAAAAAGTTAACTCAGAAAAGTATGTGTGTTTGAAGGGTGGGTGTCTGTTAAAATGTAAGTACCCATCTACGAATAAGCAACTTAGTATTTATTAATTAAGCAATTAAAGAATACATTTATATATTCTTTAATAAAAAAGTGAAATATAATATATGAGTTAGTTGAAAATTAAACATTTTTTGGTATTATTTGAAGATTTCCCGCATGATTCGTTAATTTTTCTGGTCCCTTGGAAAACGTATAATCGGGGTTTCACTGTACTGTACGTTAATATTACAAATACTGTAAAATGTAAAAAAAGTTTTCTGTACAGCAAATTCGTATAGTATTCAGCGTGAGCGGAAACTTTTACACGCTTGAGATAAACAGCAACCCGGATTTTTAAATGGTAGATTTGATTGCATCATTTCTTATTGATTGATCAATATGGCAAGAGGCGTCTCGAGGAATGCTCTGGGTGGGGTCGTGTCATCATTTTTGTCTCCAGTATAGCAATGTTCCCGCTGAGTCTATGCCGCTTATGTAATTACATAATTATTTATTAATGTTACCGCAGGGCACAATTCTGTATAGCTGGGAAGGCGTTCGGGTGAACGCTCTGGCGTGCAGAGCAGACGGGAGGACTGTGCTCGCCGCCGACACCCATCACCGGGTTCGATCTTACGATTTTGAGGATCTCACGGATTGCAATCTGTCAGTAATCCTCCTTTTTTAAATGTTTTTTACTACGCGTGTAAATTATTTTATTAATCATATTGTATTTAGAAAATTGGCAAGCTTTCGGTTTACACGTTAGAAATAAATTAAACTTTATTCTTACTATCAAAAGAACGAACAAATTCCAATAAATAATACTTTAATGTATTATTTCTCATTTCATATAGTATGATATTAGGTCTTGGTGGTGACGGCAAGATTTTTGATATTAATATTCCTCGTAAGATTGAAGTAAACCATGAAAAGATTAATAATTAAATGTTTGGACCGTTTCAGTAAATTTAGATACCTAGCATTTGGGCTATTGGCGAGGTAACTTGACTCTCGCATGTTTAGCACGAAAAATTTCACGATATCTTCTCTGCTGCAGCCATCCAGTTAACTGTGCTCTAATGTCTCGTCGACTGTTTAGAATCCAAGAAGAGCATCCGGTGATGGCGTTCACTCTGAATCCTGCCGGAACTCTCGCTCTGCTGAATGTGGCGACGCAAGGCGTTCACCTCTGGGACGTGAATGCCAGGTCTCTCGTCAGACGGTACCGGGGACTGTCGCAGGGGCACTTCACCATCCACAGTTGTTTCGGGGGAGCCAATCACGACTTCATCGCGAGCGGAAGCGAGGATAACAAGGTTTTCCTGTTGATTCATTTAATACAGATTCAATACAATGAAATGTTCGCTCGTCTGCTGCTACGCTAGTACAACAGTATTTTAGGAAAAAATGAGTTTACATGTGTTGTACTATTCTAGATGTCTTAAAGTATCGTGAAAGTGAGTGAGCTCACTTAATACTACACTGTGTTATCTTCCCCCTAAAATAAAAATATGCGATCAAACAAAACGCAAAGCAAATACGTGATTCTAATTAAAAATCCAACAGAAAAGTCTTACCATTTTACTACTTGATTCACTTCACTTCTAGAGCGCTCAATTTATCTATGTACGACTTTTTTGCACTGATTTTTAATTTTTACTTGTCCCCATTGCAAAAAGAGGATCGGGTGTACTAAAACAGCGGTCGGCAAAGTGGTGGTCTGCGAGAGAATTTCAGTTCAACCATTTAATTTTTCTGTTTATACATTTTGTGTAATATTGATTGAGCTTTCATTATTTTATTTTATAATAATTTTAATAAACAGTTTTTATTACTTTATCAGATGGAAAATGAAAATCTGCTCATTTTTTAATTGTATACTTTAGGTCCGCCATATAATTCACCATCATAAAAAATATCAACTAGCGTGTCGAGGGCTCGTCTTTCATTTAATAAAAAGACATTTACCCAATTTCCTTCTAATGAATATTTTTTCAGGTTTACATCTGGCACGTCCGAGAAGAGGAGCCAATCGTGACTCTGACAGGACACAGCAGGACGGTGAACTGTGTCAGCTGGAACCCCGTCTTTCCCGGACTGTTGGCCAGCGCTGCTGACGATTGCACGGTCCGACTGTGGGGTGCCGCTCCCTCCAGCTCCGACGGCGACTAGGGAGAAGCAGTTTTTGTTCTCAGACTTCGCCTCGTCCCGCGAAGTGAGGAAATTCATATCTCGAAATGCCAAATCTCCGAACGTTCGCCGCAGCTCAGTGCGATGAGGATTGACGACATCCTGGGACGCTCCGTCTGCGGCGTGGAACGTTGTGGATGAATGTGTTTTTGCTCATCCGAGTGTGATTTTGTGTCTTATTCGTCCAAAGACGAGACATTATCGGGTATGTTAGTGTTGTGACCGTATCCGTGCGGTGTCTCATCCAAGACATTGTGACAGCGCATGTGAAACTCTCATTTTGACTCTAATCGAATTGAGTCTCCGTCCGCTCCCGGAAGAGACGAAATTTCTAAGCGGGAGTGTATTTTTCTTCCAGCGAAAGACTTTCAATAGCCACGCAGACTTTTGTCACCCGATTTGCCGGCAGGCTGCGGACAGCGCGTGGGTCACGCTCGTGCCGAGAACTAGTTTCATCCATCGAAGTTTTAGTTATTTCTCATATCTGTCATTGTGAGTGTCGCGAAAGAGGAATAGTGTATAGGTGGTATTTATTAAATGTAATGTGGACTCCGTTTTTGTATTTTTTCAGATACATGACTGTTGTTAAAATCTTTATGTATACAGGCAGTCCTAGCCCTGCGGTTGCCCAAAAATATGGCATTTACCAAATACATTCATTGACAATAAGAGGCAGCTCTTACATTATTATCATTCATCATTGAGGTATCGCAATATACCCCCCTCGGGCACCTCAGGCCTGTGACTGAATTGAAACTGTCCGCCGGTACGGGACTGTCTGCATATTTCTAGAAATCAGTTACACTCAATGCTAGCAGAATGTTTAATATAAGTGGAACTTGTAGTGCTTGGCACGTTTTTCAATTGAACAGGCAGCGAGGTACAGATTAGCAATAATCAACGTTTTTTTTTATTTTCATTATCTGGAAATTTTAAAGTCGGTCTCGCTTATTATAAACTCTTCGTAATATAACTAATCGGCTTAGACTGCGGAAGCCTGCCTGTCTATATTTTTAGAGTTGTCACATTTTTTTCAAATGTTTTACTAAAGCCCAAAAGAAAAGTTTCACACTCCACATAGTTTTTATCAGTTTACCTGAAATACATCCTTGAACCCGGTAGCATTGATGTGCTTTTTAATGTTATAGAATTTCTTTTTTTTTTAATTCATTTTCAGTGCGTTAATTCGAGTTCTGCCATTACTTAATATTGTAATTTTATCACTGGTTATCGTGGAGAGGCTTTCTAATAATTACAAGTTATTAAAAAGAACAGAAATGCTGAGTCATTTTTTCAGGGTGAGCGACTTCTCCGGTGGCCACAAAGGTGCCTTGTGACAATTTTATCCCTGCGGTGATAGTAATCATTTCATTCGTGGACGTGAAACGTTTCCTGAGCCTTATCGCGCATGTTTAATTATAACTTTTTGGGAAGATAATTTTACTGTTAAGCGAATAGTGATAGTTATCGTAGCGGTGTGCTGAATGTTTTTTTTTCAATAATTTATTCATATCGGATTTGAGAGACTTCCGCGCCTTTATTTTTAAAATTTGACCTCATGGCGATATAATGAATTTATTTTGAAGACGGATCCGGTCTTTGCATTGGTGCGTTTGTACGTAAACAACGTTGCGTCAACTCTAAATATCTATTTAAAACTTATAATGATGCTCCCCATTGTTCATTTCGGAACCCGGGATGATCTATCCCCAGTTAAGTAGCGCTCGATAGCTTCATTCGTAGATTATCACAAAATAATGTAATGGAAACTGAACTGTCTGATGCATCTGCGAATGAATCAGTGGAGGACGAGTCGTCTACTGCATTTTTCATCTGCTGTATTGACAAAATTAGAGGAACAATCAACCCGGCGATTCTTCCGATGTGCAGGTGCAAGAGAAAGTATATTTAAATCATTTTAATTGAAGCGGCCATCCCTCATCTCTTTGGATGCAAATACATTATTTGTTTTATTATTTTCAGAATATATTGCATATTTTATAGTCTTAATGTTTGATTTTTATAAATTGTATTGAGGTTCTTTTCGGAATGATGTCTTATTTGGAAAAAGTTCTGGATAACTTCGCTGAAAGGTTGAGATATTCATATAAAATATAAAACTTTGTATGAAATGTGTGTTTATTGTTGATTATTTCCATGTTTTTCTTTCCTGTGAACCTAAATTCTGTCATTCTTCATTTGAGGATTTAGGTCTGGTCTTCAGGCTGATCGAAGAGGAATACTTCATTTTGTGACTCCATATCGCCTGTCAAGTATTCATTTTCTGTAATCAAATATTTCACTGAATAGGTGAATAGAATTGTTTCACGCACATTATTAAGTTTTTCAAAAATTATATATGTGTTCACTGTCAATACTTGATGGAAAGGCATATCGTTGCTGCACATTTAATATCTCATATGTGACATTTTTGTTGCAAATGAATTATGAATGTAGTTCAATGCGTAGATTTTTTCTTCACATTCTATACTTTATGTCAATAAAAAATAATAAATTTATAGCAACAAATTCTGTTAGATAACAATTTTTTTTATTAGATTTATTCACCATATACTTAGAAAATATATCAAGTACAGTGGAACTCCCAATTACACTACCCCGAATTACGCGCTGGTTTGAAATATTTGCCGCAAATCCCCCAATTGAACGGTCGCATTCCATTGTCGTTGCTACGAGACAGCCGTATGTGCGGTGCATCCAGTCAAATGTTGGCTAGCGACTGTGTATTCAACATGTGCCAGGCTATACACGCATAGCCGGGTGACTGTCTATGTGCTGGATTTTGGCGCGCTTTGCATTTTATCACTTAGTAACCTAAATATTTCGTCCATATTTTTTTTTGCAAAACTAAGGGAAGTCTTCACTCCCCCAATTACACTACCCTAAATTACACTGTCCGACTTCAGTGCAAATGGGGTTTTTAATGTACTTAGGATAAGTTATCACTCATAGACTGCTGCCACTTTCAAGATTGCCATTAAATTCTGGTCAGTGCACTAAACGATTTTACAAAATCTTCTTCAATCTATATATTAATAGTCGATAATGTCCGAAGGATGTCCCACAGATTTCACACTTTCCAGTCTCCACTTTTTTATTCATACTAAATCTATATATTAATAGTCGATAAAATAATCACTCGCTTTTCACTTTTCACAAATGTGTGCGTACTGATGTCCTCGAGACTACTTCTTCTTCTACGAAATGTATTTTGTTTGCGTAAATTTTCAAATTAATAGTTAATGAAATGAAATAAAATAAAATAAATTTAAATAAAATAAATTTAAATAAAATTAAATTAAACTAAATAAAATTAAACACAATGCAACAAAAATCTCACGTTGCCCGGCAACGGGCTTACAGCTAGTATAATATAATTATTTGTAAAATACTAGGCATATTCTTTTTCATACATGTGGTTTTCGAGACTTCTATAGGCTCAAATATCTCGATGATATACAAAGATCTTATATTATGTTTGGTTCAGTTAAATATAATATTTATAGTATAACCTTTCATATAAAGCGTGTTTTTAGTACTAAAAGATATAATTTATTTAATATAATAATATTACTTGAATAAATAATTCAAATTGACAAATTTAAATCGTTCAAATTGTTTACACTTCAATAAGTTTTGTCACAAGGGACCCGGAACAAAACGTCAAAAGATGAATCCCTGGTTGTAAGTCAAAAAAAATGTTCAAAGTTTTAATAAACGAGTGATATTTGATATTGAAGTTTTCTCTTATCAGGGTAAAATATGAGATTTTAGCCACAAGTTTTTCTGATGAAAATTATACTCGAGTTAATTTCACTAATAACAAAAGTTCTCATCGGACCTATTTATTAAAATCTTAAATTTTTTAAAATATTTTTGCTGGTTAAATGCCAAAATTTTTTCAAATTCCACTTATTCAAGTTAGCAAATGTGTTTTTTTTCATTACTACATTTGTTCTATTGATTTTATATCCTTTGTCTCAGAGAGGAAAAAAAGATGTCTTAGTCTGATTCAATCAAACAATTATTACTAATTTGTCATAATATAATGTTAAATATTTAAATTAATATTTTAATCATCCAAAAATAAATCGTCCTATGAAACCTCTAGGCCCTATAGGTTTCATATGACGGCTAGAGTCTAGGGTCTAAAGTTATATCTTGTAACTTTTTAAGATACTTGATTGAAGTTAGTTAGCTTTTACATGGAATAATTTTATTCTTATCAACTATTATAAACCCAAGAATAAATTTGATAAAACATGGTTGGTTTAATTTCACAGCTGTTATCACAATGACATTTTGTTTGCGTAAATTTTCAAATTAATAGTTAATGAAATGAAATAAAATAAATTTAAATAAAATAAAATAAAATAAATAAAATTAAGATAGAATAAAATAAAATTAAATTAAACTAAAAAGAACTAAACACAATGCAACAAAAATCTCACGTTGCTGGGCAACGGGCTTACAGCTAGTTATATTAAAAGACGTACCATGATGTGTAGGTCAAGCATGCCCAAACCTTGGCTTGGGGCCACATGTGGCCCTTAAGAAGTTTTCAACTTAATACATTTTGTTATTGATATTTTTTTTTGCCTTAGTGTCACATTCTGCTGCCAGACATTCATTTGTAGTAATGCCAATTTCTAAAGATCCCAAAAAGGTAGAACCATAAATTAACAGACTGAGATCTTTTGTTGATTACTAAGTGTTGAGGGATACCGCTAGGAGGGATTGGGAAGATTTGTACATGTTTGTTGAAATTCAAAACAAATCTGCTTGTTTGATATGTTGTTAAAAGCATATACTTTAAAAAGACATGAACAAAGTCATCACATGGCGAAACTGCAGAACTTACTGTTGGCAAACGGAAAGATACGCTACAGGTACAAGGCCTATCTGACAAATCAAAAAAAGGTATTTTAATATAAACTGCCCAATCAAATGCTGTTTCAAATGCAAATCTCACCTTATTAAAAAAAATTAAACAAAACAGCTGCAAGTTTTTACTTAACCCCCAGAGACAAGAGCTTTTTTTCGATAAAAAAAATATTTTAATAGAAAATTTAAATTAACTTTGATTATTCCACGTATTGTGTAACTAACTGTGACACGTGTTTCGCCTCTTTCAGAGGCATCTTCAGACTTACTATCGCAAAGTTTGCTTAAGTAATGAAGCAAGATTGATTCTAACATTTTAAAATTACAAAATGGATTGGGTTTTTTTTTCCTTTTAAGAGGAGCAAGGAGGGGGGTGTAGAATCGAAATAAAGCAAACAGATAATGATACTAATTTTACTAATGAGTTGTAAACAATCAGAATGGAATTTTTCCTTTTTAATGGAAGCAAAGAGGGGATTATAAAATCGAAACAGTGCAAACAAATTAAATCATACTACTAATGACGTTAAACATTACAAACTATTAAAACTAATGAGCTACAGTCAATCATCTAGGTTTGTGATTACTCTATTAATTGGAAACAATTTGAGTAACGGGGAACCGCCTGTGCTATTAAGAATATTATTTAATAATATTTCTTTTTTGTTAAGAGTTTTATTAATTTCTAAAAATTCTAAGCTATTCATCTTTAAACCCTTTTTATTTACTCGGTGGAGTATTTCTAAATTACAAATCTGATTAAAATTATGATTATTTTCTATTAAATGATTGGCAAACTCAGAAAAATTGTTACTTTTTAGACATCTTATATGTTCTTTAATTCTAATATTAAAGTTTCTACCTGTCTGTCCAACATAAGACGCTTGACAGTCTCCACAAGAGAGTCGATAGATACCACTCTGTGACGATGAATCTACGCGATCTTTACTGTTCAATAAAATTTTACCTAAATTATTTACTGTATAAAACGCGGGTTCTATATTGTCTGGCAAAAATTTAACTATCTTTGACGAGATGTCTCCCAAATAAATAATTCTACGCCAGTTTTTAATATTATCGTTTGCTTTCTTCTCTCCTGAAAAAATATTATTTACTATGAGTTGTTTAACTTGCTTACGTTTAAGTAAGTTAACTACTACGTCTGTGTTGTAACCATTATTTACAGCTATCTGTTTAATAATGTTTAACTCTAATTCAAAGTTGACTTTAGTGAGAGGGATGTTAACTAATCTATTAATCATTGCATCATGGAATGACAAAGTTAATTTAAATTTTCTATTAAAATGAACTTCCACAAAGTTACCGCCGAAACCATCGAAAGTAAAAAAAATATTTGTTTAGCCATATTGAAGTCACGGATAACTTTTATTCCTAATAAAATTAAAAAAAAAAAAAAAAAACGCCAAGTCGTTGTATAGAACCCCGTATGACTATATGATCATGCGCATCCTTTTATTACTTTGTAATATTGTGTGCGGACAGTTGTAAAAGTGATCGTATGGGCTCGCAAATATTCGGGGTTGGAATATAGCTAAATGTGAATAATTTGATGTTTTAATAAAAAAAATAACTAACAGTTTCGAAAAGTCCATTAAAAAAAACGGAAATTCGTTAGGTGGCCGTTTCTGTCCCCGCGGCTGATGATTAACTGAAGTTTGTACCATTCTTAACCAAATTTGAGTAAAAGCAACAATATTCAGATAGAAAAAGGTCAATAGACAACGGTGTTTACTGTTACCATATGGTCACGCTCGTCTTTGAAGGGTTAATCCATATTGGATCAAGTATTGTTATTGTGTAAAAATTTGATCTCGGAATTATGATAATTATAATACCGTATTTAAGAACCAGCTCTCCGAACCAAAACTATCTTAGCAACCGGATCTACAGAACCGGTGCGAACCTATAGCAGGACATGACTGGATGCAGTATACCATAGCCCCCTATATACGTAGGTGGCAATGAGTATACTCAGCACATTGTAAAAATATCAAATACAATATTATTTTTATTAGTCTATGGAAAAATTCATTTGTAGTGTTCTACTTTCTATGACTGTCAGTCAAAGACAATATACTGTAATGTCAGTTTGACATTCGAAACCAATCTGACAGTAGGTGTGCGAAAATAAACACGACTATGGTCATATACGGTGTTTATATTGTTAGTAAATCGGGAGGCTTGATATTCAATCATGATCATAACGTCCCTAAAATCGAAACCGAAAAAACTTTCGGCTATCCTTTAGATATAAAGCTTCAATATGAAAATAAGAAAGTTGTCGTAGCATTTGGGCAGAGGGATAACATCAATGGTAGGTATACTAAAAATTCAATCAGATATATTTCTTTCGCCAATGATATTTTAACAAAAGGTATGTAGATGAAGCTGATTTTGTTAGTAGCAAATGTTTGTAGGTGTAATTTGCAAAATATGCATAAACAATGTTTTTTTTTCTATTTTAACATGACCAAACTACAGCAAATGTGCAAAATAGTTCTGTATTTAGTTTTAAAAGAATCCTTGAATACTTAGGCTTGTGAAAAAAATCTTTTGCAATTTTTTAGTTGTTTATAAAAGAGCTCTGTTAATAAAATGCCAATTTGATCAAGACAATTTATTATAAATGCTCTTATTTTTTGGTAAATTTGTTATTTAGTAGGCCGCGTTTATTTTTTTTTCTATTAAAACGATATACTATTCACAATACTGCTGTGTATTTTGGAAATAAATATAATGTGGTCAAATATGCAGTATTTATTGGACATTTTTAAAAAATATTATCTGGACCTGTTTTTCCAACATTGTTTATAGCTACATTGTGAAATTTTTCGCGGAAATAAATGCAGCCTACTAAATATTTTTTTATAAGTCACTCGGCATCAACTCTAGAGGAAGAGACATCGCAAAAACCCGCATCTGAGATCTCAAATTTAGATATAAAAAAATCTAAATTTGATATAGACCAGGCATGTCAAACACGTGGCTCTTGGGTCGGGTCGCACATGGCCTGTGCCATATATTCTGCAATACTGCAGCATCTTACCGACTAGACCACAAGGAGTGACGTTATGAATTCTTCTGATTCCTATACTAATTTCTTATTCCTAAAAGCGTTGTTTCCTATGCCTAATATTTTACAGTTGGTCATGTGCTGCTAGCGGTGAACGGAGTAGCGGTTACTGGCCGCCAAACAGAAGACAACCGAGATGTCTTTGAAATAATCGAAAAGAAAGAGAGCTATCCGCTGAGTCTGAAGTTTGGTCGCCTTAAAATGACCACCAATGAGAAAATTTTTCTAGCCAGCATGTTCTATCCACTTTTTGCAATTGCCAGTCAACTGAGTCCCGAACCGAGGAGCTCTGGAATCGAGACGTTGGAAGCGGACGCATTCAAGTTATACTGTTTCCAAACACTCACAGGTAACTGATATGAAATTTCTCCGAAAATTGATACGGTCCGCCTAAAGTTAATTCATCAAAACAGTCGCCAGATTTTTATATGAGGAATACAATAATAGAGAGTAAAGAAAACTATATGAAATCAATATTTCCTAAACTTTCTGTGGTGCCGCTACCAGTCAAATCAGCTGAGATTGATATTCGTTTTAAGGGATGTAGTGCTTATTTTTTTTATCACCGTGTGGACCATATGTACTCCTAACGCAAGCAATCTTAGCAGAAGTTTTTCTATGAAAACTGCCTTATTTCGTCACTCAATCTGCCTTTTTTTTGGATAGACGTTAGAAAAATGGAGGTGGCTAGACAAGGTTGAGAAACACTGGTGTACACCAAACTCCTGCTCTATAAAATTATTCTTTCTGTAGAATTTTTTTTTATTTTCCAGGTGTGAAATTTATGGTAGTAACTGAACCCAACCAAGCAGGAATGGATATAATATTGAGAAGAATATATGAGATATACTCGGATTATGCGCTCAAAAATCCATTTTATTCCCTTGAAATGCCTATCAGATGTGAATTGTTTGAAACGAACCTTCAGAATTTATTGGACACTGTAGAAAAATCTGGAATAGCAAACGTTTAAAATATATTATTTAAATTGTACAATTATTATTCCACTAAGTTATGCTAACAATAAAGATAGATTCTAATGATTTGTATCATCTCATTTTTATTATTTTTATCACTCGTATTAATTAATCCTGGACAAAATAATTGGCTAAAGGGTCACATTATAAATTCAAAATGAATGGTGGGCCGCTAGTAAAACGAATAAATAATAGAAAATATATTATTCAATATCTATACACCAGTAGTGTCCAACAATTCAACATGTTTATAAATTAAAGTCAATTCGTGAGCATGGTGTATAAACCCTGTGCTAGAGCTGTAAACTTTACATATCCTAAGCTTACACTCTAACTTATGATTTAAAAAATTATAAACAATTATTAATTTACACTATGTATACGCAACTTAATATTTACCTTTTCATGGGTTAGAAAAAGAGAAATAACCGATTTTCATTTTCAATGTGAGCCGCACTTATCCTATCAAAGAGCCGCATTTGCTCACCGTTAGTATATACCATATAACTATAATGTTTTTAAAGATAAACAATCTATAGATCGGTTAGGAAATTCAATAAATAAAACTTTTTAATGATTATTTAAATTGACTGCCTGGTTTGGTCCTCTAGGGCAGTGGTGCACCGCGAAAAGATTGGTGAAAACGAGAAAATTCACAAAATAGTAAAAACCCAAAAATCCGCAAACAGTGAAAAAGTTGTTGACGAAATTATGTTATATAATTACACTGTATTTTACATAGACAATCTTTAGTTTCGAAAACATTACCAGCAGCACTAAAACCTGTACTAGATCAAGTTGTAAATATGGTGAATTTCATAAAATCAAGACCTTTAAAAGCATGCATGTTTAAAAAACTTTGCATTTCTATGGAAGCTAAGTATGAGTGTTTGCTTTTTCATACAGAAGTCAGGTGGTTTTTTTTGTTTTTTGTTTTATGTCGATTCATAGAATTTAAGAATGAATTGTTAATCTTTTTTCGAAATGAAGGTATGGATGATTTTGTAAAATGTCTTCATAATAATGATTGGTATGCTAAAGTGGCAAATTTAGCAGATATTTTGAATTACTTAAATAACGTTAACACAAGCATTCAAGGAAAAGACGATTTTTTTTGAGTTCTATTGACAAATTGACAGGATTTCGGAATTTTTTTTTTTGGAAAAATTGAATAATAGAAAAAAAAAGTAGATATCGATGGCCATAAGTTGACAATACGTAATCGACATTTGTTCAATTTTACATGAGAGCCAAAAAACTGTATTAATAAATAAGTATGTAGAAATCAATGAAAATGTAAGAAACTTTGGAGTAAAATAATTATTATGTATATTTAAAATAATCTGTTGACACAATATTAATTAAATAAACTTTTTATTAACAAGAGTGTTTGATAAGAGTTAACAATTTAAATTTTGTTTCTTCTTTTATGGTGATACGAGGAAACAATTAAAAGTATTTTGATCAATTCAATGCACCTGTTTTAACTTAATCCATACAATAATAGAAAAATTATACATAATTGTTATATTTTTTTTTTATCCAGTTACGGATTGTCCACTCTCCAATACAAAATGTTGCAGTAAACACGTTGGAATTTTTTCTCACCTATTTTCAAATAGTAGGAAAACGATGTAGCTCTTCTACTATCTTCTGGCAGTTTGGTTGGCCTTTTTTTCTGTTGCGTGTTTCCAACTTTAAAACAATTTCAATGAAAAACATTTTTGTAAATTACGAGATGTCAATATTTTAATAGAGCTTGAAAAAACAATGAAAATTATATGCATAACTCATTTTATGAAAAAATGACAGTTACGTGTTGTCGACGTATGGCGTTCGATATGTTTCCTTCACTTATTAACGAAAAAATTTCAGAGGGAATTATTTCCGCAATAATAGAACATTTAACTTTATTGGAAGAAAAGATTGCACATTATTTTCTTTCCTTGAATATAGAAAAATTATGACTGGATATGAAATCCATTTGCTACGATTGATACATCGTATTGTGGATGTTCATACGCAGAAGAAAAAGAATTAGCCTCATTGTCGACTGATCGTACTCTAAAAATTAAATTTTCCGTAATGACCATGGTGGACTTGGTATCCAGTTTTTTTATATGAAGGCACTGAAAATTTTGTTACAGTTTTCAACATCATACTTGTGTGAGCTTGGCTTCTCAACAATTACTCATATGAAAACTAAAAAACGAGAAATACTTACGAATTTAGACGAAGAAATGAGGGTAGCTATATCAAATATTCGACCTAATATTTCTGATATCTGCAAAAGCCAACAAGCTCAGGTATCATATTAATTGATTTTTGATTGATCATATAAATTCCATTTTGTTAAGCAGGGATGACATTTTGGGTTGAAAAAGAGTGGAAAATGCCTCCCCCCCTAGATTTGCCACCCAAAGAGCACCTTTAAATATTAATACAAATATTTCTAATAAAACGCGTATACTTAAATATATTTGTTTTTCGAGGAAAAAATTAACCAACTTAATTTATTTTCAATATTAAACATTTTTTATATAATTTAACTTAACCACTCTAAAGCTAACGACCCACCGGTGTGTCGCATACCTACTAACCACACACGCTACCCACCAGTGTGTTCACATTATTACGACGTCAATAAATATTTTTTAGAGTTTGCATCATTGAAAAAGGGTCCGACATCTCTTAAGGACTCACAAAATGAATATTAAGTTTTCCTTTATTAGTTTTTAGAAAATTGCTAGTTTACAGGACAAAAAACGTTATTTTCTTCTAGCTGTTAACGGGTTAAAAAGAAAATATGTAAAAAAATGTATGTAATTTTGTATGTAACTATTACTTTTTTAAATATGTAATACAAATTATGTCCACATATTTTTTTCAACTTCTGGTTCACCGTCACTTTTTCCCATGATCAAAAGTGCACCGTGAATTCGAAAGGGTTAAGAACCACTGCTCTAGGGTTTCCCAAACTATGTTTTCCGGAACACTGGTGTAAGCCGGAATAAGCATTCCGCTAACACCTACAAGATTTAAAAACAACTCTTGACATATTTTCTGAAAACTCGTAAGAATGTTTCCTGGGTACGGAATCCATTTTCCTTGACGGCTATACCTGTAGGCTTAAGCGAAAGTGATTATGAAAATTTAATTTGTTTAATGATTGATTCAGATTTGAATAAAAAATACCAAAAAACAGCCATATAACATGATTTCTGAGCGAGTCTGTCAGAAAAATCAATGCATTAAAACAAGTTATTATTGTTTTACTTGCGTTTTCTACACCCTATTTATGCGAAACAAGATTTTTTTTATGCTGCAACGAAGTAAAAATGCAGGAACAGGCTCGATGCCACACCAGATATAAGAATTGAACTCACAAATATTGTGCCTTTGTGATATTGAGAAAATTTGCGATTTCAGGATTTAATATCATCAGTCATTAAGAGATTTATTTACTCATATTTATATGTGATATGTTTTGGATATAATTACTGAATAAATATTAAGTGTTTTCATACAGATTCATATAAATCAGTGGTTCTTAACGGGGGCGGTACCGCCCCCTTGGGGGGGGGTCGTTTTTATTTTTTTAGAATTTGGGGGGCGCTGTAGGATTGCGAGGGGGCGATGCACTTAGTCCAGTCCAGGGTTACAATTGAGGATTTCAAATTCTAAAACAAAAAACAAAAACGAGTTTCGGATATATTTTGGGGAAAAAGTATAGGGATTTGAGTATTTCAAATTCCTAGTTGAGGGAGGGCGTTAGATAATTTTGGATAATTTATTCCTGCAATTCTTTCAATACGGTTAAGAAACACTAATATAAATTACCCAAACTAAAAAATATTTGTGATGTTAAAATTTCCGGATTTGCAAAGTGTTCCATTGTAGAAAAGTCTGGGAAACCCTGCTCTACAGGATCATGAGAAATCAGGATGTATGAGTCCACACACAAAGTGAAGTGCAGGTATGTCTTTAAGCCTTACTTTCATCACTAGTCAAAGTGGTATTTGGAACTTTGAAGTTAGTGAAACTCTCAGATGACTAGAGGCTAATTCATATAAGGAAAATCTGATCACATGAATCACAGCATCATTTTTATTTCTCGGATATGTGTTGAATTGCACATGCTATTCTAGTATTTTAGCAGCACAGACCTTGATGTCAAGAACATGCGGTGAAATAAAATTTGCCATTAATTCATAGGTAATCACAGGAACTGGGATCAGCCGTAAGCAGGGCTGCGGAGTCAAAGTCGAAGACGGAGTCGTGAAAAATGAGCAGCTCGAAACATTAAAAAAATAATTATTCAATAATGTGTATTTATACCAAAATAGTCCATAGTGTTGACATTGCATGCTTGGCTGATGAAAGATAATCTGATGGAATACATTCATATATGTATATATAAGTTAAAATGAAATTATTGAAAAATTCTTCGGAGTCGTTTTTCATTTTAAGGTTGGAGTCGGAGTCGTCTTTTTTTTACATGACTCCAAAAGCCCTGGGTGATAGTTTTGAAGCTTGAGCTCATTTAGATGGCTACTAAGACAGAGTTAGTAGTGGGCCACTTTCCATCTCTAGCCAGTCTTCTAAATTTTCAAACTAATCTTAAAAGTATTTTTTTTTACATTTAAAGTTTTAATAGATCCATATTATCGAACACACTCCTGGAAGACTCCCTTCACCCCCAGAGATTTTTCTACTCCGTGACTGATGAAGTTTTAATTTATCTTTAGACACTGTACTTTGTAGTGAAGGTGCCGAGTGTTTACTTATATAATATATCAGAACATGGTTTTATTCGAAATTATTATTATCCGAAAGGGAATACTTGGCGCTAATTAATAGTTGAATTTGAGCACATCATCTTACTATATTTATGGTAAATATTCATAAAAAGCGAATAATAATGAATAGTACAATCTTCATTTTGCCTTGCTGTGTGTTTACCCATTCTTAGGATTAGATAACATTATAACTGATGGTTATCAGCTAGTGAGAAAAGCAATTGAAGGATTTCTTTGAAATTATCTCGCGGAGAGGAAGTTGCGGTCGGAACTTTTCAGTCCGCCTAATTATATACCGACTACATCCAACTCACGCGTGCCTAATCGTTTGAAGAATAGGATCGGTCATGCACCTACTACCTGCAAAAGAACGATGAAATAAATAAAATTAAATGCATATCATTGTGTTTTTAACTGTTAAACGATGTGGTGGAGTTCAAGAAAGAGGTGACATATTTAGAACTTACTTTACTCGGAAGTAACTAATCATTAGCATATATAAATATTTAAAAATGACACATATAAGTAAATAATGCTGGATTATATAATCTCGCCTTGGGTGGTACAAACGTACACTACTGGTCCAGTTCCCGCCGCGGGTAGTCGAACGCAGAGGGGTCATTCGTTTCAATATTTGGTGAGATGCATCTTTTCAAATCGGAAAAGTAATTCCATACTTACATACCGCATTTATGTTTATATGTGGTATGAAATGAATTTTTTGTTTAAAAAATACGTTAAGTCATATAATTACACTCCCTGAAACTCGGGAGTCCTAGTCTTGGGGTGGAGCAACCCCTCTGCTTGAGGTGAATTGTTGGCAGTTAAGGATGTGCATCATGCCAAATGAGTATTATGCACATTGTAAAATGCACGGGTGCATGAGATGCTCAAAGGAATCCGGATTTAAGGTGAAAGCCTTACTACGTTTGCAAATAATAATGACAAAATTGGTATGTACTTAATTAAATTGACAGTGTAAATGCAAGTAATTAATCGGATAATCAATTCGTTACTTAATCTGTTGATCTATGACTACCTCAATTATAATATAAGTCCAACATCTGAAAATAGCGCAAGACGAACATTAAGTGTTTTTTTCAATAAAGAACTTCTATTATTTTTAAGAGGATTTACTGAAATTAAGTGAAATGAAAATATACAAACTTTGGAATTAGAAAGTTATCAATTCTTATTATAAATTGAAAATGACAAAGTTATCTCCAAATCCACCGGAAATATGTTTTTTTTTCATTTAATCATCGATAAATTTGGGTTTTTATTCTGTGGTCGCCCTTAACAACGATACAAATTATTTTTTTGGCCTCCAATATCATTTGGGTCGAGTGTTTTATTTCCTAGAAGTTGTTATAAAAAGATAACATACATCGCAACGGTTTTACAAAACAAAGCCGCAAACAAAACGTAGACGAAGCTGAAAAATTGATTCGCTTAGTTTTAGTATTTAAAACTTTTAGCGGCCGACCAATCAGAGGTCGGAAACACCTTAAAAATCAGGATCCTTCTCAAAGTCCGGCCTCTTTCAAAAGTGTTTCAATTTTTGTTAAATGATACATCTAAAATGAGACGGGGAAAACGGACGACAATTTTTTTCTGATCAGTCAATTACGATATCAGTCACCCTTACGGTTCTTCAAGAAGTTGGCCTCCTTGTGAAAAGGTTTCTGCAGTTTCTTGGCAAATATATTTAGTGAAATGTGTCTTTATTAAGGATTTATACAAATTTCTACAAATCAAATCGAAAACATCACAAATATGACAACAACATTTGGATAGATTCAGTGGTACGTTTGTTTTAATTATTCTAAAAGATAAAATTAAAAAATTATTACATTCAAATTAAGTATGTCACAACAAAAGATGTGCTTAAAATAATAATCGCTTTAATGAATACTTTTATTCGTCTTCAATAAAATATTCGCTAAAATAATGAAATAATTACATTCAGGTGTAACACACTAAGAATAATCTACTGGTAAGCACAATTTGCCTATTTATAATAAAAACGGTGCCCACCCTTAATGAGTGCAAAACTTAAATTTCGATGAATGGATCAGCGTAATAAGGGTGGGATAAGATACTCTGTACCATATACTAAGTTTGAGAGGGTTCCATTTTCATAATAAATAATAAAGCTTTAAATCTATAGTAATATGAAAACTTCTTTTTGTTATTTTTTAATCAAACTATACATGTTTAAACAATCATTTTCAATTATGAACTTCAATAATAATAGTTCACCGATGAACATTAGCAACTGTATTTAAAAGAGGGCTGAAAGATCTAAAAAAATCCATTTGTCTCATTAAATTGAATGCTATTTTTGTGTTGATTTTTTTATAATAATAAATAGTGTATATCTAAAAATAGTATTTTACTTGCGGCTCATCGTTCGTTTTGGATTCCTGAATATGACCCTTTATTTGAAAAATTTGCTCCCCCTATCTATCTTTAGTTTTTCTATGTATTCTATCATTTTACACGGTGTTAAGTGGAACGTATCTACCGTGTAAAAAACGGGTTGAGTGGCACCAACTCTTCACTAATACACCTAACACTTCATTCCAGTCTTCTAAAGAGATTCGATGAAAAGTATTCTACTGTTAACTATTTTTTTTATCTCATTGTCGCCAAGGTAAATATATAATGAATAATTACGTTGTTATTGTCGAAGGTAGTGAGTGATTCATGTTTCGCTTTTAGCGCCAGCCATCTGCCGTTTTTTTTTAATTTCAAATTTATAAGACTGCGCTAAACATGTTTTACCGAGGATAATTGAAGGCAAAACCACAACAATGCTTACTTATTATATTCTATTAAAATTATACTGGTAAAAAGATAATCTCATACTAGGTTTAAAATGATGATGTTCCAATTATTTAAGATTTGTAATAGGCTTTCTTCAACAAAAGCGATTCCTAATGATATTGACTCCTAATGAAATATTTTACAATAGATTCAGTTACTCAATTGCGCTATTTGAGAGAGAGAGAAAAAGTGTTGAAGGATATTACTAGAAAAAGACTACTAGTTAGCTAATCGCTCTCCGTGCTACTAATTTCAAAAGGCTAAGAGATGTTGCACTAAACCAGCGATTTCCAACCTGGGAGGCGCGAACTGTCCAAAATATGTATTTACCCTTTAAAACGTGTCTTTATTACTATATGAAATAAAAGATGGGGAGGCGCGAAGATATTTTTTTCTTCAAAGGGAGGCCTAGTAACATATAGGTTAGAAACCACTGCACTAAACTAAACTAAACTAAAAATGTTGCACACCTAAATTGATGTTTTTCAATTTACGAGAGTGTTCGTTCGGAGATTTAAGCCAGTGACTACCGTAACAGAATAAGACGAACTCCAAAAGACCGTTGAAAGCTTGATTACAAGAGCGGCTAATTTGTATATTAGTCTTACCTTGTTATTTTTAAGTTGGTTAATACTCGCGATGAGCTAAACTGGCTCTGATCATAATGAATTACTTCTAAAGAGTGTTGTTTTTTTAATCCAATGCTTTTTCATCAAGAATTTGCGGTGAACACATTACAATGAATCGTTGACTTATCGGATCTTTCAAATCCACTTCCGTATACCAATGAATACTTCTAATTTTTGAGTAATTATTTTCACCATTGGCATATCTTGATTGTTTCTCACCCTCACCGCTGCCCCTAGGGTCCATATGGACCGGAAATTTTTGACTCCTTAACTGCCCAGTTATTTTTTTTTCTAGTTTCCAATTTTTTTTTCAATCAATCTGTTTTATATGACTCACAATTAAGGATTTATAACTTTAAAATTTTATACAAAGCGAAAATTAGGAGAAAATGGATGGGTACAAATAGACCCTCTGGGCACTTATCATGTTCATAGTAAAACACTTATTTATTTTGTAAAAAATATTTATAATTTTAATAAGAAATATATATTGACAGAATTATTATGGCATAGTGTGATATTTTATAAAACACGGAATACATAAGCCAAAATCGCATTTCGAATATTTGGTTCTGACTTTTGATACCTTTTTTTACAATTAGCCCCAGCACATCGTCGCTTTATTACAATTTTCTCGACTAAATGATTTATTCCATCTAGTCTAATATCTGCCAATTTTTTATTTGTGAAGGTCTGAATTGCTTTTTTCTACACCTAATTTCATTTACGGTAATATTTGCATTAGGCTTATTTTTAAAATGAGCATACCTGTTAGTTTCCAAAACTAACATTTTTACGATATCGTTATCAAGAAACATTTCTAAAATTTCGGTAGATGATTTGGAGATATATTTCATAAAGTCAGGTTCCGGTAATTGGGGTAAAAATGTTTTTATATCCCCTTTTATTCAGGTTCTATCACCTTTTCCAACCAAATAATTAAATTCCTCCGTAGGCATTTCACGATCATCTATAAAGTTTCCTTCCTCTTCTTCATTTATGTCATCATTGCTGTATCTGAAGTTTACTTCAGCGACTGCTTCCAATTGTGCATTTAGGTTGTCGATTATACCACCTGAATCTTCATCTCCCGAATCTTCATCGGTAAGAATATCGGGTTCGGGTGGCGATATATAAAAATCCATATTTTTAAAATTTTCGTTTTCATTATCATATAATATCTCTATCGCTTCTTTTAGTAGTTATTCCCTTTTTTCTATATTTTTCGTATCCCTAAAAAGTTTTAGAGATATGAAGAATATAGAAAAAATAAAAAATATATGAAATTGTTAAAAAAATCGAAAATTATACATAAGTGCCCATGGGGTCCATTAGGAACACATTGATTTGTAGACGCTATAAAATCTAATTTAGACATTAAAATTATATATATATCTTACAGTAGGCCCACATCCCAAACAATTGTTATTGTAAATATTTGGTTTTTATAAATAAAAGATTGTAGAAAAATCAACTTATAAATTCGAAGACGCCGTGTTCTTTCCGGTAAAAAAATATTCGACACTTTCGACAAAAAATTGGGACAACCACAACACGTAATTCCTAACAAATGTCGCCTAATAAGAAGCGGTATTGCCAGTGCTAAACAATAAAATTATTTTCAGTCGAAAAAAATAAACGGTAGTTGTGCCACAATTAAATAACATACAACAATAAATTTGGGTCCATATGGATCCCATGGGCATTGGAGGGTATTCCATGGTCTGGGCAGTCATGAGTTAATACAAATAGCTTTACATTGAAACAAACTTATAAGCTAATCGAAAAAATAATATATTGTTACATTAGAATGTTTCTGGTACTATAGCCGTATGCATCCATTAGTAACCGATAAAATTTATTAAATACTTGCAAAGTCCAACAAGAATAAATAATTTTAAACAATACAAATGGCTTTCGTAAGAGTAAAAGTAAAAACCCGACTGTTTCTTAGAATTGTGTCACGATGGTGGTCAAAGAATATAAATTAATGAATAGTTTTTTTCAAGTATTAGTTGCGGTTTTGGCCATCTTTCTGTTGAGAAGGTGGTGAGGAATGAGCAGGTGCCGCGGGTGGGAAAAATGTTCATCCCATTTCATTCATGTTTGATAAAAGATCGGTTTCGATCGGCTGCGTACGGAGCTCAACTGTAAAATATCACAATTTACATACATTTGCAATATTTTATAAATGAAAAAGAAAAAAACACATTTCTTTCATTTGTGTGTGGTGTTTACACGTCAATTACTTACTTTTCTACTTACATTTGAAAAAAGGGAAAACAGATTAATAATCTAAAGAGATATTGAGAGACTGAATTACATTCAGTGGCGGTTTAAGCCCTTGGGAAGCCTTAGGCGCATTATAATTTGGAGGTCGTGTTTTTCGAATAACACGAAAGCTTCGAAAAATCAATAATCAAATAAAAGTCATTATTATAATATAAGCTATTTTAAGGCGCGTCTCACGCGCTTAATAATACAAATAAAAACTATGTAGCTTAAATTTTTGCTTTAAAGCTTTCGAAGTAGTTATCTAGATCAGTGCTTCTCAACCTGGGGTCCACAGGTTTTTTGCGGGGGTCCGCGAAAATGTTCATTCTTTGTGATAAAATATGAACATGTGTAATCGGGGGTCTGCAGATTATTGTTTTCAGATTTAGAGGTCCGTGGCATGAAAATGGTTGGGAAGCACTGATATAGATTATAGGTAACACAAATGGCCGCATGGTGAAATTCATTAATTTTCTGAAGGAGAAAATGAGATGAAAAATGTTTTTTTCAATATATTTATTTCGCGAAAAGAAGTCGGTGGACCTTTTCGTTAAAAAAAAAATCTTTTTTTTGTCAGAATTGAGGGGCTTCGCTGCTTAAAACTCCACCATTAAACAAATTTTGACAAGATAAAAAGGACACTAAGGAATTTAGCATTTATAATTTTTGCTGGACTGTCACTGTGCTGTGAAGTGTCAACCGTGATATTTTTGTTTAAAAATAAAGTTTATGATACTGCCAGTTTCAAGAAAGAATGAACATATTTGAATGACAATGGACAAGTACGACTGGCAGAAGTCTGATTTATCCAACCAATATTACAATCTGATACCATTACTTTCACCTAGCACTCTTTTTCTAATGTCTGCCTTCAAAAGGCTCTGAAAGATTCGAAGAGGTTACTACATTATTAGAATATCGATCCAAACTCAGAAACGCTCAAATTAAATATGTGTCCTTCTTAAAAGCACACGAACAAACAGCGAGCTCGAGACATTTTTCTATCGCATCTATATATTCGTAATGAAATAGTCTGCAAAGAAGGCTTCTAGTTTACTGTCTAATTTAGTTGCACGTTGCTAGTGTGGGTACTAGAGACTCTCGGTACTATTCGATATTCGAGAATATTCGTCCATTTCTCAAGTACTCGATACTTGAGTGTTTTGAAAAATACTCGTAATTTAGAAGATTTGTTTCCAAATTTTAGTAACTTATTTGGAAAAAATATATTTATAATGTTTAAGCGTTGCGTTTAACTGAGGCTTGCGCGTGGATTTTATCATTAGGTAATATATTTTTTAACGCGTTTGCCGTTGACTATGCTCTGCGAGAATTTATTTTGTTACTTTTGCTTTGGGTCCTGCTGACTTATCTTATCAATGACGTGTTTATGATGGCAGAAAAACTAGATGCACTATTTAATACATTGTTAGCTGTAAAACCGACGTACACAACAACAGTGATTTTTTTCTACTGCGGGAATTATAAAAACAAAACTTCGAACCGATTTGAAATTTGAGACGTTTAATCATCTATTTGTCTGAAACTACTTGAGTATTTTAAAATTTTACTACTCGATACTCGTGGGTACAGAGTCTATATATTCTATCCCCGCACGAAGTCTAACTTATGTATGTCTACAATGCGCACGAGTAGTGAATATCATTGAATCATCAAAACAAACGTGCCCTAGCAGTTATTAAAAATACTGCAAGGGTATTTCTTGTTAAATCGACTAGCATATCAGTTTCCTTGTCGATCGTCCCGCTTTGAAAGAAACTCTTACAACCTAAAAGAGAGGCCATGAAAAAAAAATCGCCGTGTCCTTCTCTTCAGTAAATTTACACCATTATACAATGTGCCCTTTTGACCAATCAAGCGCAACGCTTCTCGCTAGCGTCGTATATCCTAATGTTCAAATTGCAATTAGTGAAAATAACATATTATATATAGCAACAGAAACGTATTACTAAGTTATTGATTCGACCAAAGCTGACGTACGGGTCGGATGCTTCATACAGAAGAGAAATATTCTGCAAATAATATACGGGCTAGCTCTCCTAAGAGGCGGCGGATGACACAAAGGGCGTTCATTACCTGGAACACGAAAGGAAAATGTTTCTCCATTAATATTAATGCTGGCAGACTTCGGTATAGAGTCACGTTACCATGTAGCAAGTACAAGCGGAAAATTATCTTTCGGATGTACCCTGTATGTCTAATGTTGATTGGCAGGTACACAAATCGTTGGCTAGATGAAGTCAACATATATTTAATGCCCTGGAAGACATTCGCGTATGGTTGGCGGAGGTGGAGGTGTCCCCGACTAAATCTGACACCATCGAGCACATAAAAATTTAGATTAACGGTCGGCAAACTTTAGAACCTCACGGACCACCTTTAAGATTTTTTTATAGGTACATGGAAAAAAAGTTGCCAATGAACACATAAAATGCACACAGTTCATAAAAATAAATCCATTAATTGTAACCAAATTTTTAAAGCTCAATTAGTACTACAAACACTATAACAATTGAAGATGGTTCCACATTTCTCTGCGGACCACCGAAATACTCACAGAGACCACAAGTTTTCTGACCGAGTAAAAAGGTGAACTGAACTCACCCCTTTTATTAAATAATTACAATCAGTTTTTCTTATTTATTTGATAAACTTTCACATAAAATTAAAAGTTGATGACAGTTCGCACAAAAAACAACTGAAAACGTAATTGTACTTAAAAGTCAAATGGAAAAGTTTCACCATTTTGCTATTTGGCTCACTTCACCTCTTAAAGGCTCATATATTTTTAAAAAAAGTTCCATTTGGCGAATTAGTAAAGTTTATTCATTCTGATTAATTTGATGAGTAAGTAAGCATTTGATTGTTTATGTCGGAAAATCTCTGATTGTTTTATAATGTGAAAAAACCCTCCCAGCTCGTCTTATTATAAAATCGATTCACTTGAACTTCAATTTTATGAGAGAAAATGAGTGAAGTTATACGTAACCGAGAAATATAATGAATAGCTAGAGACGATTTTGATAGATTAGCGTTTACTATGCCGACAGAATGATTCGGCGGCGCTAAACTTCAAACAACCACCTTTTATTTTTTTCCCTAACCCTCACCCACTCTTTAAAGCCGCGCAATAAAAATTGCGTAATGCCGACCTTTAAATCACACGCTTAAATTATATTTCAATTCCTTTTAATCGGGCGGAGTAAAAACTTACTCGTGCGGTTCAAAACATTCGAAAGGTGTGATATGTTTATAGTTCATTTTTTTTTGAATATAAGCAGTTATGAATAATTTTATGGCGAGTCTTCCTACGGGTTTGAACTAAGTCTCTTTTTGTGACTACTGGGTGGTTGAATGGATGAATTTATTCTTAATTATTATAAAAACTTTTTTTTTACTCGTCAAAAATGACAGTAGCAGGTAGTTCTTCAAAATGTCTAGATTTCTCATATTGATTTAAGAAAATTGATAAAATTAGCCGCTACGAGATAAAACAAAGCGAACGTCATATTATTATAAAGTTATCCATTATTAATTATTGTGGTGTCATCAAGGCCGGCGCCACCATACAGGCGAAATAGGCAACTGCCTAGGGCGCAAACCGTTAGGGAGCGCATAAATGGAGTATTAAAATTATTTTTTACACTTTATACATTTTATTTTATTTTGATGTTTGTATTTGTAATTAAATATCTTACTCTTTAGGTGTTATTCGAAAAAGAAAGGTTGAACAACTAACAAACAGTTCTTGCGTACAAAATACTGTTGAGATACCTGCATTAGGAGGCCAAATGTTCTACATTGAAAGCGGACTTGGGAATATATATAAAAAAATATTTCTAATCTGAATAAAATGGGACGATTTGTTAAAAAAGGGCCGCGCCAATAAACCTTGCCTATGGCGTCAAATTAATCGCGCCGGCCCTGGGTGTCATTAAAAGATAACAGGTAAAAGTCAAGGAACAATTGGATGGTGTTATGCAATAACCAGTTATCCGTTAAAATTGAGTTTGTGTAGAATGCATTTGAAAATCATTTCTTTCAATATGATGCACGAGCTACACATTTTCAAAGGTATCATGGATGACAATTTCGACAAGTGTTTTGCGAATCATATACATATTGGAACTTAAAATTCGCTTAAATAATCGTTGCATATTAATCCAATTAAAAAGCTAGTAAAACTTCTGGTTTTGTTTTATGTAATTCAGATATACGTATACACACTTCCTCGTTTGAGCATGAATGAGTTGATACTAATAAATACATGTTTTTTAAACGTAACATAAAAGCTAATGACAATGATTGTGACGTAGCATTCATTGTACAGCTGATGACATTGCTCACTCGCACGAGAAGCGAATGAGGAATGATCGTTGCAAATTGCAAAAGTGGAGCGGAGAGCGCTCCGATCAGAGTGAGTCAATTTCTTCGAAATCCTCCGAAACAGTTCCTCGCCTTCGCTGCGGCCGCGACTCGAGCTGACGCCGCCGCGACCGCCATTCATTAAACTAAACCGATCGACTCGACATCTCCGCGCGGAATAATTCAACCGCCCCGCCGAATTGCCGATATCGCGATCGACGATCGATAGCCGTCCCGCGTCGGGGCGCAACTCCGCCCTGCCGAATCAACTGACGTTCGAAGTGCAATACTCTAGTATAAAACAGTTCGTGTATCGGTTCCGGAAAACCTACAGTATTTAGTGATTCTCTCGAAAAGTGATGGTGTGTGACATAGTGCCAGTGATCAAATCGTGAAGTGAATAAGAACTGTAATCAGTTAGTGATGTTGTGAGGGGAAAACCTCGCGGGAAAACAAAGTGAGGGGATAGCGGGGGCTCGTTCAAAACGAGGGCGGTCTGGGAGGGCGGGGGTGCCGCCGGAGACCTCTCACCCGACGGCCATGGCAGGATGGATGGAGACCGTCACTGCGCCGAGGAGGGCGGAGAGGGAGGATCGCTGTGGCCGGCGCAGGAGACGCGGGGCACCGACGTCCTTGACGGGGCGGTCTGGGCTGAGCTCTCGTCCGGGACGGGGGCTGCGGCCCTGACGGAGGCCCTCAACGAGCTCGAAGGAGCGGCGGAGGAGTCGCCGGAGACTATTATGGTTCCTTCAGGTGAGAATATCGATTCGTTTATTTGACGATTCGTAATATGTGTGCGTTAAAGTTTGTAGATAGCATGTTTCATGAAAAATGAGGGAATGATGTGACCTGTTTTTTGATGTTCAGCCATGGTCGCATTTATGATCTTCTGAAACTGAAGGTGTTTTTGAAATAAGAAGTTATAAGATTCGTAATTATGTATTAGAAACATAATGAGTTATAGGACATATATTTTTTGTCTTCAATCGATATAATGTTTACCGTTTACTCATAAAAACAAATTATATTTTAGAAATTTTGAAACGATCCAGGAAAATTCAGTAACAAACTTTGTGTTGATTTGTTCTAGTCCTTGGTGCCTCTAGGGTCACCGTGCATCGTATTAGAAATCACCTTTATATATAATAAATGTAGATTATTGAAACCCCTTAACAAAACAATTTTACCATTCTCTTACATTTAACACATCGAGAATGAACACGTAACCGACATGTTTCGCTTAACTAGTAATCATTTCAAACTGATACATAAGTTAATTGAATGAGCGTAATTTAAATAAATTACTTTTTGAAAAACCAGACAAAACAATATTTGATTCGAAAGAATAAAATGAACTACATAATAATAATTGGCCAAAGGAAAGCTTAACGCAAGACAGTAAAGGTATTTTATGGAAACATAAAATAATGCCTTTGTTAAATGGCTATGTCATTGGCATATAAAATTTATCTTTTAAATAAATTGATAATTAAATAAAAACTAAACTTTTTATTTCGTATAAGGTCTTTTGATGAAAAGTACTAAGGTTTTTTTTAATACTAAGAGAGTTTGTATGTAAGAAATTGCCGTCGGGGTACATGCTTTTTTGCGGGAAACGTGGCGACGGTGTTGACAGACATATTGATATGTTGTACACTTAGTTTCATGTAAACGTACAAATAATAATCAGGACGAAATATTTTATGATGTACAATAAACTTTGTCTCACGAGTAGGATAGTAAATTATATGGGCTTCTTTTACATATACATAACTAATCATTTTGACATAGAGTGAGTAATTCAGTACATAAATATGAAACGTAGACTTTTTTTATATCTAAAGGATTTCGAAAAAAATCAAGTATTCAATTATTTTGATTACTTGGTATAGCAGCAAGTGTAGGAAATTATACAGGCTCTATTTTTTTTCTAAATAAACTTTATGTTTGTATTTTGTTATGAATATTCATTAGTTCTAAAAACCATGAGCAATGGTACAGAGACTTATTATATGTATAAATAAGCAACGAAAAAATCTAGATTTAAGAGCTAGTATTATACAAGAATAGGTAAGTTGGATCAAAATACTAAAGGATTGATTTGATTTTATAAATTCCTGATAAAAAAATTACTGCAGTTAACGGCAATTTAAATTACCCCCAAAACACTTTTTACCTAGATTTACTTTACGTTTATTGTTCACGTAAAGTAAAGTTAACACCAGTTAAGCAAAGATCGGTTTACTTCTAGAAGCTGTTTTTTTAATTGTATTTAATTAGAATGTGTTACATTAAAATACCGTTTTCTCAAACGACTCATTAATCAAATACATTTTTTTGCAATTATATAAAAAAAAGTCCTCAAGTGCAGCACGGGAACTAATAAATACACCTTAGAGCTTTATTTCACAAGAGACGGGCTTTCTAATATTAAAAACTTCTAGATAGGTATAAATAAACTATGTTTTAAAAATTGTACATGCAATAATGTACTTTAATGGCTGATGATTCTGCCATTTTATCCAAGGAAAAAGGCCTCTTCCTCACTCTGCGAGCATTAATTAATAAAAAAATGTGTTTTAATTTTGACCAAAATTGACGGTGAAAATCATAGCAGTAAATGTTAAATATATAGAGTATTATGTTTTTATACCCAGAAAGTTTACGCTTTAGAATATGAAATGAAACAAAATGAAAAAAATAAAATAAATGTGTTTGAATTAGATCCCAGAGAGTGGTCTGAGCAGCACGTCTCGCAGTGGCTGTCCTGGTCAGCTCGCCAGTGGAATTTAGATCCGACGCCATGCGCTTCACTCTTTCCCAAGAGCGGTGCTGAACTTCTCACCTTGAAGGGCGACTCATGGCGGTCCGCGGCCGGTTCCAGACGCTCCGCTTCTCTGCTCAGGAGACATCTCGCACTCCTAAGGCAGAGTACAACCGGAAGACCTCCGTCTCCAGTATCTGAAGACGAACAGGAGGATGAGAGTGCATCAGAAGATACTTCAAAGCCCAAAGGTTAGTACGAAAATGTCTCTGTGGTCATTTCCGCACCGAGATTATCTCATCTTGTCGCTATCGCATAATATAAATTATGTATGAAGACTAAAAATTAAAAAAAATATGATCAGACCGAGCGATGATTTTCATGTACATTTGTATATATGTTTGTAAGAAAAACGCAGTCTTAAGCAGGGCTCTGCATTTGCTAAAACAATATTTATGTTTGGTTCTTCAAATGCTCCTTTTCGTTCGAACAGTAATACACGTTTGGTAGTCTCATTGTTACTAATCCCCATTACATGGTCCGTCTTTAAAAAAATACAAAGTTTTGAGAATATTGTCTTGGATAATAGAGTTATGTTAATTGCTATTAACCATTCACTTTTGAATGCTATATTTTATTTGAAGAATTATTTTTTGTTCAGGTAAGTGCAAGGGATGATTTTTCATCTTTACATATGACCCATACTTTAGAGACAATAATAATGTTTTTGAACGCTATTTTGTATCGAATAATGTTGATTAAAATGTATGTGATACTTTTTCAGATACTCTTAATTTCATTAATCATTCTAAAAAAAAATCGGTGAGTTTAACTTGAGAAATATTTGATTTATAAAATATGACTACTTTGTATGTGTAATTGCAAATTATTTAGCTGACAGATCGTATTACTTCATTTCTTTAACTATAATATTATTCATATTGACGTATTTATAAATCCAATTTAAAGTTTACCTGCTGCGTTTAAGTATTAATGTAATACTTTAAAGGATGAAATAAAATTATATAAGTCAAAATAAAAATTATTTACTATCTGCTTAGAACTTCAACATGATCCTTTTTGCCAAACAAAAATCTGGCAATTCTGTTGCGTCAAGGCTTAGAATTCTAGAATGGACTTCTTTTTATTATTGAATATTTAATGATTTTTATCAAATGGCATGGACGCCATTCCTAATCGAGCGCGTTCCTAGCTAAAAATGGTTTCCCCCGATACCACTATTTTAATTTTAATTTCTCCGAAGCCGGTAGCTTGACAACTGATTAACAATCGGTACTGATTAATTCCTACAGTTATATTAGTAAATACTATTATATGTAGTATCCATACTGAAAAAAACATCTAGCTAACTACTTAAATGTTAACTATTTGCAAAAAGAATATTTTTATCTTGAAACACAATGTTTCTTTGTACTTATTTCCACAGTTATTTAGCAAGATCAGTGTCGGTTTCGCTCATTTCAAGCATTATCAACTGATAAGAAATAAAATTGAACAGTGTTATTTAATCAAAACAAAATGAAATTAATATAATACTGTGTGTAAATTATTTGTATAACTAACACTGTTAAATTTTATTTCTTATCAGTTGATAATGCTCGTCATGAGCGAAACTGGTTCTGATATTGATAAATAAAAGTGGAATATAATAAGTAAAAAGGAATATTTTTTTTTTTTTTAAATATAATGTCTTTCTACCAAGTATTCACAGTGACCACCTTAAAAGTGAGAAACTATGATGTCTGTCAAATTATTATAAGTTGATCTAAAGCTGTAAAAATAATCCGGAATATAAGATCAGGAAGCTCATGTTAGATATGTATACTATTATCAACAGCGCTAAACATAAACTAATTCAATTAACTCGACAGTCGAGTGGTCAAAGGACAGATTTTCACTCGAGAGCAAAATGATTTCTTGTTATTTGTGTGTCGTTCATTGGCCAATACATTTCGAAATATTCGTTTCGTTTTTGAATGATGAATCATAAATAAAGTACTAATCAAGAGTTGCAAAGTGAAACTGTTTCTAAGAAAAATAATTCACAAATAAAGCGATAAATATAATTGGAGATGATTCAACCTGCGAGTTTGTAAAAAGTTAGTTATCATATTTTGCCGTTGCGGATAATTTTCATGAATGAAATAGGTGTTGTAATTATTAGTTCGCGAGGTAAATCTTTCGAACACGTTTTAATAATTTTACTTACTGGAGGCGGGCAAACATTACATGATTTTAAAATGATAACAAACTTGACATGAAACTATTTTTATAGTGATGTTTACAAAGCCAAATATTATACATGTAGCTAAATTTGAAAGTTTTCCCTTGCAATTATGGCAACATGTAAAGATTTTCTTATCTTTAACAATTTAGTTAAAAGCAAAAGTTTAGTTTATGTATTTTGAAATTCGCCGGAATGGATTAGAAGTGTTTATCAATTTAGTTGAAGTATCTTAATGATTTTGGCATAGTTATGGTACAAAAGCATGGGTTATTGTTATTGACATAAATTATTATTAAAATATGCATGTAGAGTTTGAACGTGAAAAATCCAGTCATTTGGTGTTGGTTACAAAAATAACAAATGTATTTTTTAATTTAAATTGTTACAAGAATCAGATCTGTCAAATTCTGGTTTCTAGAGTAAGTAGTCTTTGATATTATAGTAGGGTTGAACGTGTTTTGAAAATGATTATTACTATTGGTTGTTTCTACATTTTTTTTTTGGTTTTTATAATTTAATATCTCGGGTCCGAATTGAAATGTTGAACGTTGTTTGTTTCGGTTGGGAGGCTCACGGGCTCGAATCCCATAACGAGCAGTTAATAAATTGATTTTTGAATCGCTTTATAGATTTTTGTTCAAAGGTATGGTATGTTTCGCTTTCCTTTTAACAAAATAATATTAAGCAATTGACTGACAAGCAATCCGCGTAGAAAAAAACGGTTGAAATAAGCTCCAAGAGAGTCGGAGACGGTTAAAAAATGGTCGCACCTATTTTATTAAATTTTAGCTTGATTTTCGTAGCATCTCCTGTTTAATTCTTTCATGAGACCAATTTTTATTTTATACGACGTTACTATGAATATTTTCATAGGCGCACACTGCGTAATGCAAGCTGCAACCGAATGAGTTATTTTAAAATGAAACTCACCTTGTCATGAATTTTCCCATTCGGTCGAGAGTGTTTAGGCATACCGATGCATCCGCATCAAAAGATTTACTTTGCTTCTGGTGCCGATATCGAAAAAAATGCTGAGTTATTTTTTTACAAAGCTATGAGTAATACATCTAGTTGAAAGCGAGATGGCAAAAATTATATTGTGATTATAAAATGATTTGTATGACGACGTGATGACGAATTGTTCGCGGAAAATTGTTCAATTATAGAGCAGACAGATTTAAGTAACAACCGAAACGACAAAATGGCGAAAATTTTTGACATACAAATGTAACAAAGTATAAAATTATTTTTCCATTAAAAGTAAAAGCACAAACAGAAAATGAGTCTCAAATAAAAAATCAACTGACAGCATTTTTGAATATTACGAAGTACTAGAAAGATGGAAGCAGCATTGATCGAGTCGGTCAGTTTTTTAAAATCTAAATTAATGTTATTTTAATATAAAATCTTGTATATTTAAATTTACATAAAATAAGTCTTTTCGTCTTGAAAAAATAGTGTTCAAACCGACAAAAAAGTATTATTTAAAATAACGTTTTAACCATTAGCTCCAAAGGATCATGAAATATATGTCGTACAATAACTTTACCGCACGGAAGCCTTTTAAAATTGTCTGAATGTAAATAACATTTTTATCGAGCGTGCTTTAGAAGTAGATAATATGATTGTGTTACTATTTATGTACCTAAGCGGATGCATAATTTATATTAGATATGAGCAACTTAACAAGACCACAATAGTAAAAGTTTTTGTATTACAGGTCGATTTTACTATACATAGCTGACGAGCGAATGAATGAATGAATGAATGAGTGGATGTGACGCATTGATTTCCGGTGAAAATCCCGCGCTCACTCACGATGACGTCACTGACGCGGCGTCACCTTGCGCCGGTCCAGCGCCGCGTCACCGACACGATACTCTGCACCGCAGCGCCATTGCCGCGAGCAGTTTCCTACTAACAGTTCTCCAAATAATATTATATACTATCGAATGATAATGTCAAATTAATGTAAATCGTTCGACTTGTTATTACGTGATAAAGCGTGATTCGCGGCTAGTAACATATGACTCACGACTATATTATTATCATAATTTCAACAGCGTTAATAAACAAGCATAATTATGTTCATTCATAGACATTTAGAGAAATATGCAAATTAAAAAGAACTAATCGACTATACTTCGTAATACATGACAATTTGTTGACTATTTCGTATAGGTGCTACACAATAGTTGCAAGCAATATGAAAATATACATTTTTACTATCGAACAAAACAAAAGCAGAGAGATATAAGAGTATAAGAAAACAAACATGGCTTATAAAGTACTTGAATATGGAATATGTCAAATTACGGTGTTGGTAATTTGCATTTTATAAACGTAAACGAAAAAGTAACAAGTGCCCAAGTGTAATATTATTTTAAAAAGATCACCAATATCAAACAAAACATTTTTATTAATTATGTATAATTTGTATAATAACTATGTATAATTTGGCTAGAACTCTTTATTGTGGACATTTATAGTCGTTGTATATAACGTTGATATTACAAATGAAAGTTGTCGAGATAGTAAAGTAAATTTAAAATATAAAAGAATATGTTTCACATATCTTACGTGTTTGTAAGTATCGATTTACAAACTGCGATATAACATCTATTTTTCAAAGAATCAGCGATTATACTTTTTTAACCATGTCCGCTCCTAAATAAACTTATCTCAACAAATGTTTTTCAACGATAACTGCTTGTTTATCAGTTAATCGACCTCTTTTTTTCGAAAAACCAATCGTGAATAGAAATTTTTCATACCACAGACATCCATGTTTTTGAACCGAAGTTTATAAATCGATTCAAAAATCGGTCCTTAATAGGATTCGTTAACGTGAAGTCCGCAACCAAAACCAATATCGTTGATCACTCGTCCACGGATCCGGGACGAAAATTCCGTAGCTCGCAATGGTCTAGTTTGATAGAGCTTGCATTGAAAATCAGGCGGGTCTGGGTCCAATCCCCGATTAGGTCAATTTCAAATTAAAATTTACGACCGAAAACGTGGTTGTTTGTGATGTAAATTCTTCACGAGTCGATATCGAGTGACTTACAAACAATGTTTCATAAATTTTATTTCGTGGAGTCTCTTAACTTCAATAGGGTGTTCACTGTCAATACTTGGTGGAAAGGCATTATATTTATAAAAACACAATATTTCTTTTACTTTACTCTTTTCATATCATTGTATTCATTATTTCTTTGTACTTTTCATTTAAATTTGTTTTTTGTATGAATAGCACTGTTAAATTATATTTCTTATCAGTTGACAATGCTCGCCATGAGCGAAACCGGTCCGTACCAGTTTGAAGTGTCGCATCTTAGATATAATGCGAAATTAAATAACATTGCACTATTTTTATCACTACTAACATTGGTAATAATAATTGGTAATACTTTATACGGGAAAATAAAATATGCCTGGCGGACATTTTTTTTTATGTTGCATTACGATTATGAAATTATGACTGTGTTTATATAAAAAAAATCGAGGTCGATTACTATGGCACTTACTTCACCCCTCCACTATAGAAAACGTGCTTCATTCATTCATTCATAGTTTTACTACGTATACGTCGTATAATCAGAGAATTGAGAGGTACTTACAACTTTGATTTATTTGCATAAGTTTTGAATGAATGTATTTTTTTTATTCTATAGTGTAAATTAAGTATTTCTATTATTTGTACTTCTTGTTAAGTAACTCAAAAATGAGTTAGGTTAACAAAGAGTATCTTTGATATCAACTTTTTGTCTGGAATAACTCAGTCGGTGTGTTATCAAACCTGACAGTTAAAATCAGTTATTATTAATGCTGCAGGCAAATTTCCCTGTCTGCACAATTCTCTCCACCACCCGCCACGGCCATACATCTGTGTCCAACAGACGTTTCGCGTGGCGTAACGAACGATATGCGTTGTTCAGTTTTGCGCTAGGATTGTCTCTGGAACAATTATCCAAGACTTGCCGGCTTGCACGTTAGTGTGCGAAAATTTGCCCTATAAAAATGTCCGGAGGTACTATGAGTGTAAATCTACTCTTTCTCCGTATGACGCCGCAAATTTACTGCATGCTAAGTAGTTTGTCTTCGGCGTGGCCTGTGGGTCCGGCAGCTGGTCGGACCGACTTGATTATTTGCTCTCATTCATTATTCATGAGATTACAATCTCAGAGGATGTGATCAGCGTCCTACATCATGCTAAATGTGAATCTATCTGGCCGAGCTTGAGGTTTGGCAGGGAAAATACCGTATACTAAAATGAATTGTAATATTGTATTCTTTTATCAGTTGATAATGCTCGTCATGAGCGAAACCGATCCTGATCATATAGAATAAAAGTGGAATCTCTACAAATAGGTGTTTTATTTTTTCAATATTTTTCCATAAAGTATTATCAGCGAACACCTTAAAAGTGATATAATATGACAATGATTGTGATTCTATTGTTACTAGGGTATCCAATCCCGAAGCCTTTTTCCAATCCCGGGATTTCGGGATTGATTTATTTTGAATCCCGGGATTGAAATTTTCTCACCGAGGAATTTGAAATCCTCAATTTGCTATACTTTTTCCCGGAATCTCACGGGAACTCGTTTTTTTTTTTTAGCTCACCGAAGAATTTGAAATCTCCGATTTGGTATACTTTTTCCCAGAACCTCACGGAAACTCGTTTTTTTTTTTAGCTCACCGAGGAATTTGAAATCTTCAATTTGCCAATTTCGTGTAAATTTCGAGAATTTGCTCGAAATTTCTCAATCCCGGAATCCCGGGATCGCGGCCATCTCAATCCCGGAATTTCGGGATCAGAAAATTGAACGGGATCCCGGGATTGGATGCCCTAATTGTTACCTGCGTGAAAATGCTTACCTGAATGCTATCGTAGTTGTCGTTAAAAATATATTTTTTTAAAGATTCATCATACTTTAAGCAGATATGACGAAACATTAACTTATGTTAATTGCTATGTAGAAAATTGCACCCAACTTAAGCCAACACTATGAGCACTCGTGCAATATATACTCATGTGTTGCAATAAGAGGAAAGACGAAGTAGTAAGCATGTCTTCACTAGCACATCCATCGGCAGGGGAAAGAAGGAAGATTGTGCGCTGTCAGTTGGATTACGCAGAATCGGTTAGTTTAGCAAAATCACTATTTTCCACGAATCTGCAAGTATTATATATTATATTTGTATTATTATGTGTGCAACAGGTTTTGTCTGTCCGAGACTGCGACATCAATTTGGAGTGCACCGCAAAGAATTCAATATATCTGCGTTTGCCACATTTTTATGACTTTATACTGTCTTAAATTCACTCTCAAATCTGTTTGCACTCAAACTTCATGGTCAACGAAAATTCATAATAAAAAAACTCGTTATATGTAATACACACACACACACACATATATATATATATATATATATAATGAGTCGTTTTTGATTTCAAATATTTGATATTTAATCCATTTCTTGTTTTTCCGCTTACCATTCCGTAGAATATTTTTTTTATTACACTTCGTCAAGTGTTGTGCTGTTAATACGTTAACAACGGGCTAGCTCAATGTCAAAGCAATTCTAGCCATTCAAGAAAATAGTAAAAATCGAAAGTTTTACTGCATGATAAAAATATTTTATTTCAATTTCACTAAGCAACATCAATTGATAAGGTGGTCTTAAGTATTTATTTTTAATAATTTATTTATCACTTCTAGGGTGTTCACTGTACACTGTAAATTCACAATTGTAAATTGAAAATTCTTTTCATCGTCAATTGTTTGTTACACCCTTGTAATTTTATTTTGTTTCGTATACATAACACTGTATTGTATTCTCTTATCAGCTAAATATTAAGTCCTGATCATTTTAAATAAAAGTGGAGTATTTTATTTTTTTAATCCTTTTTTTATTTTCGAGTTTGAAAAATTAAATAAAACTATGAGTTATAAATAAACAAAAAAAACACGAAATTACTCAATAATAATCGGAATGATTACACTGTATTTTTTTGACATTAATAGTTATCAGATAATAATTCAGAATCATATTTTATTCCCAATAATAAAATTAAGAAGGATTTTTTTCATAGATTTTTAATGATAAGCTCGGTATCAGCTGATAGCATCGGACAAAGAAGCGGAAGAATCGAAAGTCGATAGAAGTTCGCGATATTTTGGGAAGTTGGATGCATTTCTTAATAATTCGTTCAATACATTTAAGCAATCCGGTTAATACGAAGAAACTATAATTTCAAGACGCCCTTCTGAGTATTTACCCTTCGAGCTTAAATACGACGATATTATATTAAGAAGGAAAAGCTTTTTTCGTCTTTATTTGATTCAATTGTTTTCTTGAACGTTTTGCTCATATATCTGTATGCAGATAAGTAAAAGTTTGCAAGTTATGACGACAAAAAAACTATGACTTACAGCAGTCACCGGTGAACGGATTTTTTATAATAAAAATATTAATTGTAAAAAATGGATACCAAATTTATGCTTAAATTTAAAATAAAATAAAATTAAAAATAAATTAAAAGAACTTATTAATTTTAATATCGCATACGTTAAATATTACATGTTCTGTAGGTGAGTGATAAACGCGCTTTACTTTCAGACTACATTATCAAACGTTCGAATTATTCATACATTTGTGTAACATAAATTTAATGGCTACCTTATTTATTTTTTTCTCACCCGCTTTCAGTCCAATACTAAAAACCAAACGTAGTCAGAGCGATAAAGTTATTACTAATTCTTTCCTAATAACTTCCTTACATATTTACAATAATTTGTAAAAATGATGGCTCAAAAAATCAATCACAAGTTGTTCTGTAAAAATTAAAGATCCAGTGGTAATAGATGTATGACGTTATATGGGCAACCACCGGCCCGCCGAGCTACTTTGTCCGGCCCTGATTCATCTCGGCTAAGTATTAGAGAAAGAAATTAATAGTTCTAGAAAGGGATTAAACAACGGAGATGTGACGGGCGCTTGCAATAGCTCCACTCTACTAGTTCATGATCACCACCGTATAAGAAATAGCAACGTGTTTTATTAAATTTAATATTCCTTTATATTGCTTAATAATTTGGTTCGGCCCTTGACTCGGAGACAGAATGATAATTTGGCCGCAGACCTAGGTAAGGTTGCTCATGCCTGGTCTAGTCAAAAGTGACTAATCCTATGGTTTGTGTTGTGGCGTTGATGGAAGTCTCAATATTTCGTCAGGCCGGTTTGACTTTGCACTTTCGGCCAAATGTTTGCTGGTAGGAGTGATATTGTCAGATGGTGATGAGTGTTAGTTGGAGTGTTTCTGGCGATGAGTAAGACGCCATGACTTCGCGCAGTAGGGACAAAACTTCGTTCTGGCTCTTGTGTAAATCAGGAGACGGCCGTTAAAAAGACTGATTAAAAAAATCCACATTAATAATGTTATCTAATATTGATAATTGTGAAACTAACGATTTGTCGTTTTTTATATTTTAAAAAGACCTTGAAAAAATTAAAACAAATATATATCGATATCCATGACGTCAAGATAATAGAAATGGGAAAACAAAAGTAGAAGAAGAGAATCGTGAGTTCACAATGTCAATGTTGAATACATAAGCGAATTCCTGAAACAGGATGCAGTCAATGGCCCCTTAGGAATTTAATCGATAGATTTAAGCCGGGCCACACTGCTCTTTTATGATGGTGATCTGCTAAAATAAAATCACTGGTTAACTTTGGTGATTTATATATTTTTAAAAATGTGATACCCTTTTGTATTGCGTCACTTTCGCCAGCAAGAAGAATATTGTTGTTATAAAACAATGCACGCTGGACTCTCTTTTTACACAGTGGATACGAACGACGTTATACCGTGTAAAAATAAACCATGTAAACAAAAATAAATTCAGAATATATAAAAAATATATTCATTAATTTTTATTGTATCTTAATTTTCTTTTAAAAAAACACGTTTCAAAGATTATCGACTACCAGACAATAGGCGAAACAGTTAACGCACGATATCGCTTTCATCACTTGAAATATCCAGAGTCTGTGCAATATTAATTTACAAAATTTTCGCGTTTACAGAAATAAACCTTTCCGCGGATAGTACTAAGTAGTAAGTGCATGCAAAGTATATTACACCTGGTAAAAAGGGAGTCCAGTGTATACATATTCCATCAGTATAAAAAAACACAATAAGTGACCCATAAACCCACTGTTAGGCCAATAGTACTTACAATTATGCCTTTTGTCAATTCAACACTGATGATAGTATGAACATATAAACTTATACCCAGTAACTCAGTAAATCATAGGACAGAAAGTTAATTCTTTTTGGTCTAATAAAAATTGTTAGTTATGATACAAAAAAACGATGCAATTAACTCCACCTGCACATCAAATTTATTATTGAGGGTTTTTCTATGCATTAATCTCTATATATTGTGAAGCTAATTTCAAAGTCTAACAATGGTGCCACCATGTACACTTTATTTAATCAATTCTGCGGTTTGAAACTCACAGAAGTGAAGGACGCATGTCCTACAGAATAAAAATAATATTTTTACGTGACTCTATCCACGGCAGATGAATGCTCTTCCTAAAATACGTATAAGAATCATCAGTCGACAATAATGAAGAATAACAAAAGTGTTTTACATACCCTTGTTGCGATATCAGTTTATTTATAACTTAATTTATGTCGTTTTTTAATAATATTTGATATAATTTTTGTTATTGATATCTAGGTCGTAACTGGTCATGTTTGAACATAACATTTTGTCATGTATGTATACAAAACTAATATTATGAAATCAACGGGAAAAATTTATACACTCGTTTATTTGCGCCCCTTTAACCTATATATATATATATACTTGAAACTAAATTTTCCTTATTTTGATGTTGATCATGACCGATAACACACTTTTGACCATCTCGGATCAGATATTAAAAAAAAATGTTGTATATTATGACCCAAATCTGATTGTTAGTATTTTGTTTTGTATTTACCACATTAGAACAATGACACACGCAGTCGACTGTTGTAACAATTAGTAAAGCCAGCACTAACTTGCTCTCCGCCAATGATTTTCTATCAGTTAAATTTCTGTGGTAGTCCTCAGAAACGTGGCAAATTTTAAGTGTATCTACAGTTTTTTCTATGCTGGACGTGTTTTAGGAGCAACTACACAAGACTTGGCAACGCGCACTTTCGTGTGCATTAACTCAGTCCCTAAAAGTACTAAAACTACTCAGTAATTGTAAACAAACGAAGAAGCTTTCACGAGTTGAAGTCTACTGGCTCCGTGTATGACGCCGTTTTTTTTAAGGGCTTGTATTTTTTGCCGCCAAGTTAGTGGCGTACCAAACGGTACAACGGACGGTGAATATATTATATTATATATCATACACATTGTAAGTCAACGTAATTGTTTAGATCAAAGAAAATACTATTGAAGAATGAAAGATACTGTTCAAAATCAATCTTATTTTGTTTATTATAATTATCAAGCAATAACTCAACTAGCACAAACTGGCGTATAGCAGGAAAATCTGTTGTATTTAGTTCCGTGCGAAGATTGGAGTGTTTAACGTAGCGGGAATTAAACTGTTTGAATAAAGATCTGACAGAGTTTAAGTCTATGCGTGGGATTCATTTATTTTTCTCCGACGCCATCTCAAAAGGTTTTCGGAAAATAGCAGCTAGCTTAACGACTGAAACAGCGAATCAAAATAGTATGAAATTTTGTCGACGCTTGAGTTTAATTTTAACTATGAAGTAATATGCATAATATTTAAAGATATAAAACTTTCTTTTTATAACATTGCACACTAATAAATTGAACAGGGACACTTGGTTGTTTTAGTAAACATAATATAATTGGTTGTCGCTTGAAGATGATCTATGTTCAATGACATAATATATGTTATATTATATTTGGTCTCCTGTTTCAGTGTTTTAATGTGTATTGGTTTCGAGTTAGTCAATACTCAATAAGTAAGTTTTAAGAAGAAATAAAACATGCCATATTGTTTTCAAGTTTTATAGCTTTGGATAAGTGAACGCTTATTAATTGATGCAAATTATGTGGTGGGGATTTACGATTCAGATCGCAGCACGTAAAAATGCAACAAAGCCGTCGTCTAATCGAATTCATTTATTTAAGTGATATATGAAAACATAAAAACAGAAGAAACAACTATAAAATTGGTGGCATTATCATTTATTTCTAATATGGGAATAACTTTGTAGAATCTTGTAGAAACTAATAAGGATGTAATACACATTCAGGGGCTTATCTGTTATCAAATACGAAAAGTAATTGGAACAAACGAAGAATTTTTTTCAAATAGTGGCTATAGTTGAACACCCAAGACTGAAAAACCTCTGATTGTAGACCCTTTGCGGTATTTCCTTTGGTCTCGCAAGTGACCATATAATTTATTGATTGTATTGGCATTCAATTGGTAGAACTCCATTGTAATAAAGTAAAAATATCAACGTATTTTATTCTACATTTTTTGTATAAAATGAGTTTATACCTATTTCGTCGTGCGCCATCGTCAGAACTATGTTTAAGCTTGCATATACTCAGCTATTTATACTGACTTAGAAGAGATACACAATACATCTTGTTATTGACTCTAACAATTATAGTATTACATTTATTAAGCCTAACTTCAGTGTTTCAAAGAACGATAACAAGTATAGACAGTGCCAGCGGGAGGCTATTTAGTGCCCTAGGCAATGGTTATTGAAGCGCCCCCCTTTAAACAAATCGTCCCTTTTTTTCGAAATAATGAAAAAATAACAATTCGGGATCTTTATAAATATATTTTATTATAAATTCATCTCCGCTTCTAATTGAACTGTTTGTCGCTAAACCTTTCTTTTTCGAATCGAATGGAATAAGATACATAATTATAACGAACGAATAAAAATAACAAAACAAAATTTTACTATTATTATTAGAGTGTATAAAAATAATATTCATTGCTCAAGTGCATTCAGTTTTGGGCTATTGTTACAAAGATGTAGAAAAATTGGCGTAAATCAAAAACTATTCTTCGCTGCACGTTATACATGTTAAATACAGTTTATTTTCTCAATTTGCACTCCGACAACATTAATCATAGTCTTGTTGCTCTTGCCGAATTTCTCGGAAGCACCGTGTGCCTGATATTTGCTTCAAGACGGACATAATCAACGTTAGTTGCCACACCATTGATAAACTTTCATGAACTTTTCATTGATACTAAGAGCTGATGAATCAAATTATATATAGAAGAAATTCTCATTATCTAGTGACGAGACACGCAATCTCGCGTCAGTGATAACTCGTCTGAGAATTTGATAGAGCTAGTTCACTGGTCGTCCGCACACGGCAAACATGTGTTGTCTCACGAGCTTCCGCGGTGAATCATTCTTGTGTTAGGTAACTGTTCGCAATCAAGGCAAATTGTTACGCACCAGCTTAGTTAGAATTTTACTAAATTTCCTGGGATCTTGGGAAACACAGTCAATGAATGAACAGTCTATAGAACATAAATTACCGCGAACACATTTTAATGAGTTGCTTCAGAAGATATCTAGGGCATTCGTGGGTAACCTGCGGCCTTTTGGCTACTCTGGTGCGGTCTTTTGACCTGATCGGCCAATTCTGCAATTTTTTGTAAATTCGTAAATTCCTGAGATTTTGAATTCGAAATTCTTGGAAGAGCTAAAAAAAAAGCTCCCACGCTGGTAATTTTGGGAAATCCGCAAATTTTTGGGCTTTAAAAATTGGCATGAAATTGTTTCTGGCTAAAGAATTCCTAGTCAATGTTTACTGCGGTCATAAAATGGCTTCTTTCGTAAAAAAAATCTGTAAATATAACATAAAAAATAACTAAGGAAACTAGAAATTAATAGACACAATCAACCCAATGCAATGCCTAATAATCAATAAATATCAATCAATCAACGTTGCTAAGACCCTTACAAAATGTCGATGTAAAGGATTTATTGTGTATCTCTGCTGTGCCAGTATATCAAACTAAGTTAATATAGGTTTAAAAAATCAGATAAAGGCATAAGTCAAAATAGTTATCCACTACTTGAAATAATGTTTAAAGAACTAAAATTCTTTGATTTTTTAACTCTATTACTTACCTTAAATTATCAATAATGCTCAAAATGCCTGAAGATGATTATCAAAGAAGCAAAATATTTCCTATGCCTTATTTATATTGAAAATGGGTTTTCACCAAAGAAAACAAAATAGTTTGAATAATAAGCAATGATCACTCTATAAGTATTAATCAGTCAATACTATAATTACAGCTTATCGCGAGCGTTTTCAACTGATCTTAATAATGAGCGAAACCAGTCCTGATCTTAATTAATAAAGTGGAATTAGTTCAAAAGAGACTTTTTATTTTTTAATAATTGGTATTGATTGACATACATTTATTTCCTTTTTTATTTGAAGAAATTAAACTTCAAAACATAATGTTGATAAAATTGAATTGGTATTGCTTGGTATAAATTATTTATAATATAGTTGGTCTTCAATCAATAAATCATCTTTCAAATAATTTCCACTAAAAACTTTTATCCAAGTATCATTTAATGTTTTTTTTTTTACCATATCCGCTCCCAATGTGGAGCATATGGACTCCTAATGGAGTTTATCTCAACAGAAGTGTTTCTAGGAGAACTGCTTGTTACTCAGTTGCTCAACCTCACTTTTTCCAAAGAGAGTGTGAATAGAAGGATAGGGCTAGGGCAGGACTAGTGGTTAGCTAATCGCTCTCGATACGCCCCGTTCATAGAATAGGATGGGTGGGATGGGGTTATGCAAGACATCATATACATCCATGCCTTTGAACAGAACTTCATAAATCGATCAAAATATCAATTTATAAAACTGTCAGTACTGGGATTCGAACCCGTGACCTCCGTAACCGAAGCCAACGACGTTGACCACTCGACCACACAGGAATACTCATATTTATTGAATCTTATATTTTAATGTTCCTACGTAATGTAAAGTCAAGTATTAATTATTCAATGAGTCTAAAAAAATTAAATCATTTTCCTAATGAATTTAAATCTAATATGAAACTTCTATTTGAAAGCTCCTGGCAACACAAGCCCACGTGGCATCAATGACTGTAACAATCCTAATCAATGCTCGTATATGGAGTTAAATAAAAATGTGCTAAGTGTTGAAGTTCCGGTTTTTTTCGTGTCCGTTATCGCGCCGCGCGAGACTAAATCCACATTCTGTGGATGGCGGATGGTCTTCGGCATTTATTTATCTCGTTAACATTATAATATATCCATGATTCACTTCACCACATTTGTTTCCTCGAAAATAAAGACAAATCACTTCTCATTGCAATGTGACTCACTTTAGGACTGCAACTACGACGTATGTACATATATTATATGTTTTCTTGAGCATTACTACTTCTCAATTATTAATGAAATGCGTTTATGTTAATTTATATTGGTAGATATTGTTCATCTAAAAAAATGATTTTTGAGATTTAAAAAACTTCGCAATTTAGCTGATTGCTTCATAACTTGTTCTGTCTTAGTCCCAGACTTCTATTTTTACTCTTTTCTTCTATTCTTAAATCTCTCGAAAAAAAGATTGAGCGACTAGTTATTAAACAGTTCTCTTAGAACAACTTCGGTTGAGATGACTCCATTAGGAGAAATGGTAATATATGGATAACAAATCCTCTTGCCGGGGAAAGATGTATTTAACAATCATGTAAACTTTCATCCAGAAAGCAATAATAACCTAAATTTAAGTAAATTTTTGTTCGTCATTCATTACGATTCTTCAAATTCGTTTACCTAAAAGCAGTTTTTTTATACGCACTATTTTTGATACAGAAAAGAAAAAAAAAAGATTTTATAGTCTGCGATAGAGATTGCAATGCCGGACTAATATAGTAATGTCGATATTACAAAAAAAATACGACCAATATGAATCGTAATAAGCCTAGCCTCTATCTACCTTCATCAATTGATATTCCCGCAAAAGTAAGGCTCTAATAATGATTAACATTTTGGAAAATATTGAAAGCAATTTAATAAAAAGAAAGCTAGTTTCTTCATCAATTAAACCTCGACCTAATATACAGACATTAAGATAATTATTGGTATCACGGGTTCGTTATTTTAGAAAATAATGAGTTAGATGCGTTGTAATATTTTTATACATGTCTTCAAATATCTATGGTAAAAGTAAAGCGAGCTTAGGCAATTCACACTGCAATAGATTTATCTTGTTAAAAAAAAATATGCAATTCACTAAAACACCTGATTGTGTCCAATTGAAAAGTTTTAACATTTTACTTCTTGGCTCACTTCACTTTTCGAGGGTTCGATTGTTAATAAGGAAAGTATTGTTATATTATCCTAAAAATAAAGTATGTTTTGCGTAAGTAATCATTTTATTAATAATGATAATACATTGTAACATTAACAGCGAAGTTAGAAATATTTACATTCAAAAAAATAGTAATTGCTGCGGACCGTAGTGCAGTGGTCAACATCGTTGGCTTCTGTGACGGATGTCTGAAAATTCCCTCCCACTCTAAAAATCTTAAATAACGAGGTGCAGTGAGATCAATTAGCTATTCACAAGTCCTGTCTTCGTCCGATCCTTTTTTTACCATGTCCGCTCCCGATGTGGAGCGTATTGACTTCTAATGGAATTTATCTCAATAGATGGGTTGCTACGAGAACTGCTTGTTACTCAATTGCTCAACATATCTTTTCCCGAATAGAGTAGGCATAGAAAGAATAGGGCTAGGAGAGGACTAGTGGTTAGCTAATCCTTCTCAATACGCCCCGTTTATAGGATAGGATGAGTGGGAGAGGAGAATTCAAGACATCACATGCATCCATGCCTTCGAACAGAAATTCATAAATCGATTGAAAAAACAATTTATAAAACTGTCCGTACTGGGGCTCGAACCCGTGACCTCCGTAGCCGAAGCCAACGACGTTGACCACTCGGCCACAGAGGCGGCATCCGTTCTATACCTACGCTTATTAAAAAAAAAGAGAATGAGCAACTGAGTAACAAGCGATTACTTCTATTGAGAGACCTGAGGCCAAATGTTCCAAATTTTACAATATTTATTTAGAAATATTATATTGTATTGGTGGGCAACGTATGTATCAAGAGTTTTTTTTTTACATATTCTTTTCTGTGTGAGAAAACGTAAATTTGAAATAAGACGATTAATCGTTACAATTTTAAAAATGAATAGTTCGGCAGTTTCTAAGGATTATATTGAATTAAAATAATGTTTAAATACATAGGAGACGGCGTACTTTAAATTGAGTAAACGTGTAGTGGGCAGTATTATGTATGGCGAGGGGCGGATGCAGCCTCGGGCGAAACGAGGCCCCAGGAATGCGCCATGAGTTGGAGCATAACTGCTCACCGCTTGCTCTTCCAGCTCACCGTTCACCGTTCAGACTGTGAGAAGAATGCGAAGAATCCGCCAACTAATAAATACACAGGGAAAGTATTAAGACCACGCTTCGGGCGATCAACAGTGGCGTGTACATCGAATTCGACTGGGGGCGTAATATTTAGAAATCTAGACATTGTTCAAATATAAGAATACTATTAAGCCCAATAAAGTGTGGCTTAAGTGATAAATATTTTTATTGAAAATGATTGTTTTAAAATTATTAGTTAGTTGATGGCTATTTTGTCAGGTTCACGATCTGGTTTTTACAACGGATTTCTGTCAAGTAAATGCCAATTCAATTAATTAGTTGTATATTGAAGACAATCGAAATATAATCTATCGATGAAATATTGTATTATTTAAATAATTAAATACTATTGAGTCCTTCAAAACATGTTTGAATTTTTTACTTACAGGTCGACCCTTCTTTTCATAAATTGTAGATATATCCATTTTGACATTCAAATTTATCATGACCGTTTATTTTTTGTACCACAACGTTTTAAGATTATTGTATTTTAAATAAAATTACGAAAAAAAAATGTTTAACCGATTTACATTGCACGTATTTTGCTTGTCTGAAAATTTCACCACTATTTTACTAATATCTCCGTTATTCCATACTGTAAGCAGATAAAAAATGATACATGACAGTGGCAATACATGTTTTGCAAAATTGTGAAAATGTCTCAGACATTTTACAATTATTTGTGCGACTGATCAATCAATTGAAAAATCATATTTGCATTAAGCCGTATTGATTTACTGAACACAGAATAAGAATAATATTTATATATTTTTATCAACAATAAAAATACAAGCTTATTTGCGTTCTATTGATAACACTTATGCCGCGTAAAGATGTCTTGTACGCCACTGCTCTGTGATACGATCGATAAGATTGGGATAGGCTACTAATTTCGGAATAAAGAAATTATAGCATTTAAATTTAATATAAAAGATTTATTTAGCGAATTGTTTGCAGTATGGTATTATTTTTTATGATTTGTATTTTTTTTAATAGACTTCATTAATTCACGGTACCTAATCAAAAAAACATATCAAGTAAAGGTATATTTTTTAAATTGTGCCTATTAATTGGTGACTTTTAGTGTTTATGTTACGTTTCGATTCTGTATCAGTGCATTCGTGTCAAACGATTCCTACAAATACTATTTATTTAACATAGCGTCATTTACCACAAATCAAAAAGAATGTAAAAACTTTTTCAACATAAACTTGTAAAAATGTCCACTCTCAATGCAGATTATATGAGATCCTTGAGAAGAATTTCATCGTAAGGTGTTCAACAAACTATTTATTTTACCGTTTGTTTGTTACACCTTCTTACTAGTGTAACTTAACTATATATATATATATAAATAACCCTGAATCCATTTATATATTCTCGTTAAAATTGAAAATGGTTCTGATCTGTATTAAAAATATGGGAAAAAGTGTTTTATTTCTGATATTCAGACATTTTATTAAAAGAGATTATTTTTGGCTTTGGAACTCTCTTTGAAGGTCTTGGATTTGAAGAACTAGTACAAAATTATATGCTTGACATTATAAACGAACAAAGTAATATTTTTTTCGAGATTTTGCTTTACATTTGTGACGAAACTTTGACTGTTCAGTTGTTTACAATAGTCATGCATTTTTAAAATGGTTTTTATTAATTGTTACTCACAGTACTTTGATAAAATAAACATTTATGTCCGGTCAATCATTATTTTGTATGAGTATGCTGCTGATGATTAAGAAAACTTTTTGTTCTTAATTTTGAAGAATTATGATTCAAACCAAATTTTGTGACTGACTTAGTGGTGTGAATCACGAATACCAGATGCCAATACTCTGTTGGCAGAAGAAAGCAATTTTTTACATTACAAAGCCACTTACATTTATTTTTGTTATTATGTACTTAACAGAGATGCAATGCTGCCAAGTGTAAACATGAAAATGCATGTTCATTAACAACTCTACAATATCTATAATGTATATTTTTTCAAACCATGTCATGCTTCCCAATAAACTTTAAAAGATGTAGTCTAAAAATAATTTTCTGTAATTTCTTTTTTATTCAATATATGTATTAGATTACGTACAAGTAGTCTTCTAAAGTCGGATAAGAGAAGAATGGGAAGAAGAAAAAACATTGCAAATGCATGCGACGTAAGTGCATAACGAAATCGATTGAAAAAACTATAATCCGAAAACCTAGTTTGACAAAAGCACAAGAGCGTTTACCATTTGGCGACAAGGCCAGTAGTAAATATTATTGTATCAATAAAGAATGAAATGCATGCTTTGAAATAATACTATCACCATTCAACAGACATTGTGAATAATTGAACCTAAAACTTTTAAAATAATAAATTAACTAAATTTAGAAGGTGCAGCTTTTTGATATAGTCAGTGGATTCTCGATGATAATTAAATTTTTATGTTAAATAAAACATCGAAAAGTTTGTTATTTGACACGATATTTTTTTTTCTCGGAAAAGATTTCACTAATCTTTAACATTGCCTTGTATGTTATATGTAACAAATATGTATATAGTATATCTAATCAGATATTTTTTTTTTCTTGGTGCTACAGTACCAAGGGTGAACCTTGGGAGCCTCAATCAATCTCATCTAAGCCACTTGGTGTCATGAGTCAATTGCTGTCCCCTAGCGCTAAAATGGCTTAACTAGTGAAATTATAAAATTAAAAACCTCTAGAGGTTTTTTACCTCTGTAGCGATCACGCCCTTCCGTCTGCAACCAGGGAAAGGGAAAACAACATCTAATATCATTAGCGATGAAGGAGGCTCTAAGAACTTTGACGCTAACGTGTCCTGGTACTTAAAGCTCCATAAATTTGATATCCAAATTTATTTTTCGGAAGATGTTTCTTAATTGAGAGAAAATGTGTCACATAATTTAAAAAAATCGAATGGTATTTTGACCAACTGTCAAATCAATATTAATTGAGAACAACGTATCAGTGATATTTAGAGGGTTGATTACATACGATATGAACCCTTCAAGAAGAGTCTTTGTAAGTGTATCTTTCATCACGCTCCTGAAATATATTCAATATGTCTTCACCTCTGAGCTTTTCTTAAATGCGGATTTCGCCTTCGACCCTCCCCTTGCCAACTTGGCCTTCGTTACCCTGCCACCCCCACCTGTATTTCTTATTCTATTACCAGATACAGCTTTACGAATGAAAGTGTTGGGCGAAAATATCCCCCATGCTAAAATACAACTCTTATAAATAACTATATTGTTCGGTGCGCAAGAAAGTGGAATCGAAAAAATCATTGTTGCAAATATCTGCAGAAGTACACAAAACATCTGATTTTAATCATAGGTGGGCTGGAGGGGGCTCGAAAGGGCTCGTGCGAACCCTTTGTTAAATTTTACTAAGCCCGGCGAGCCCCTTGTCAATCTAAGAGAAAAAAGTATTCTCACATCAAATTAGTATAATCTGCAATTTCTGACTCATATATTATCTACGATAGCTTCGGTATACGCAGTAGTACATGCTTAGCAATTTACATTGATATGTTTAATTGCATATTTTTACATAATATAAGTGTATTAAATACAATCGATTGCTTATTTAAGTATTGCATATAATTGCTTATGAGTGATGAAAAAATTCAGTCCTTCCCCAGAACACCGAGAATTGCTTTAAGATTAACCGAGCCCCTTGTTAAAGTATTGGCAGCCCATCGCTGATTTTAATCCAATGGCTACTAAATTTGGTAAATAAGAGTCACAAAAGAGGGTAGCAAAAGTCACAAACCAGCGATTAGCAACATGAAACCACAGGCTCTCTTAATGTGACACGAAAGCTTCACTTAAATTAGTGTTTCTTAACCGCATTGAAACAATCCCCCCCTTTAGTAGAAATAAATTATCCAAAATTATCAAACACCCCCCAAAAAAACGAAATTATAAAATTACACAATTCTCTATGTATGTACTATTATTTCATGCAATGGATTTCCTACTACAAATAAAACAGATGATATAATAATAGTCTTGCAATATCTCAATGCCCCCCCCTGACTAAGTGCATCGCCCACTTGCATAGCCCCCCCATACTTCTAAACGCCCACCAGGGGGGCGGTACCGCCCCCGTTAACAACCACTGACTTAAATCGATCATTAGATATTTTGATTTTGGTTGATTACACATTATTCACCTAAACGTATTTCAATCTGTAGAAAAGATTCATCACATTTAATACAGATGTACCTAAACATATTTACTTGCTTAATAAACTGAGGTAAATCTTACATGTTCGTCATGTTTATCTACTGATACTTGCAATATGAAAACAATATTGCTAATTAGAATGGGCCGAGAATACTCGCAGTCCGATACTATTCTTTCCCTACTACCCGCTGTTTGACTTCCGGCAGAAGATCTTTCTAGAATGGATGTTCGCAGGAGGGAGCTTTTCCTTCTAACACCCCCTCGCCTCGTGAGAGCTTTAAGCTTCCCGACTCGAAATCGACTCATTACTTTTATTGCACCTTGCTATCTTGCTACAGACTATCTCGCTTTCCTTTCCTTTCATTTCATTTCTTCTCACATAAACCTTTGTGAAGATTGTGATCATTTTTGGAACCGCTTTTAAAGTTCACGACATGACTTTTAACGGCTTATTTTTGTAAAAGTTAATAAGAGAATCTTACTTGGGTCAAATAAGTTGTCTATTTTGTGGTAGGGTTAGTATATAATATACTTTTCAGCATGTCTTCGTAGCGAATACATGTCCTTTATATATTTTTTCTTTCCTGTTCACATGATTAATTGATAATGAATATTATATACTATAGACAAATTCATAATTTACGAATTATCCTAGTCAAATAAGCCGAGGATATTTTTCGTTCAATATTAAATTGGTACTATTGGAACTTACCCGGATGTCACTTATTACAAGTTCTTTTCACTAACTTCAATTTTCAGTATTTTAATATAAAATTAAATTTGATAAAATTGTTATTCCACTTGTTGTGTTACAAAGTGTGATACATGTTTTGCCTCTTTGAGAAGCATAATCAGACATAGCGTCGCAAGGTTTACAAATTACCTTAACCGTATTTTGTTTTAAAATATATCTGTATATTGTATACAAGTAGATATCAGACAAAGATTTACGTACGTATTTCAAGATTACAAATAAATCACAAAGTATTTAAATTCAATGATGGAATTTATTAAAAATGTTATTTATGTTTGGGGTTGTAAAAAACTTGAAAACGAAAAGGTCTGTATTTCTGTATTGATCATACCATAACAGTTTTTTGACTACGATGGCTTGATGACAAACGAAATACTACTGAATAAAATATATTAATATACAATGCAATGAAATTCTTTTTCATATCATATTCATTGGAAGAATGTGCCTATGTTTAGTTGTAAGAGTATTTTACTTAAATGTGCGATTTCAAACGATAAATTGCTTCAAAATAAGTATGTTTAACGATGATGTAATTATGAAGAAATGTTTATCTTTTGTCAAAAAATATTTCTGGAATGAATGGAAATTAGAAAGGAAACAATCAAAGCAATGAAATATTTATGATAATATAATATGAATAAATAGTTATTAATGTTGTCTCAAACTTATAATTTATAAACTATCAGATGACAACCTTACGTTTTACACAAACTAAAATTAACCTTGACTATTCTGTGCTGCTTTTCATTAGTATCCACTATTTATAATGCAGCTGAAGAATTTGATGAGTCAGTAAAAGAAAGGTCAAATGTTTTATGATCTCGAATATTTTTATTTGATCTGTCAAACCTAAGCTAACATTTTAATGAGCAAATTTTCAAAGAATCGGTGGGCGCAAAATTATCGTTAAGTATATTATGTAGATAATAAACATGGCCATAAAATTAGCCAAGAATTTATAGTGTCATAATAAAAAATAGGCATTATGAAGGGCTATTTTAAAGAAATCTGTGTATTATTAGAACAGGAAATAATATGTAAACGTATGAAAAATTTCTCAATGTTGTTCAACTAGATAATCCGTATACCTTTGCACATAGTTTTATGCAGAGGATATGTTATGAGATTGTCAAATGTCCAATTTTTATTATTGAGTACGACGTGAATTAGTTAGCACAATGGCCGAGTGTTTAAATTAATACTAATTTACTTTCGTCCTATTCGGTAGTTGCGTTGAGAGATCAAATGCCCCAATGAAAACTTTTATGGATTTATTTTTAATCGTTTGATTGACAAGAACCACAAGGTGTAGATGTATTTGGATGGGTTAATCACTCTCCGTCTATATCTACATCTACCTAATCCCTAGAAAAGCAACGTAGATAGAAATCCTAAATAAGTTTCATTTCCCGGATTTGGTCTAGACCAGCGGTAGGAAACCCGCAGCCTTTTGGTTACTCTGGTGCGGTCTTTTGACTTAATCGGCCAATTCGGCTATTTTTTGTAAATTCCTGAAATTTTGGTTTCGAAAATTTTTGGTAGAGCTACAAAAAAAAGCTCTTGCGCTGTTCATTTGGGCAAATCCAAAAAATTCTAGGCCTTAGAAATCGGTATGAAATTGTTTAAAAAATCCCATGATTTCAAAATTGCCGGCCAAAGATTCCCTAATGTCAATGTTTACTGCGGCCTTATGATTAATCAGATAAATGAATGTGGCCATTAGAAAAAAAGAAGGTTTCCCATCCCTGGCCTTGACTGTAAAGTATAGGCCCGCACTTGTCGAAGGTTGACTATTCATTCAATAACGTTGTTAGAATCTGTAGATTAAAGTCTCGATTTCCAGAAATATGTAAGATAAATAGAAACGACTATTGTGCAATCGCTTAGAAACAGTAAAATAGGATACCATATCTGTATTTCATAGGGAAATATTTCATTTGGCTACGGTTAATTTAGAAAGACTATCTAGAAAAAGGTTCATTCCTATGATTCATTTTTTTATTATCTATACAATATATTCCTATATATTGTATATCTATAGTGGTAATATATTTTACCTTAAATAGTAAGTTGGAATTATTTGTATTTCCGATTGTAAAAAATGTGACCAAATAATGCAGCTTCTCTTTTCAAGTTATGTTTTGTTTTATAAGATTGTCTTTAAATCACCTTACATATTCGCGATGTGAACAGCCCTGAGAAAGAGGGTGAAATCAAGGGTGGGCTGAAGGGGGCTCGGAGGGTCTCGCGCGAGCCCCTTGCTAAATTTTACTAAGACCAGCGAGCTCCTTGTTAATTTACGAAAAAAGTATTTATCTACAATTTCTGACATACATATATTATCTACGACAGCTTCAGTATACACAGTGGTATATGTTTAGCCATTCGCATTGATAAGTTTACGGTAATTGCATATTGTTACATATTATCAAGTGTATTATAAGTAACAATCGATTTTTTATTTAAGTATTGCATATAGTTGCATAGGAGTAATAAAAAAATCACTCCTTCCCCAGATCACTGAGAATTGCTTTGAGATTACGCGAGCCCCTTGTTAAGGTATTGGCAGCCCACCGCTGAGTGAAATCGGTTAAATTCATGTTTATTTAAATAAACCTTCCAGCTACAGCACTGCTCATCGTATAAGCTATAACCATATATAATAAAAAAACAGTGTTGTACATAAAAGCATTAGATGAATCAGATTTGAGAAAGGAATGCTGATCTCGCTCACGATAGAGTCGAATAGAAAATGATTCAGGTAGGTGTTGTGAAAAAAACGCGGTCCAAAGTTAATACCTATTTAATGTAGCGAATAATTTCGTATATCCGGTGTGGTCTGGGAATAATAATGGCTACACGCATGCCTCGTGAATGCCAGCTTCTAGCTTTGCGAGAGGTGTTTTTTGAGTTTTGAAATCGCTGCGCGTGTGCATAGCAAGTCAACAACATTCTTTCTATAATATTTGCATCAAAGAAAACGACCTTTAACACATTCATACCCGAATATTGATAAACTAATGTGTCAATGATAAAAACGATGCTAAAAAAACAGTTTCCTTGAATGTAATATTGACATAGGAAGTTTGTTCCTTATGCAATATCACATATAGTAGAACCTCGATTATCCGGACTAATCGGAGATGAAGGTAGTCCGGATAACGATAAATCCGGATAATCGAAAAAAATCATATTTGACAAAGAAAGACATGTCATTCAGTATGAATATTTTTTATTTGTACATTTTTTGTACATCAGTATTAATAACCGTTAACATTTCATCGATCTGGTTTGAACATTCTATAGATGGGTGAGATGATTCCTTGTCCAGTGATGATTATGTTTTCCCTCTTTTATTTATAGTTTTGATATTTTTCTAGTTTTGGAATAAAATGTTTTTCTTATCATCGTTTTCAAATTTCACCATTCATTTTGGTTTTTTTCTGATAGTAATATTGAACCAGATGATTTCTTTAATTTCCAACAACGCAAAACAACGAACAATGGTAGAAGCAATTCATACGTGAAAGTTAGCAAATTCGTCACACTTTTGTTTACGTATTTTGAACTGTCCGGATAATTGAAAATCCGGATAATCGAGGTTCTACTGTACTTATTTAATCTTGCTATTTATTAATATTTGTGAAACAAAACGAAACACACACGTTAAGCAAAACAGATTAATCGTGTTTTGATACATTCATCAATTTATTTATATAAACCAATTTAAAGTATGAAATAGATAATTTTATTTTTTAATTGACATTTATTTATAATATTCAATGACCGGTGAATCGTTTCATTACGCGCTTAGATGAATCATCATTATTAAGAAATAAAAAATACAAGTTTTTGCAACAAAAAGTATATTAATTAAAATAAGCAAAATGTCAGACATTTGCTTTGCAGTAAAAAGTTTCGTGCTAAAGTACTAATAATGGTATTAATCAAATATTATTTTTTTCTCTTCCAGTTGATCTCGATTGACGTATTCTAATTCTCTTAAGTGAGCCAAATCATAATTTATGATGAATTAACTGCTAAATATTTTTAATATGCACATCAATTCAAGAGTGAGAAATTTAATTGGAGTCTTATATGTACATCGTTATTTTGAATTAAAATCAGGTATTAGGTCAAAAACTACTCGAAACTTTAGTACATGAAAAAAAACATTAACTGTGCAAATTATCTTCATGAAATTCCACCACAGCATCAAAGTAGAGTTACTCTTTTTTTCGGAACCAATTATTTGAATGTGTTTTATCTATAAAATAATCTGAGTCCGTCCTATTAATGACGTTACTCAGGGTTTAAAAATAAACATTCCAGTATATCATTTTCTCAGAAAGACAGACGGGCCAGATAGTGAACAGAAAAGACGTTTCTACTAGAGCTTAATTTATTAATTTGCGTATAGGAATTTCGTTTGCGAGAGGTCGAATCGTCGCGAGCCGCGATTGGGAGGGACTCTCGGAGGCGGGTCCTCTGCAACTCCGCCCTAGAATTATCAACTCCGCCTTTTCGAGTTCCACAAAAGCCTTTCAATTCTGTGAAAACATTCCAACGCAGATTTCCCATCTGGGCAGTAAGACCATCTTGCGACCACGACATTCTTTTTACATTATCTGTTTACAATTTAATCGATACGTATTTCCACAATACTTTTTCAATGTAACGTTTATTAATAATGTAAAACTATAAAATTATTCGCAAATACACTGACTGAATACAATAATAAACAAAAATTTAATAATAATAAAATAATTCTACTTTATATAACAGATAATAATTTTCATAAGAAGAGTAATGTAAAAATACTTTTTTCTGCAAAATATTCAGATTTATAAAAGAATTTTCAGAAAATGAATGATTTCCTGATAAATAACATAGTAGTGAATAAAACAGATAAGAATATTTTTGTATTCAGTTATAATATATTTCTTGAGAAAAGGAAAACACATATAACGCTTAACAATACAGGTAAAATTAATACAATCAACGTGTAGCTATCTATATCTAAGGATAGAAAAGCTTTACTTCTGCCTCTAATTGAAAAATAAAGATTGTGAAACAAAAAGTGATCTTATAGTCAAAGATCTGTTCTAACTTTATCTCGTTCGAATTGTATATTGTACACTTATTTATAAGTATCGGAACCCCACAAACATTTAATTTAAAGCTAACATATAGTTTAGGTATAAATCATGTTTTCCGGGCCAACGTTCTCCACATTAGTAGCGCAGATAAGGCTTAAAAAAATATAATATTTAATGAAGATATGAATTAATTAGTAACCGATTGTGGATAGATTTTGGGTGTTCGCGGGTTTCGAATTCAATCCAGACACTCTCACACATTGATTTACATTATAAGGTATGCATAAGAGTACTGTTTACATTGCTTCCAACATATCCAATATCAAAAACAGGGCGTTTAGGCATCGATTAACTGTTAGTCATTTTCTAGCCCCATCCTTATATTCTCAATCTCGAAAAAGAAACGTGGAGTGACTGAATAAAAATCGGTAAAGACGTCTGTTTTGCCGCTTTACTCGCAATTAAAATGCTTTACACAGATGGTTGAAATTGTAAGATTTATATTCACATTTTCTAATCTACTAAAAAATAGGGTAAACATAGCAACGTATTTAGTTTTACAGTTTTTATATTTATTAGTTCATTGCTATTTCGGCTTTCGCCATCGTCAAAACTATGATTAAACTAACATTTTTCTCAGCTATATATACTGGCTCCGAAGAGATATACAATGAATGCATCATGTTATTCACTCTAACATCCTAATTCAAATTACAATTATAATATTACACTTATTACATATGATTCTAGTAATATTATATTTTAGAACTTACACAAAAGAAACTTTATTTCTATAACACTTAACAAGTATTACAGTACCGATTTATACTGTTGTCAAAAAGTCATTAAATGATTTAAATATTTTTTGTGCATACTTTTCTAATATTAACGAAAACAAAAATCCTATAAATACCTGCATTACCATATGCAATAAATACATTTTTTTTTGAAACACTAGCAAATCGTCATAAGTGTGTCATATTTCTTGTCAAAGAAAATAAAAGTTATTATGGTCGGCAGGTTTCTGCTTTCGTGTTTTTATAATATTATAAAACTGTAGAACTAAATACGTTGCTATTTTGACCCTAGTTCCATGAAGTAAATGAAAATTCAATCAACACTAAAAAAACAAATACGTTTACATGATATTGTTGTATTTTGATTAAATAAACTTTCATCTCTCATGAATGAGGATAGTAATAAAATGCTTCGATAATAGCCCTCAAAGCTCTGTGTACGAAGCTCTAGAAATAATTATGCGAGCGCGGTCGGCGGTAGCAGTCGCGCGGCGTAGCACCCTTCTACGTCGTGGGTGACGCGACGCCGACGCCGCCGCCATGTCACCGGTCTCCCGGGAAAGGAATCACCTCTCCGCGGGGCGTCCCCATATTGTTTTGCTGATGAGGCAAAGCCCGACTCCCGGACTACGTTTTACACAACACAATAATTTCTCCTCTCTCAAATTTGAAATAGACTTAACCCACCTTCGTCACTAAACTCAGTCACACTGAATTAATTTACACTTAAATTGTGCTTATTGACTTTTGCTGGGTTAGGTGGGTTAATTAAAAGAGGCGAAGAAAAAAAAAGAGACCGTCTATTAAGTGAGAATACTACAATTGCCTCGTTTTGAAATAATGATAGAGAACATTATTTCAAATAAATTTGAATTTAAGTTGTCTTTTTTTGAATGTCATATAATATTGTATTGATATAATATTATATGTTACGAAGAAAAACTGGTTGAAAAAGTTTTGAAAAAAGAATATGAACTTTTGTATCAATTATTGTACTACATATTACAGTAGACATTTCAATAAATTTGAAATTTGGAGGCCGTTTCTACACCGCGCAACTTAAAGCAATTCCTACGCAAATTATGATTGCTTTAATGATTGATTGATTTATTTAATGATTGCATCTCGCATGGACAGATGAATTTGGGAATGTCAAGGGCAGGAAATCATTCAACATTGTTTACTATCGCCGACGATCAACTAAAACTAAAAATATTTTATGTATTTAATAAATTAGAAATAAATTGGTTGTAACTCGGTAAACAAAAAAATGGAATAATAATCATCTAGTATTTTATAAAAAGCTTCCATTATTCGAAAATCAAACAATCTGACATATTTTTTTAAAATATGCAGATCAGTACTACCAAAATTTCTAGGGAGCACAATTATTTCGCTGAGCACTGGTTAAAAACCGTTATTATGAAAAACATAAGTCACAGTTATTTGTGTATTTCTGACAGTTATTACAGAAATAATCAATCATGAAAATCGTTTGAGTGTAATGTGCGTCAACTTTTTATAAGCGTTTGATTGGAAACGTCTGTAGACGCGATCGATAGCCGTCAGAGATGCAAGTGGTCTGATTCATTAATGTATCTGACCATTCGTGCACTTGTTTGTAATCAAATGAAACCTTTGCAATGCATCTTTGATTAAAAAATAGATTCGTTAGCCTGTTTTTCTCTGTAGTTTCATCTCGATTTACTAACGTAACTATAATCACTTTTAGGGTGTTCACTGTCAATACTTGGTGAAAAGGCATTATATTAATAAATACACAATATTAATTTGTACTTTATTCCACTTTATTACAGTGTTTTACATTTTAAATGTAGTAAATTGGTTTTTATACTGTATTGAAATAACAAGGTATGGAAAAATATTCTTTTACATTGGTTACAATATGAATGCAAAAATAAAGTAAGTTCAGATTTTATAGTATTTATTGCAAAATTTTATCAAGTGATCATGATCGAGTTTGCTTGATGCGAGCAATGTCAACTAGTATCTGAAATCAAGCATTTTCAATACTTAATTTTATTAAGTATATACTTTATATTTTTTACACTTCCCATACGGTGCTTAAAATACTTCCAATATATTGCTGGCTCTTTAGAAAACAAGTGAAAAACATGTTTTTAAAAAATATACGTCCTGGGTTTTTACCGTCCGCCAAAAGGCGGTTAGGTTAGGTTTTCGTTTGGTTCTTTAAGGGTCAGCAAAATATCGAAAGTATTATTTGGCACCGTAGGGGAAGTGTTAAACAATGCTTTTTGAATAAAAAATGGCTTGGTTTCATAATATTGGTTAGCATGATTGGTGAATACATTTTATTATCTTATAAAACATATATTTGGTGTGAAAGTCAAATATGTATGTATTTAAGTATGAGAGAAACGTTTTTTTTTAATTCATTGTTTATTATTATTTATAATAAGTCAGATAATTATCTAATTTACTATAAATTCGCGTAGATAATATTGATCTTAACACGTTATAAAAAAAAATGAGATTTACGTTAGTTTTCCCAAAACACTGGAAAATTCTCATTTTCTTACCCGTTTTTTTCGCATATATAATACATACGAAATTTCACCCGTAGCCAAAGGGTTAATAAACAGCAAAGAAAGGTACAATATATCCGATTGATTTGTTGGTTAATTTTGAGTAATATTTTGTTCACTATACAATTGATAAGAAAACGGAGTTGATGAAGTGATTGAATGATTGTAGTTGTATATAATTATCTCAAATTATACTGAAGTACGCATTGTGGAAGGTAAAATAATCAGCTGACGGAGATGAGCAAACATCGCGTCGCGTCGCATTGGCTTACGTCGCCTTTCGAGTTGACGGGAGCGCTCTCCACAAAATATACGACATAAATATGATAATCCTGTGGAAGTAATAAAATGATAATGCAGGGGTCGAGGGCGGAAGGCAGCTGACTGCGGGCGGTCTGGACGCAACTGAAATTGCGCGAATCCCCTCCAAACTACACTATTTATCAACATGTATCCAGTAGAGTCAAGTGATAAGTGACGTTAAAAAATAAAAAAATGTACGCAGAAATTCGGATATATGACGTAAAAAATGAGATCAAACCAATAATTTATTTCAATAATCGCACAACATTTTTTTTTGTATAAAATAATGTTTTTTATCTATAAATATTATTATACATAAATATTTTTTATAAAGAACTCTTGACTGTTTTTGATCAGCTTAAAATATTTATTCATTGAAAAAAAAGGTAGCTAAAACCATTGTATACATGTGTGGAATGTGTAAATAAATATAATTTCTTTCCTATTTTTAAAAATCCATGTCCGCTACCAATGTGGAGCATATAGATTCCTAATGGAGGTATCTAAACAGAAGTTTTTCTAACAGAACTGTTTGTTACTCAGTCGCTCAACCTCCCTTTTTTTAAGGATAGGGCAAGAACAGGACTAGTGGTAAGCTAATCGCTTCCGCTACGCCCGGTTGTTGAAGGATCGGAAAGGTTGGTAGGGAATTGTTAGAAACACCCATGCCCTCGAATAGAAATCGATAAATCAATGTTAATGTATTTTTAATGAATCAATGATGCATTTAGTCATTTTATCGAAATCATTACTTAGTAATCTCGAATCGTTAGTTAGATAAAAAAAACTGTATGGCTAGATGGAATCGACGGAATGTTTCCATTCCTTCTAAAAATATTTACTTGACTTCTTGGTAGTTGATTCTGTATAGAGAGTTTCCTCCACTGCCTGGCTTAACTTCTCCCGTTTCCCGTCGCTTTTCAACACTGACAGAAGGAGACGACGATGGCTTACTTTGCTGACATCAAAATATCTATGGAGATGAGGATACTCTTCGCTAGGCGTTGAATAATTACTGTAACACTAATATCAAAATGTGAGACGGTATTTATACCTTTGCATCATTCACAATGTCTTAGGGCACAATAGAAACAGTGACGAATCATTTATCTTGTGCTATTTTGACGGGTTGCCAAGATATTTTTTCTCATCCTTTTTGAGGGTGAATAGAATTTGCTATATACCGCACATTTTTTTCTAGGATAAAATCCTTTTAACCTCACCGCAGTGCTTAGAAACATCATTTTCTTTACAAATCTTTATGTATTATATACAAGTTTGTAGTAAAGTTTACGGAGTGATACATCAAAGGTTGTGCCGATAAAAAAATAAATCTAAGGAATAATGGAAGTGACACAGTCTGGATCTAAAAAATAATTGTAAAGTATTGCTAAAATCAATCCTAATAGTTGAGTTGACTGTATTATTATTATACATCTATATTATTGAAAATATAGTATAAATACAATGGAAGCGTCCATTTTTATAATAAAATAAAATAAATAAAAATAATCCAGTTTTGTGATTATGATAAAAAGTTGTTCTCTTATTTTGGTTTCGGTAAAATCTTATGACCCAGACGTTATTGAAAAGAAATAAATTTTAACGCTAGATCGCTATTAAAATAATAAAAAATAAGATTTTTTTTTATCTAGTCTATAATTTATAAACTTTTAAACTATTTTGCCTGTAAACAAAAGATAAATTAAAACCTTCTCACCAATGAATTAATCGTATATTGATAATTATGTAAACCATAAAGGATGTTTGTTGCCAGGTACAAAAAATATCAGAATTTTATTGTTTTATGAAATTATCAAAATACACTCAGGTCTCATATAAAACGGCCATATTGTCTGTGGAAAGGAAAAATAACGTAACCTACATATAGCAAATTTTATAGGAGACAAAACAAACCTTTTTTGGTGATTTTGGGCCTAAGGGAAATTATCAAATACATATACACAATCTTGAAGTGCACGAAGACTGAAAAACTGGTCTTTAATTGAATTTATAATGCAAATTCATGTTATATGAGGTTTGAAGTGCATAAAAAATTAGGTTGTGAGTGCCAAAAACGTACCAAAGCTTATTATGTCAATTATGTTTTTCATTAAATTATACAAAAAATACATATTGAATGTTTGGATCACTCTTCAATATTTTGGCATTCAACTATTAAAACCTTCGTTATAAGCGATTGATAACTTTAAGTGTGTACATGCATATTTAAACGATTCATGGTAAAGGACCAAGCATATTTCTACTTCCCTCTTGATTCTTCAATGCTAAACTTCTTTAAGAACGTTCAATTTATCAGTCTATCCCCAAGTCTTTGTTTATTGTTTTTTAACATGTAAACTGTGTTATGTTATAAATAGCATATGTTTAAAACAAATATAAAGTATTTTTATTTAACGTTGTTCCCCTAAAAATATCTTATATAAACCCCTGTTGTAGAAGTTCCGTGTGCTAGACGAGGCGCTAGTGATTATCAAAATGTAAAATATATTCATAAAATGAAAAGTTATACATTTTTAAAGTGAATATAAGATAAAATGTCACTTTAAAAAAATCCACGTTCGCTCGTAATGTAAAACATATGGTCTCTTAATGGAGGTATCTCTTTATATATATTTTTTTACGAGAACTGCTTATTACTCAGTTGCTCAACCTCTACTTTTCTGAATAGGATAGAATTAGGACAACTAGTAGCTAAGTTAGCCGGTCGCTCTAACATCGCCTCGTTATTTTAGGGTTAAAAACGTTGGGAGGAAATTTTTAGACACAGAAAAGTTCATGGGTTGGAACGAAAATCGATATATCGATTGAAAAAATGCTGTTCGTACTGAGATTCGAACCCGTGAGATCCGTCATGGAAGCTAATGATGGTGACCAATGCGCTACGGACCCAACATCACTAATAAGTTACTAAATTTCATTAAATAAAAAATGTGAGTTATTGAAAGAAATATACTTAATGCGGTGCTTGTTAAAAGTTTCACATTGATTACTAAATATCTTATTCATTATAGAAAAGCTTTCTTCTGTATATATGTGCCCATGATCAATTTGGAACTGAAATGCATGGGTAACAGAATATAAGATATGCTCTAGGGCCTACGAGATTACAATTACAGCATTCTGCGCCCACTCAGACCTTATCACTTACTACACAGACTGACATATGATTATTTATAAAAATAAATAACGATACATACAGAGAGTTTCACATTTATGTTTGGAATAATCTTTAAGTATTTAAATCAAATAATCCTTAAAATATGTGTAGCGCGGTGGAGTGTTAATGTAATTAATAAGCATATTGTGTGAGATTAAAAGGTGCCCAAGAGACGTTGGCCGTAGGTAAGGTAGATAGGATGAGTCAAGATTAGACTGTCGAGTCGTGTGAAAGTGAGGGTGGGGGTGTAGGAAAAAGGCGTCGCCTAGCCGAAGGGCGGAAAGGCGGCAGTGGGCGGCCGGACGTCGTCACAGGCGCCGCGACTTCCGATACACTTTACCGGTTTATTTGTTGCTCCATCCGGAAAGAAACTTCGACGAAACCTCTAACTTTCCTCAAAAACTCTGCTTAAAGTTCCGTAAACGTTAACCAATTGCGTAAAAGAATATTGTGTTGAACAGATTGTTTATAACAAACGACCCATGAAATATTTTGTCATACATACAAAACCAAAAAGATCAACTGTGAAGAAGTTTTATCACCTTTGTTCATATAATACAGACAAGGCGAAAGAAAAGTGTAAATAAAGTGAATTAGAAGTGCTACGCCAACTTTACGAACGTGCTACGATAATCAAAGCGACGATTCGAATTTTAAAAGAATGCCAATTATGAATTTATACACGAGTTAAGATTTTTTCACAAACTGTAGATGCTTTTAAACGATTTATTAAAAAAGTGACTAATGCGTTGTTAAGTTGACAATAATTATGGATCACTGTTAAAATTTAGAATTGAAAAGTGTTAAAATGACAAACAAGTGTGAATAAATAGTAGCATTATAATAAAGTTTATTGGTAAAACAGTTGAAATAAAATATAAATGTCTACGAAATGAATGCAATGGTGACTTCAGATATTTTTAATAAAAAATAGTGGAAAATAAGAATAAATTATGGACAAAATTTAAACCCTTACATAATTTGTCGATACCGGTTTAAGATACTGAAATAATTTGAGAGTGAAAGATTTGACAGATTTTATGGTACTTTTCATTAACATAATTCTCAAGGACTTGTTTGATGCGTATTGTGGCGTATGTAATGTGGTATAATTGATTCCGAAGCTTCAAAATTGCGAGGGACAAATGGCCCGTGGAGGTGTCGTTGAATTTGGGTGTTTTGGATAGACCGGTGGCGAAAGGCGGCGGCGGAAGGGCGGGAAACTCGCACGCGGCGGCAAGGGCGGGGGCGGGGCTATGGATGTCTTCGGTGTCAGGAATGCAGATGCAGTTAGGCGCGGAGAGTAGCGGCCGCCTGTGGCTGGCTGCTCGCCGCTTGCATGCGCCGCCCCACCATTTCTACGGTCTTTCACCTTTTCTAAATGACTTAATTAAACTAATCAATGTATTCAATTAAGCAGTAGACATTTTTGGAAGATTTTTTTCAGATAACTATAGCGCACATGGTAATCTCACGGTCCTCCTGATTGATAAAACATAGTTCTAGTTTGCTTAATGATAAAAAGATGAATTAACATAAAGAAAGAATAGAATACTTTTGATTCTTTCGGCGGTAACTTTGTAGAAGTTCATTTTAATAGAAAATTTAAATTAACTTTGATTATTCCACGTATATAATACGTGGAATAATCAAAGTTAATATAAATTTTCTATGAAAGATTATAAAATTAAAGAAGCGGTATTTATAAACAAAAAACGACAGGTCAAAAACCTACTCTCAACACCGTGATTGAGAGTAAATGAATCACAAAGGAAGCGAGTGAATGTTATTATGAAAATAATCTAAAACATTCCAAAAATAATCCAAGTTACAAACAAAATATTGTTTTTTTTTGACTTTCGGAATCTATTAAGCTCGAAAAAAATTTCGAATAATTCAGACGTCAGCACATATTTTCGTAATTTAATAACTGCCACGACTTCTATAATATTATGCTGCGCTTACGATCAATTTATTTATATAATATCATGAAAGCAGCGTAATTACAACTATCTGTATAAAAATAGACTTGATAGACATAATTGAACTATTAATATCTTTTAGAAAAATAATTGAAATTCATCAGCTCTCAGGTAAAGTCGTGTATACAAAAATAATCTTTATCAATGTCCTCTGCATGTGCTACAAAAGAATAAAATATAGCATATTAATTGTTGCATACAATACCGGTCTTAGTATATTCAAATTGCGACCATAACCATCACGAAAGTCGATTTTTTATTAACAACTAAAACATATATATTTACTTTCATAGGAATAAATTGCTTTCCAAAAATATTTATTGAAAGATACTGCAACAAAAAATTCTTTAGTAAATATAATTTAAAGGGTAATAATACTCATAAAAAACAGCAAGCACCAGTAAAAATCAACTTTATTATTTTGTAGTTTAAAACGTCTGTTGACAATAATTTATATTAAAACAAAGTTCTTTTGTTTTGACGTATAGTTTGAATATTTTTAGTTCAAACATTTAGGCATAAATTTTAATAGCATACCCATCAGGTCATTATTCACTAATCGAATTTTAGTTCTAAATCGTAAAAGTTTAAGTCACCAAACATCTATATTTGTTTTTACTTATGTGACTGAAAAGCAAAGCACAACACATTTATTCTTTCTATTTAAGTGTAATAAGCTAATTTTGGCAGATGACACTACCGCCGGGTATGAGTATTGCAATTATAAAACAGTCGCCCTCTGTGATCTAGTTGGTAAGAGCTATAGTCTAGCGATCAGGCTAGTCTTGGTTCAAATCCGCGTAATGTCATTATACAATAAAAGAGTTTTTCGATTTCAATTTGAGATCTTAGACATGGGTGTTTGTGACGTCTCTTATATTCGAATTGATCTCGAGTGACATATACATTCCGATAGAGTTTATCTCGAATGATTTTCTAATTTCAAAATATTAGGCGCATTGTCATCAGCTGTAATGGCAGACACTTGTTAAAAACAAACAACATTATAAATCGTGTAAATACTATTTGAGAGATACAGTCACTCATAAGAAGTTTGAATAATGACTAACAGTAGTTAGTGACAGAACTTGTGTGAATGTACATAATTTGAACGATTCAAATTTAATATTAAAATTCCACCAAACACCTTCAGTCGAAATTTTAAATTAAACTCTTCTTCTTAGTTTTTGTATTTGAAATTAAAACACAAATACAAAACCAATTGGTTGGATACAACTTTATTAATTCATACAGTAAATCTATACGGATAAACGGTTTTTAATTATGTTATGTATTATTTTTCTTCAGATCCATATCAGGTGTTAAATGCTGCGTCCCACCGCCTCGTGGCACAAGGTTCTGGTCAAATCCAGCTTTGGCAGTTCCTCCTCGAGCTCCTGGCCGACGCTTCCAACGGAGGATGCATTGCATGGGAAGGTGCCGAAGGAGAGTTCCGCCTCTCCGACCCCGATGAGGTCGCCAGGCGTTGGGGAGAAAGAAAAGCGAAGCCTAATATGAACTATGATAAATTAAGTCGAGCGCTTCGGTAAGATAATTTTTGATGTGATAGTATTTTGAATGATGATTTTTATAATAATCCACATTTTAAGTAAGCAGTAAAATGTTTTTAACGTGTCCACTGTCAATTCTTAGTGTAACTAATAATGCTCGCGATGAGCCTAGCCGTTCCTGATATTCATTTAAAAAAATGTGGAATTAGTAAAGTGTTCTTTCGATGAATTCGGCGGTAAATTTTTGGAAGTTGATTTTAATATAAAATTAAAAACAGCTAAGATTATTTATTCCACGTATTGTGATAGTAACTGTGCCATTGTGTTCAGAGGCATTTTCAGACAATCTTATTTTAAAATGCTTGTTTAAGTACGAATGATTTTAATTTTACTACTGTAACATATTAAATTTAAATCGTTCAAATTATGTACATTCACACAACTTTTGTCACTAACGGGTCCCGGGATTCGCCTTTCGGCATCCTCAGGCGTTCAAGTGCACGGATGAACTTGAACTGACGTTAATTAATGTATCGTGTTTACGTAATTAATAAATGTATCATTAAGTTAAAAGCCATTGCTGGCGAAAAGGATTAAGTCATGGGAATGTCTATAGATTTGAATGGTGACATATTATAAAAATAAAAAAAGGGAAGTAAGGTGGAGAGGACAGAAAAACAAACACACACACGCACACACACATTTTATATTATTGTAAAGTGTTATTAGGAGTTATTAAGTGTTATTAATGGAGTAATGTTAGTCAGAAGACCACTGCCTATCAATCCTTTTACTGAGAAAAGTGTGTTTAGTATTTTTATCAGCTTTTATTTTATTGTAATGGTAAACGTTTTTTTTTGTTACAGGTATTATTACGATAAAAACATCATGAGCAAGGTGCACGGGAAGCGCTATGCTTACAAGTTTGACTTCCACGGGTTGATGGCGGCGTGTCAAGCGCAGGCGGCGGGCGGAGGGGCCGGTGGTGCCGGCGCCGACGCCGCCCTTCTCGCTCTGCCTCCGCCGCCGACGCTGCCGACGCTGCCCCCGCCTTACTGGCCTTATCAACCGCACTCTTTCCCGCCGCATTCGCATTCATATAATTGAGCATTGCAACACAACACTACTACGGGAGTGATTTCCACTTTGACTTCGTTGGGAATTAATGTATGTGTTTTCGATGATTAAACACTTCAGCGTATATTGTGATACAGAATGTGGAGTAAGATATAAGACAATGGACAACAAAAACGTGGAGGGAATATAGAATCTTTTTAATAATACTGTAGATGTTTGTTGACGATCGATTTCAAATTATGTTAAAGCGTCATCAGGCAATTTAAAAAAGAAACATATTTTATTTTAAATTTACCTTTCCAAATGTTTTCTTTTTTTTTGCATTAATTGAAACTCTTGACATGTTATGCTTCCAGAATGTATTTCAATGTAATTTTTTTAGTATATTTACAGTCGTATTTTTGTTTGATTCACCGTACTAATACTACTAATGCAACACAAAAGCTTCGTGATTTAAATTTGTTGCATGATCTGATTTACTGATTTTCATTTGAATCGCAAATAGTGTTTTGTATAATACTTTTGAAAGTCATCGAGAATTTCTCTGAATAATTTAAAACTTGAAAAATGACTATTTAGTGATATTTATTTATGATGGTTTCAATTCATATTTACATGACGTGTGATATCAAACGTTTAAATGTTTACACCCACCCAAATGTCAGACAAATAAAAATGCAGCTGTTTTACTCTAAAGCTATAAAAACACATCGTTATTTGAATAACATGTTAAAAGGCAATTTGATAAATATTTTCAATTTACTTAAAGTCAAGGAGAATTACAGCAATCAAGAGATAAATTATAGGTGAAAAGACATACAAAATATCGGTAATGAATAAACAAGTAAACGGATTTAAAAAAAAAAATAATTGCATACCTATCATTTATTTTCCTATGATACAAGACTTTACGAGGCATCTGCAGAATAGTTCATAAGATAAGATAATATCGTTTAAATTGACTATAATGTTTTTTATCTTACATAAAAATACAGTCACAAAATGTTATATAATTATTTTATGAGCCGATATTTATTGCTAATACGCACGTACTAATGTTGGCTTTTTCCAATTCAATATAATACGGATTATGTTTTGTGGTATAGTTTTACAAAAAAATATAACAAGGGGTATTCCAAATAATTGTAATAACTGTTTATGTGTTTTAACTCCTAATATCGTTAGCATAATTAAAGATAATATATAGAGATTAAATAAGTACAATAATTTAAAATTCTGCGGGTGAAATTTCCCAGTGTCTGCTATTTTAAGCGATTGAGTTAAGGTATGGGTAGATCATAATGTAAAAATAGGAAATAAGAAATTCGTTTTGTCGCTCGGTAGCTTGTTTGTAGATACGATTAAAGAAGATAATCTCTATAATGTATCTAAGCTACTTCTTCTCTAATTAATATTATTTACAACTAGAATTTCATCGTAAACTTGAATTGTAGTATATTCAAAGATTATTAAAGTAAGTTAAAATAAATTAAAGTTTAATAAAAAAACACCCCCTCAAATCGATATTTAATATATTATATATTCGACATAACTAACGACATAACCAAAATACAGAGTCAATTCTTTTTTTGTGAGACGTGAACTTCAACGAACTGCTTTTTTTTTTACTTCCTTCGGTTGTCAACATTATTTTCATCTCAAACTTAGATACGCATTTTTCAAATAAAGCAAAAGAGATTTTTTATACTTGAATATAATAATTCATTAAAAAAATTAGCATTGTGTTTTTTTATTTCACTCAGTTATCGCCGATTTTTGATGAATCCATATGCTAAATGGTAAATGATTAAATATAATCTACATTTCAATTCATTATTTCTAAAAGATTTTTGTCGATTTACGAGATTGTTTTGATTTCTCTCATTGACCTGCTTACATTATATTATATAAAGGGACCATATTGAAACGCATTCCTCTATAAAAAGCGATTCGCAATTACAGCAGACTACCGATTTATTATAAAACGAGAGAAGATAAGAGATTCAACCAAATATAAAAAAAACGAACTAATAATTATTATGGACTGTAATGTTTTATTAAATGGGAACATATGTAAAATTAGAAAAGATATTCTGCCTAACATAGTATCTATAATTTACTATTCGGGAGTCACTATCATTTCATCATCATCATCATGTTAAATTTTGTTTTTAGATTCCCGAAGATCCGTGTTTTTTTAAGAAATGTCCACGGAACATCAAAATAGTTAATCGGGTCTGCTGTATTGTATAACTTTTATGTATAATATTTATAAGAATTATTGATCCAAAGGAAAAAATAATGACTATTAGTTGTCTATTTTATAATTAATTTATTCTTAAGTTTTTAATAAAAGTAATATTTTTTATTTAAATTGATACCAACGACAGGCCTGTAGACCTATAATAAATTTGATCAAAATATTTTTTTTACATTTATTCTTGAAGCGTAGTTAAAATATTTATTATTTTACAATTTAAAACATATCATTTTAAAAAGATTTGTAAAAAATATGTGTTTATAGTTTATATCCCAGTTTTTGACGAAATGTTCCTACATATGCATTTATTTATCAGTTTAATATAAGTGTGTCAGCTATGAATCCATCTGAAAAACATATTGTCTTTCAAATGACTTTGCTCAGACAAATGAAAAAATATCAAAACGTCCTTCAAAACATAGCGATTTCGGCATGGATGCAAAACATACGAAAATATCAATCACAAGTTAGTGACGTTATTTGTATTTGTGAATGCAAACTCTTTTTATTAAATTTAATTAGCGTATCTATCGATGCTATTGATTAATAATAGTGCATTTTATTTATTTGTTGACTCTAGAAAAATATTATCCCTGTTCTAGCAAATGTTTTTTTTATCAACTTGTTCCGTAAAAACACAAAAAATATATAATAGTACATTAATATTATAAACATACAACCGTGCAAAAATCAGTAATGTGTAAAGTAAAAAAAGAAACTTATTTGAATTGTTAGTGTTTTGTTGCGATGCATTATTATTTTACTTTGTCACTAGGCTTAGAATTTGCGGAAAATTGAAACGTGTTGTAACTATGCTGAAGGAAAAATACCAAACCGATAATTTTACAAATCTTCACTCTTCAATATATATATATAATATTTGTATTTAGAAAAAACCTGATATTAAAAAATATAAAATTTAGAATAAATAATGGGATTTTAATCGATTGTAAGATTCCTAAATGTAAATTTTGCGAGATTAAGTTATCGATTGATCTTACAAATATAATATAACAACAATAGATATAAGATGCAAGTTAAAATATTATGCATTTATTGATCCGATGTGTCGAATTGAAATTAACAAGAATTAGAATTAGTTTGTATTACAGCGTATCATTATTGTAAAATTTCTATTTGTTCCTTACAGACGATGTGGAGTGGCATTTAGAATTTAAAATTAAATTGTGAAGGTAAATATTTACCTAATAAATCCTATTTGTCACGTATTACAATGTGTACCTACTCACTGTTGAATAAACTTTTATTTTATGTTGATAGTGGTGTGTTTTATTTATTTATTTGTTATATTTTTTTTACTATAAATCCGTCATTGACAGTTTGGGACAGACTCTTAGCATTGCAAACATGATATTGTCGTTTGAGAAGTATAAGTTATATTACAAATAGGTGAACGACACTTTTATCCGTTTTATTCTTTTGGTGTTGTCCTCTATCGAAGATAACCGACTATGGTATCCAAATTTAATACAGCCAGCTGTATTAGATTACCAACGCCTTAGACATTAAGCCACAAACAACGGTTGGGTCCAATGAAATGGATTTTCAACTCCTAGTCTGATTTCTTATTATGTGAGGATATGGAAGTACATACTCGTATTTTTCAATAGCAAAAAATATTCTCGAAGTATGAAGTTTTTTCAAATCGAACTCAAAGTTAATTCTAAAATTGTATTATTCACGCTGATGCAGGCTGCTTTCTAACGGTCTAAATCAAGGGTGAGGAACATTTTCTTCTCTAAAGGCCGCATTGATTTTTCTGATTCGACATAAGGCCGCAGTAAACATTGACTAAGGAATCTTTGGCCGGAAACAGGAATTTACGGTCAGAACATGTCAGGAATTTACGAATTTACATACATTTACAGAATTACAGAATTGGCCAGAAGGCCGTACCAGAGTAGCCAAAAAGCCGCAGGTTCCCCATGCCTGTCCAAATCCTCAACCCTCACTTAGGGTTAAAAGTGGGGAACCTTTTCATTTTCTAAAGGCCGCATTCATTTATCTGATTCAACATAAGGCCGCAGTTAAAAAAATATTGACCCCTTTTGACAATTTTTTTGATCAAAGTGAATATATTGCATTAGAAAATTGTGTATTTATTAAAAAAGTTGACACGAGTCAAAAGGCCGGATCAGAGTAGTAAAAAGGCCACAGGTTCCCCACCACTCGTTTAGCCGAATAGATATGGCGTAGCATCCGATTGTTATCTATCGGTTGTCCATGAATTGCGATTTTTTTTAGAAAAAGTGTTTATCAAAAGTAAATCTTGCCAGCTTATTTTCGATATCATATGAAAGGTCGATGGATTTCCAAATAAGAATTTTGAAATCGAGTATTTTTGTACACTGCTGTATTTTTTACGATCTGCCATTTAGCTGGTGGTTAAGATCTCTGTTTAGTGATCTGAAGGTTTCGGGTAAATATAATGGTATGTTCAACATTAACTGTTGGTGTTTCAATTACATGTTTTTCAGATATTACGGAGAGATGCTTGTGATAGTATTTTATCTTCGAATATATTTCTTGTGATTAATATAAAAATCTGATTCAGGTAAAATTCACACTTGGCTGTCATATAAATATTTTTTATTCTTACATTTGAAATTGGTAAAGATTGTTAAAATATTACGTACTATCACAAAACAAAATGTAATAATTCTAATAATTCTTTTACTATGCAATAATGTTAACCTATTATATACAAAATGAAGAGTAAATAAGAATTACTGAAAGATATCAGATTGAAAAAAGGCAGTGCAAACGTAGAATCTTCCGAATCCATTACGAAAGGATTTCAATAATACAATTTCGATTGTTTTCTTATCGAACGGCCGGAAAAGTTATTCTTGCCAGGTGTGGATTAGGAAAAAAAAACAGAAAAGTAAAAAAATGACAAATATTTAATGGTTTGATTTAAAGCTTAAATGCATAGTTCTCTACTTTTTTCAAAAAAATTGCACACATAATTTTTTTTTCAATTTTATCGAAAACAATTAATAAACACATAATTCATTATAGGTTAAAAATAGCAACGTATTCAGTTCTACAGTTTTTATATTTATTAGTTGATAGCTATTTTGGCTTTCGCCACTGTCAGAACTATGATTAAACTTACATTTTTCTCAGCTATATATACTAGCTACGAAAAGATACACTCATACACGGACACATAAGAGATCGTAGCCAGTATATATAACTGAGAAAAATGTCAGTTCAATCATAGTTCTGACGATGGTGAAAGCCGAAATAGCTATCCACTAATAAATATAAAAACAGTAGAACTAAATACGTTGCTATTTTTACCCTATTATAATGGAGTTCTACAAGTAAATGCCAAGTCAATCTCTAAATTATTAAATATTGAAATTCGACCAAACACTTTCAATATAAATCTTACGGTACTACGGTACTACGAAAAGTACAAACTATTGTTTTTTTTTGCAAAACTGATGTAGATTTTTATACCTAATGGAAAAATACAAATCATTCTTTCAGTTTTTTCATAAATGTTGTGGTTCCAAGAGGTTTTTGGTTTTAATCTGCAATCAAATGATTTATCTCTGAAAATATTCACCTTTCTTTACAACGCCTGTATTATCTTTTAAATAAGTGTCATTTGACCGACGGGTAGAAAAAGTTTTTATTTAGTCGCATGATGATGTCAATCAAATACATAATTTTGTATGAGTTAATTGTTGGTTATAAATAAAAGAAAAATATTGAATGCGACCCTGGCTATTCGCATACATTTGACAGGTCAGGGGTCATTCGCAGATCGTGTTGCATTTTCATTATAGTCCGGTAAACTGTTTTATTTTGTTAGTTTTTGCAGTGGCTGAAGATTTGGAGGGAAGATAATGTGCGTGTAGCTTTATTGCGAAGAGAATTAAGGAGGTGTTAAGTGGAGTGAAGGGTCGGAAATGCGATAAGGTTAATAGTCTAATCCCGCGGGAGCGAGTGGCGAAGGGTGGCACTGGCTTAAGAAATTTGAACAGCGCCGGCAGCAGATTTAGCGTCCGCTTCCAGTATAAGACATACGGAAATGAAATATTATACTTTCTAAGTGTTTTAACGACAACTTTATGTCAGTAAGTCGCTAAGACAATTTTTCCAAATAGGCTAGCAATATAAAGATGTTATAAAGAAAAGAAAAACGTTTCGCTGATGAAACATCCGCAGTAATTGCTTACAGCCGATTGCCGTAGTCGAATCGTAAAGCTCTTATGTTTTTCTATCATTGCCGTCCCTTAATTCAAGACTTGAACCAATAAAAACATTAAAAACCTTATTCGGGGAATTCATCAAAAAAAGCATTTATTTGTTTAGACAATTATTATTAATGCTGGTTTAAGTGCAGGCAACTGTGTCCGTCTAAATAAATTAATTGTCGGGTCCATGGCGTAGCGGTAAACGTGGTTGTCTTCCGCGCCGGTTTTCAAGGGTTCGAGTTCCAGTATGAACACCATCTTTTAACTAATTTATCAATTCGAAGACATGGGTGTTTGTGGTATCTTAAAATCTCTCCCACCTTTCTGATAATAATAAAAAAAAGAGTGATTAGGCAACCACTAATCCTGTTCTACAGTCTCCTTCTATCCCTACTACGAAAAAGAGAGGTTGAGCGACTGAGTAACAAACTGTTCTAGTAAAAAGCTTTCTTAGCCGTGAGCGGTTAAATGAAATGCACAAAATCGAATTTCTTTTAATATTTTAGTATTTTTCACAAGCATCGAATATATAAGTTCATCGAATATCATTTTGTAAAATAAAATATTTTTCACTTTTAGATATCGCGCTCTTGTCAAGTACAAAAAAAGAAAACAGTTGATAATTTCGTTGACCACAAAGTTTGCCGGGGACTCAAAGATGTTTATAATTTATTGTACATAATATGTGCTTTGAAGGTCAAATGGATTGGCGTCAAACTATTTTTCTTGGCGTATATTGAAGTGACGCCAGCTCTGTTAAGTGGGCGGCAGTCTAGCAAGTGGGCGGGTGGGAGCATTGAAATTATTTGCCATTCATTTTGTTTGCTGAGTTGGGATCGACAACAGTTCGGTGTAAACGGTGTATTATTCATTATTTTCAGATCATTAACAACGCCATCTAAATTGTATATATCTTAATTACAATTATTGGTGTTTCTCTATTTTTATTTATCATTGGCTTCTTATAATATTAACCTTTTTGCATTCGTACTTACGGAAGAAATTGAATCCCTGAAGATGCCGAAAGTTGAAACCTGGATCGTAAGTGACAAAACGTATAAAACAGTACAAACTTTGAGCGATTCAAATTTCGTATCGAAAATCAATTAAACACTCAAAATCCTAAAAAATATAATATGTTGTTTTTGAATATTTTTTATGAAAACGTCTTTTTGATGATTAAATTTATTTTCATTTATTTATTTATTCTGTTAGGTATATAAATAAAAAAATAATAAACTGTAATAATGATGGTTTATTTGATTATTTTTATTGGTGTGTTTTGGTGCGAGCAAACCACGCGCACGCGTGTTCCTTAACTCTTCCCCTACGGTGCTAAAAAATACTTCCGATGTGTTACAGGCCCTTAAAGAACCAAGTGAAAAAACTTACCACCCTTTGAAGGACGGTAAAAACCTAGGACGTATATAAAAAAAACATGTTAATCACTTGTTTCCTAAAGAACCATCGACGTATGGAAATATTAAAGTGTTAAAAGGAAAATTAGTTTTTAATTTTTGACCTGCGATCCCTGATTTATTTTATTTTAAACATTGTCATTGACTCTTATTTAAATAATATTAAAAATATTATGTTCTTTTGATTATTAGTTAATTAAAAAGTTTTTTATTGACTTATTTCTCATTTTACGTGATTTATTTCTTCTCAAAACATATATCAAAAAAATAAAAAAAAATAATCTTGGAATTGGATTTAATAATCCTAAAATTGAAAACATACACTTGCCTGAAAACCCCATTGAAAAGATGTCTTATCCTTGTTAGATAAGACGTAAGATCTCCTAATAAATTGAATATGAATTTTCAAACTAGTACATTGTATTTTTTTCCTGAATTGTACTAGTAGCTCCTACACCGTAATTTGTAAACCCCTGTCCTAGATTTGTCTACAAGACTAACGAAGTAATAAATCGGCGAGCGGATCGTTCTGGTGGCGGCGGCGGCGATGGTGGTAGGGTGAAGTTGGTGTGCGGTGGTGGAACGGACAGTGGACACAGCGGTCACAGCTTCGCCGGACTTGGCTCGTTGCGAAAGGATTTCCGGAGACCTTTCCCACCGATTAAGGCTTACTGAAGTCTTATAGAAAAGTCTCTTTAAAGCTGGTCAGTCTTTACATTTCGACACTTATGCATGTATCCAGTGACGTTCCTATGCTATGTGCCACCCCTAGACAGACCCCTAAAATAGTGCATACTTTTAATTTTTTTTATTTCCCATAAATATAAAAGTTCAAATCCTCTACTCACCTACGTACTCAAACAAATATTTTGTCATTTATTCCGTTTTGCTTTTAGATGATTCATAATATATTTGTACCTTATTGACAAAGATCTTCACGAATAAATATGATCCAAAAGCCCATATTATTGTTCAATAGTTATGAAAAAAATATATCATTATGTGAGTTTCAATTATTGATATGGTATTTTATTTATCAAAGACATTGAGGCATCATATTTATTCTTAATCACATTAGTGTCAAAAATATTCAGTCATTTAAAAAATCTGTGATCATTTGCTGCTCCCTAGGACTCGCCGCCCCTAGGCAACTGCCTACTCGCCTATGGCCTCGGGACGTCCCTGCATGTATCCAATATTAAATTTCAAATACATGTCACAAACTTACTAATGGACATTTTTTTGTAATGTTAAGCAATTGAGATGAGTGTGAAAGGCGATACAAATCAAAAATGGTTGACTAAGAAAATTTGTTGAGAATATCGTACGCGAGCAGTTCCAACATAAAACACCACAGTACTGGATGGAAATATTTGGCGCTTGATTGCAGGGTCCACTCCACAAGTTGTAGTGCTTGGAATCTAATATATAAAAATTAATGTTAGTTTGTTCGTATTTTATAAATTGCCACACCGCTCATCCGATTGCAATAAAACTTTCACAAACCTTTTGCCTGCACCTTCGGAAAGGTTATAAGCATAGTAAAAAGTTTCTATAAAATTTGTGTAACTTCTAACTTAAGATTCATTGACTAACCTAAGCTATCGATGGTGTGGGAAATAAATAAAAATCTTGTTGTAAATTGTGTATGTTTAAAAATATATTTAAATTGACTATTTCATTTTTATAAAGCTGCTCATATGCAAGTTCGGCACTAGATGTTTTTCCAACCGAGACATTTTTTTTTTAGTTATACAGTTAAACCCCCATTTACACTATAGTCAGGACCGTGTAATTCAGGGTGTGAATGTCATACAAAATTAGGGACTTGGTTTTTTTCCGCGGAAAACACGAAACTAAAATTTCCCTTAGTTTTGCAAAAAATGTGGACGAAATATTTATTTTTTGTAGTAGTAAATATCCCACACACAGACAGACGCCCAGCTGTGCGTGTATAGCCTGGCATGTGTTGAATACACAGACGCTAGCCAACATTTCACTGCATGCGTGGCACAGACGACCGTCTCTTAGTAACGACAATGAAATTCGACCCTGCAATTGGAGGATTTGCGGCGAATATTTCAAGCCAGCGCGTAATTCGGGGTAGTGTAATTGGGGGTTCAACTGTACAATTTAAAACATAACAATCGCGAAGGCAGCTTTCGACCACCATCTGCTACACTTATGCGTTAAGCCATCAAGGCTTATATTACATGATTTTTTTAGTGAGTTAAAAAAAAAATTATTGCTTTTCCGGTTTTCATTTTTACATATATACAAAATGATACATGGTCCACATTAAATTTAATTTTCGTGTGATTGATATTTATATTTTTAAAAAGATCCATTACTATTGTGTTTTACTTTACATATTATATAATAATTCACTCGTTCAATCAAAGTTCACTGAAGTAAATTTATAATTAAAATCCATAAACAAATAGAGCCAGCAAGAAAATTAGAAGAAGTACGGTGAAGGCGATCCTATCGATGAGGATTGCGAGTGTCAGACAGGCGGCAGCAGGAGCCGATTTGAAGGAGTTGCCCCTCGTTGAAGAGTCTAATCCAGTTGCAGTACTGCTTTCTGGGCAGAGCACGCTACCTCCTGCCGATTGGAGTTCTTCGCTTGCAGACTTAAACAAAACATTATTGCTTACAAAATTTGTATAAATTCGTCACAACTTTAAATCATCAGTTTCTCATAAAATTGGACCACTATAAGTTAATCGCAGTAACTTATATAGGAGACAGACAAGCTTTATTTGAATGGCAGCCATTTGTGGATGGATATTGGTTTTATTATCTAATTAGCACTAATTTTGTAAGTATTAATTACTCCAAAAGAATGGTTACTTGTAATCCAGCTTCACCTTCACCATTTTACTAAATGAATTGTAGTTATATAAAAGAAAGTGACCAAGTGCACTTTTAACGAAATTGTGCGAAAAAATACCAAAAATAAATAACCTATAACCATCGTCAGAACTATGTTTAAGCTTACACAGCTGAGTATATGTAAGTTTAAGCATAGTTCTGACGATGGCGCACGCCGAAGTAGCTATAAACTCATTCTATAAGCAAACGAATAACTGAATACATACATATTTTTAACCTTATTGTAATGGAGTTCTACCAAGTAAATCACAATTCAATTAATAGTCACATCGGGTGGGTTTTGACTACATCTAAGATCGGCGTTCATTTAAATTTGCCTGTTATGAACTATTACCCTGTGTGCTGAATCATTATTCTTGTCCTAGCCTTCTTACACTTTGCCATAAAAAGTCGTTATCAACATTTGCAAGAGTTCTCTAGTGCAGTGCTTCTCAACCTTTTTCATGCCACGGACCTCTAAATCTGAAAACAATAATCTGTGGACCCCTGATTTTTTTTTATTTCACATGTTCATATTTTATCACAAAGAATGTTTGAAAGAATGAAAACTTTCGCGGACTTCGTTGGGAAACACTCATCTATTGGACTAGAAAAATCTATATTCGACTTCTTTGGAATTGATTCTTTCTATTTTTTTTTAAACTTTAATTTATATACATATTTTAAGATTGCACTGTAATATCATTAATGGCAATCAGGCCAAGCTATACATGATGGTTATCAATAACGTTGAATATTTTTTACTATTGGAACATACACATTCGTAGTGAGTCAAATCTTCAGGCACGAGGCAGCAGAGAGGCTTAGAGGCGAGGACTCGCCTCACAGCCCAAGGGAGTGCGCGTCTGGAGCGACACAGGTTCAAGACGCAGACGGAAACCATGATTGAAGCGCAGCACAGGTAAAGACAGCAGATGTATAAGACGACTGGAACAAAATATATTAAAAGCATAAATTTCTTAGGTAAAGTACTGTTATGTAATCTAATATATAAAAATGAATGTTTGTTTGTTTGTATTTTATGGGTTGCCACACCGCTCATCCGATTGCAATAAAACTTTGACAAACTTTTTGCTTGCACTTTCGGGAAGGTTACAAGCATAGTCAAGTTAACTTACAGTAGGTCTTATATGAACAAATCAATGTTTGTATGTCTGCCACACAGTTCATTTTGACAACGTATGCTTGCACTTGCGCGAAGGTTATAGTACAATTAACTTACAGCAAACGTCAAACGTCAAACAGACAGAAAAAGAAAACATGCACTTCAATAAACACAATTAAAACACAAACACTTTCATTCTTTGAGTGGCATTGAAACGCTTGCCGGGAACCGGCTTATATTTTATATAAAAGTATATTTTTTATACAAATTTATTATAAAGTAGAACCCGGATCTACCGTTATCAAATTCTTCGTGTTTTCGTTACATATGACGTTTATTTTTCATTGCCTCATTTCACATCCAAAACAACATGTTAAACAATTCCGCATTAATCGTTCCCCGATTTAAAGACTTCCTTATCTAAATATTATGATCCCATGACAAATATTCTGCCGATTAACCGTTTGGTTGAATATTTCCAAAGCAATCTTATTCATATAAAGGGATTTGATATTTTCCATTTCACCTATTATTTTGTTTCATATATTTTTTTATCCATCTCCGTCATTTTTATGTATGGCCTCCTAATGAAGGTATCTTAACAGAAGTTAGTAAAATGCATTCCATTGAGAAAACTAGAACATTATTAAATCAGACGTTGGAAAATACAGGAAAAAATGGTTTGACATATCAAAAAGAGTTGCTTTAGAAAAGTAAATAATTTTGAGGGAAATTGAAGTAACTGAAAATAGCAGCGGCGGTTTCTGAACTAAAATCTTGGGTGGGCTAGAGGAAAGTTTAGCATTGTATACTATTTACGAAATTGTGTATTTTTCCACATCACCTTATACATTAATCTACAAGCAAATAAACAAATGCTACGACACTACTGCAAAGCATAAATTACTATATAATAAAATCAATGCTAATGTAAGTAAGAAATAATAACCTTAAATTCGTCTCTTTCAAAGTGAAATAACAAGTACAAACAGCAATACAAAGCTGTCACTAAGATTCAATACCTGTCACTTTCATACAATACAACGATATTGGTAATTGTATTTGAATGTATGGTTGGGTCATGGGAAAATTCAATTTAGCCACCAATGAATGACAGAAGCTTGATAATTTGACGCACAGTAGTGTGAGTTTGATGAAGTTTCCGTACATACAAATACAAAAAAATCTAATCGTGCTTGATTGCGCCCCAGTGTAAGAGAAAAAACTCGGGCTTGAAAGATCCAGCCCCTGAGTCGTTAGTACGTAGGTGTTGCCAGACTGACGTCACGTTGCCTGTTCTCTATGAAGTATTTATAGGGTTATTGTTTTTTTATGCCGGCTCAGTTTAAAATTGTAATACAAAACACAATCAAAAATATTATTGTAGGTATACATAGCATTGTCTAATATTGACAGATGAAAATCAAAACAAAGATATTGTATTCATTTGGGAAAGGTTAGTTACGCTTATAAATGTATTTATTTTGTTCAGCGGCCGAATTGCTGTTCATTTTTATTCAGCCATCTAAAGTTTTGGGTGAAAAATGCAGGTCGGGCTTAGCCCACCTAGCCCAGTACCTAGAACCGCCACTGGAAAATAAGCAACTGATTATAGAGAACTTAAATGAAAAACATATTCTACAGTGAAATAAACAAATACGTTTTTTAAAAACAAACATGTTTTGATATTATTTTTATATATTTGAAGCTTTCCCGCATTTTTCGTTTTTTTTTATTAGGGTCACTCAAAAATAGGGTTTACTATAGAATCTGTAGAAGGCCTTTTACTACATGGGTCACTTCACCTCTTGATGGCTCAATTATGATACCTGTATGGTACGAAAATTCCCTGCCAAAAAGTGTTTGAGAAAAAGTGCAAAAGACAATATCTTAACATTAATAGCCGATAAGGTCCGTCTGTAAGGACGTCCGCAGTAAGGTACAGACCAATGATTTCGATTTATTCTGAACAGCACATTTTTGAAATGTTGTTCTATCCAATGGGAGCGGCTTATTTTAAACCGGGCGTGAATGTTCTGATATCGCCACGTTTGAAAATTTGATATTTCTTGGTGTAGAGCTAAAGTATTGTATCACCATACATCATAATATTCGAATAATCAAAGACTTTAATTCGACTATTGCAAACTATGATTATAGGGCTATCGAAATGAATCGTTTGATCGTGTGAGTCGATGTGAGACTAATATTTTTTGGAGCGGATTTGATCAATTGAATCATAATGATGAATCTTTTCACGTCTGACCTTGAAAATCTGTTAGAATTCTTTAATACATTAAGAATATTCAAATTATGATATGGATATATCATAGAATAATATTTTGCTTTTTTCATACACTTGGACAAAATGTGCAACTGATTTTTTATTGAAAAATTGGATTTGATCTTTTGATTTTTATTGGAAATAATTGTTAAATAATTTAAAATCCGAAAAATAATTGTTGGCAAACTTAAACATTATTCCAAAAATTAAGTAATTTACAAAATTTCTGCTACTACGAAAGATGATTGTTAGCAAACTTTAACATTATTCCAAAAATTAAATATTTTACGAAATTTATGCTACTACGAAAAATGGTTGTTAGCAAACTTAAACATTATTCCACATATTAAATAATTTACGAAATTTATGCTACTACGAAAAATGGTTGTTAGCAAACTTAAACATTATTCTAAAAATTAAATATTTTACGAAATTTCTGCTACTACGAAAAATGGTTGTTAGCAAACTTGGACATTATTCCAAATATTAAATAATTTACGAAATTTCTGCTCCAACGAAAAATGGTTGTTAGCAAACTTGAACATTATTCCAAAAATTCAATAATTTACGAAATTTCTGCTACTACGAAAAATGGTTGTTAGCAAACTTGGACATTATTCCAAAAATTCAATAATTTACGAAATTTCTGCTCCTACTAAAAATGGTTGTTAGCAAACTTGGACATTATTCCAAAAATTCAATAATTTACGAAATTTCTGCTCCTACGAAAAATGGTTGTTAGCAAACTTGAACATTATTCCAAAAATTCAATAATTTACGAAATTTCTGCTACTACGAAAAATGGTTGTTAGCAAACTTAAACTTTATTCCAAAAATTGAATATTTTACGAAATTTATGCTACTACGAAAAATGGTTGTTAGCAAACTTAAACATTATTCTACATATTAAATAATTTACGAAATTTATGCTACTACGAAAAATGGTTGTTAGCAAACTTGAACATTATTCCAAAAATTCAATAATTTACGAAATTTCTGCTCCTACGAAAAATGGTTGTTAGCAAACTTAAACTTTATTCCAAAAATTCAATAATTTACGAAATTTCGGCTACTATGAAAAATGGTTGTTAGTAAACTTAAACTTTATTCCAAAAATTGAATATTTTACGAAATTTATGCTACTACGAAAAATGGTTGTTAGCAAACTTAAAAATTATTCCAAAAATTAAATATTTTATGAAATTTCTGCTCCTACGAAAAATGGTTGATAGCAAACTTGAACATTATTCCAAAAATTCAATAATTTACGAAATTCCTGCTACTACGAAAAATGGTTGTTAGCAAACTTGAACATTATTCCAAAAATTCAATAATTTACGAAATTTCTGCTACTACGAAAAATGGTTGTTAGCAAACTTAAACTTTATTCCAAAAAATCAATAATTTACGAAATTTCTGCTACTACGAAAAATAGTTGTCAGCAAACTTGAACATTATTCTAAAAATTAAGTAATTTCCGAAGTTTCTGCTACTACGAAAAATTGTTGTTAGCAAACTTAAACATTATTCCAAATATTAAATAATTTACGAAATTTCTGCTAACTATAAAAATAAAATAAATTAAAATAAAATAAAATAAAATAAAATAAAATAAAATAAAATAAAATAAAATAAAATAAAATAAAATAACATAGAATAACATAGAATAAAATAAAATAAAATAAAATAAAATAAAATAAAATAAAATAAAATAAAATAAAATAAAATAAAATAAAATAAAATAAAATAAAATAAAATAAATTAACATAGAATAACATAGAATAAAATAAAATTAAATAAAATAAAATTAAATTAAATTAAATTAAATACCATAAAATAAAATAACATTAAATTAAATACTATGCAACAAAAATCTCACGTTGCTGGGCAACGGGCTTACAGCTAGTTTAAATTTAAATTAAAAACTAATTAAATTTTCCGCTAAAATAGCTACACTTCGATTCATCTTTAAAAACGGTAACCTTACATAATTTGTCTCTAATTCCCTTTTATTTTTTAGTGTAACGTGAGGGCGAAAAGGTTGCGGAGCACTGGTTTTTTAAAAAAAGTTTCAATAAATTTTTCAACTTCGGAAGAGTCGTTTTTATTTGACCGCCTGCGGTTAAAGAATACTGCGTTATTAAACAAAACAAGGTATTAAATTTTAGCCACTTGATGGTCGCGTTTATACAATACGTAATATAATAATGCAATGTTTTACCGATGTTTGGCGAATGAGGTGTGACCGGCAATCTCTGTGCAAAATAAAATAGGGCCAATGTGATGATAGCGGGAGGAGCAGCGGAGAGCAGCGCCCTAGGAGCAGCCTCAGTGGGGGAAAACCAGTGCGTCAGAAGGGCGAGAAAGACCGCCGCAGTGGCTTGCAGTCTGAGGATCAGGGCTCTGGAGCCGCCGCGTCTCTGGACCACCACACCGAATTCGATACTGTGATATGGAGCGTCTTCACAGCACGCATAGTACTTGGTGTACTTTTCGTGGGAGATGTTCACCAACTCCCACTCCGGATTGTCGATGTAGTTGTCAGTCTGTTTACGTATAACAATACAAATGAAAAAGTTTCCCCCCGACTATAATGCAATGCACCTAACAATAATTAATGAACGGCGGTCATAAGAGAATATTTTATCTTTTCAAAGTTTAAAATAAATTCAATATGACTCATCTAACTGCAATCAAATTTATAAATAATTGTATTTCAATTTCAATTTCAATTGTATCAACAAAATGTCGAATCAATCTCATAAAACACAAACACGCATGTCAAATTCGTTTACCACCAAGCGCCAAATTAAATATTGCATATCAAAGCTGCATTACAAAAAAAGCTCAAATAAAAACTAACCATTTTTTTATTAAATAATTATAACATTGTTTTAAATCAAATACAATCTACAAACAAAAGTAGTTTAAAAAGCTTTTTTTTGTTGTAAATGTGGTTTAGTTAATCTTGATCTTTCCGCATTGTTGTTATATTTTATCAGTTAAAATAATTGTTCGCACAAATATGTAATGGCAAAAATAATTCATTTATGTATTATTTAAAAAAATCAGTATTTTACATGTAAATAAATAATAGTACTGGCCACCTATCGTGTTGGGCCACCAAGCAACTTTAAAAAAAGTTAGTGAATTTTATATCGTCTCACTATAGCTTAAAGGTGCCCACACATCAAGGAATAAATAGTTCCAGAGACATTACACAGATGTTCAGGATCTTGTCCCGGGACCTTTGTTTTTTGGTGTATGGACCCTATAAATGTTTTCCGCCGCCCAAAACGGTTTTATGTAATTCAGTTTATATAATATAACAGTATTTATTGTTATACAAAATGTGTTTTAACATATATTATTCTTGAGGCTAGGAATGTCTCAGAATAGTATGTTTGAAACTTACTTACTAACACTTACGATCATTTACTATGAGTAAAGGTGAAGCTTTCATGCTTGTTGATTTCTACTCGCTCTTGATATAATATATTTTAATTGATCTGATAGTTTCGGAGCTGACGCGGTAGACCGATCCAATAAATGGTTTTCATTGCACGTTTTCATGCTCCTTCTATTAGATACATACTAGTGAAAGAGTATAGAAGTGCCGAGATAATAAGAGATGCTAGTATATGAAAAGCAAGCAACATTTCAATATTACGTCAGACGTCGGAGAGTCACCATCCAAGTTGATCTGTCCGCCATCATAGGTCCACGATCCGAACACATAGTAGCAAGTGTGGCGGTCTTCAGGCCACCGAGTGAGGTCTATGTTGCAGAAGGTCGTCAGCTTGGACGGTGGAACCCACAACACTGAGCCCTGTTCTGTCACTATGCAATGAGTGTTGCCGTACTGATCCACAGTATTCCCCGATGCACTGGAATATATATAAGCAGATTTTTAAAAATATTATGTCGTTGGATTTTTCACATATTAGTTTAGTAGCTGTTCAAGTATTTTTTATTTTGAGCTGATCACTCTAACTCAACCTTAGACACAAATTAATACATGTTGTAACGGTATACTTTATTTTATTTCAGGGTTTGCTGGCGGGCATTGAAGGAAAGAACATTAGACTTAGCGGGATGCGTAAGTCAACGGTAAGTAAAAAAAAACACATATATCAAATATAACATAAGAGTCTTACGATAAGATGCGGCGCAATCAATACTTTAAATTATAAATTAATATTAATGTAACTTAAAACACGACCCCTAGCATCATGAATATGACTCTACTCATTCTGCTTCTTTACGTATTGTACGTATGCATTTTTTCATGCGCACATTTATTTAGAGAGGTATACAATAATATGCATAAACGATTATGGTGTCCACGTGAAGGGGCTTTACTGTAAATTGCTAACCTCTGAAGCGATCACGCTCTTCTGTCGGCAATGTCGGAAAAGGAATGAAATTATCAATAACTTAAGTGATGAAAGAGACTTGAAGAACTTTTACGCTTAAGCGTATTAGCAATTTGAAGTATAAAAAATCACCTGTTGTATTGAACAATGTCTGGCTGCCAAATTTCGTGATCAGCGAGATGTAAATTTTTTAGACCACCATAGTCTGATGAGTTCCAACGTAACTTCTCGTCATACCATCCCTGTAATTAAATTAAAACAATAATTTAAGAATGGATACTTTTAACACACAAAATACTAATTCTTTCGGTTACTAATTATTTGATCAGTAACTTATAGCATACATGTTCATTTACCATTCATAAAAGCGAGCAAGTGTCCTAGTTGCGTTTTTTGTGTATCTCATTAGAGACACTTTTCGACACATGACTAAAGATTAAATCCTCTGAATGATGGTTTTAGGTTGTTTTTTTTTTACATTAAAACAGAAACCTAAAGTCCATTGATCAAAAATAATTATTACGGTTAAATCATTAAAGAATTGTGATGAGGAACATGGAAGCAATTTTTTTATATGCAGAGAAACACTGCGGTTACTTTGTGGAAATTCATTTTATATATAAAATTAAATTAAATAACCTGTCATTCCACTGGTTATATAACAATTTGTAACATAATCAGTGGAAAAACAAAATTATCCATCTTATTGTGAATTAGAAAGAATTATTGTAATTTATTTAACAACATCATTTTGTTGGAAGTAACAAGTCGGTGATTTATCATGTATTATATATAATGGTAACTAACCATTCTTATCCACCCGTGCACAGTCATAACGGCTGAAATGTCATCCAGATCCACATGATAGAAAGTAACTCCGAGGGAGACGTTGGTGGAGACTTGGTGATGCGCCGGCCTGGCGAACTTGTCATATCCTGCCAGCAGAGACCTTTTCAGGAGGTCCGTGTTCGTTGCGTTCCATGGCGCTTGAGGAGGAGTCGTCGAATCTGGGACACCAATTACATATATTAATTGGCCAGCAAAATTATGAAGGGTAAAATCACATACAACGATGTTCCATTTCTAAATAAAACATACATTTTTTTGTATATTGATCAGATTGGCGTAGTAAAAAATCATACACAAAAACAAGAATTGATATTGCCCCCCTTCGAATCAATATTTTATCACATAAAACTATTGAGAAGTTTCTAAAAACTTTATTAAATAGTTCGTACAGGCTTAAAGTTCATTAGAAGCCATTATACTGTATGCGTATAATTTATAATATTGAATAATTTAAATACAATCAATCTATTTTATAAATAAGTTTATAGTTTATGCAGCAACTCTAATCAACGTTAACTTTATCGTTATTTATTAAGGATCGTTAGATTCTTAATATTTGAAAATGTTGAGGGTCAGCCCCGTGTGATCAGCTCTCACTGATTTGACGATAATTTTTGTAGAATAAGGAACAGGGTAATTTTATAAAATATAACAATAAAATTCAGAAATTTTATTGGTTTAATTTTTACAACACATGTTTTTACAGTCGAGCACAAAGTTTTTAACTTTCGGAAAAATAGTCAATCGGTTTTATTGACTATAATCAATGTTATAGTGTATTGGAATTCTTTGTCATTCGTTGTGCGTCACAGCTTAAATAATTATGATTAAATAATAATACAAGCAAATTTGTAAGTACTACAATTCAAACTAAACTAAATTGACTAAATTTTAAGCAAAAGCTAACACAAAAAAGTGTATAATATAATTATATACATATTAAACATAGCCACATGAATTGAATACCAAAAGCTACTGTATTTTTAAATATATTGATCGAAATGAAATTGTGTTTCTTATTTATTAATAATTTTATTCATACCTACTAGAGTATCCAATCCCGGAGCCTTTTTGTGATCACGAGATTTCGGGATTGATTAATTATCCCGTGAAATAGTGTATAATTTGAGAAAAGTTTTGGTGACTCGTTTTTTTCTTAGCTCACCTAGGAATTTGAAAATCTCAAAACCCTTCAGTAATTTACCAATTTGCCCAAAATACCTCCTTAACACGTTTTCTTTTTTGGCTCTTCCAAATCCAAAATCCTATAAATTTTCGGGATTTGCTAAAAATTTCTCAATCGAAATTTCGGGATCGAAAAATTGGATGGGATCCCGGGACTGGAGACCTCTATACCTGCTCAGTTTTTAATTCGGAGAAAATTAAATAGCTTTTATAAAAAAAAATATTCGAAAGAGTATAAATCGAACTTTTAAAATGAATAAGGAATTTAATAAAATGGCAATAATTGATATCGATTCATCGGCTGAAAATAAATAATATATTTAATTGATGATGCAACATAATTAAATTGTCAATTTTAATATATAATATACAACCAAACCAGGAAGAATATAATGTATTCAACTATGAAAAGACATTGCTGCCTATCTATTGAGAATCAAACTGCTAACTACCGTTGTGGAGTGAAATGGTATACAGCGACATCTATTAATATATATTTTTAATGACTTATTCACAAACACGTATTACTGATAAAATGTAGTTGAATATAATTTTAAATTCATCTCAGTTAATGAAGAAATTCCTTATTATACGTTTCCACTAACAGTTTTTTGTATATAAGTAAAAAGAGAGCCAGTGGCGTGGTTAAACAGTGACCTCAAATTATTTTGAATAAGTTTATTCATCTCGATTTACACATCTTATTTTTTTAAAAATCGTATTTAACATTAAAATAAAGTACACCACAAACATTTTTTTAGGTTTTATAAAAAAATTCAAAGATAATTAAATTTTGAAAATAAACAATTTTGAAAATTTCGAAAAAAGGAGTAGTGATATAACTCTTTTATTTATAGTTAGTGCTAAATGTACTTGAAAAAAATAATGCATTTTTGGTGAGATAAATAAATTTATTGAAAAAACATATGAGGTCGCTGCAAAGATTTCACTGGTCAATTTTAATTTTATAAAGTAAACTGTAAGTGGAATAGTAAAACAAGGAAGCATTATAATTTATTTTTTAACAAACACAATTTTATCGATTACACAAGTGTTTGTAAATAAGTAACTTCATAATTAGATTTTGCTGTAGACCGTTTCACTTACTCTTAAGGCAGTGGTTTCCAACCTTTATGTTACTACGCCTGCCTTTGAAGAGAAATAATATCTTCACGCTTCCCCATCCTTTATTTCATAGTAATAAAGACATGTTTTAAAGGGTAAATGAATATTTTGGTCTGTCGGCACCTCCATTTGCAATAGTCCACGCCTCCCCAGAGAGGCGCGCCTACCCGGTTGGAAATCGCTGCCTTAAGGGCTAGAATTGTGAAGGAAATACTGATATGTCGGTGACAGTGCCATCTCTTAATGAGAAAATGTGTCAAATGATTTACATAAAAACGTTTGTTTATTCATCATTCTGAGATGGCTATAATTTTGAAGATGTCTCAATTGATTCAGATATTAAACTCTATTAACTGCCTGCTTTGTAGGACTGAAAGCTTCTGGGTCAATGAATTACTTCTTTTAAATTAAATTTTCGTATTTTATTTTGAAAAATTACATTCACATTTATAAAAAGTAATGTAATAAAACCGTTATTTCTTTTTATCTTTTCGTTTAAATATTACTGGCCATTTTTGTGTATAATAACTATTTTTAAATGAAGTTTTTACGAAACTTCATTCAGCAATTATCTCATTAAAAAATGCTACTATCATAGAAAATTCTGCTTTAAATCAAATGTTGAATTGTTGTCGTTTCTCACGCAGAAAGAAATATTTAACGAAAATTATTTTATACTTAATTTATATACATTTACAATTTCATAAATAATTTTACAAGAATATTACTTATTAATTTTTCAATCACAGCATGCGAAATATTGCAACCACTTTGCAACAATCATTTTGGTGGAAAAGTAACAAAGTACTACTTAAAACTCAAATCACATCCAAGCTAAAGCAAAACATTGCTGATTTATAAAGAAAATTACATGCTTTAACTGTAATGCACAAACAAAGTATTTATAAGATATAAATTAAAGAAAAAAATGTTTTAAGCCAATCACCTTTACAGTAGGATTGGATTGAGAAAGAAAACTATTTCTTACATAATTGAAACATATATATGTATTAGTTGATAATTCGAAGCCTGTATTTTACTAAAAATCATCATCACTAGGAGAATAAATCCACTGATGCAGTATTCGGCAAACTGAGCTTTCTTGATTTACGGTGTACAACAGTAATAACTATACTTATGATTTAGATTACAATGCCAAGTGTCTCAATATTAAGTACCAATTAAAAAATATATACATATGTATGTGTTTGCCTCCCTTATTTATCCAACAAAGTAAAGCTGTAGTGTCCTTCGCCATAAGAGAGCTACTAGTGGTGCACTGTATAATGAAAAAGGCTGCCGACCACTGCATATAGGATAAATCTCCGTGATTATTTAAAACACGAATGCTTCACACAAAATAACTTTGTACACGGTACTTCTGAAAAATAAGTGTTTTGGATGATCAATTTTAAAAAAATTGTGCTGTATTGTAATAGAGCTGAACATTTTGGATTTAGATTGAATGAGAAAATTTCGACATCCTTGACTAAAACATTGAATATAGAATAAAACAAAAATATTAATACATATATGCAATATTCTGTCCGCAGAATTTTTCTATGTACGGTAGTTTCATTATACGAAACAATCTTTTTCGGTAGAATTGGTCTACGGAGTTTCTTTGTACGAAGTAATTCCTTTCAAGTTTATGCGGATTTTTTTTGTTAAATTGTCTACATTAAACTTTCGTGCGAAGGTTTATATGATTTTAGATACTAAAATTATATTTTTTTCTTGAACCGTGAAATATTATGTCAAACAGAGAATTGTATTTATTTTTTTCATTCACGCGTGCAATATTAAAGTAAAATAAATAAAACATTCAAAAGTAGTAATATATCTAGCTTTACAAGATTACTGGTATAACCAAACACATTGCTGTTTTTGACGCTTATGAAAATGGCAATTCAATCAATAAATTATACAAAAAGGTAATCATTGACAACGTATTAAGTTCCAAAAAATAGTGTTAATTAATTGATTGCTATTTGGAAATCGAGCTACAAGCGCGGAATTACGTGAACATCAAAACTTCCGGTTCGTAAATAAAATGGCCAATATAGACGAAAAATACTGTACATTGCATTTCATAATTATTTTGAAACTAAAAACGTTGATTCCTTTTACCTTATTGTAAAGGTGAACGACCAAGAAATGCCGATTCAATCAATGTATTATATATAACTACATATGTATATTTTTTGTATTTGAAAAATCAGAATCCGTAAATAGAAAGTAGTATAAGGAAAATTAGCGAGAATATGATAAAAGCGATTCTATCGATAAGAGTTGCGAGAGTGAGCAATGCCGGAGCAGGCGTTGGCTTGAAAGGGTCTGCAGCGGCTGTCGTTGGCGACTCCATAGACGCTCCTGGGATCACCTCTCCGCCTACCGTAGACTGGAGTTCTTCGGTCGCAGACTGAAACGCGAAGAGGAAGTCGAATGATATTAGAAAAAAATTCGATGCATATAAGAATATTAAATAAGGCACAATAAGTAAATTTAAGTCGTTAACATATTGTACATTTAAAGAAATCTTGTAGCAAGGATGAACTTGAAACGACCCTATATAATTAATGACGTTCAATAAGCTGGGGAAATAGTGTGATTATCGTTAAAATGTTATTCATACATGGGAATGGGATTTGTCTAATATTGGCAATAAAACATTCGAAAAATAATACAAAATAAAAAGACGATTTCATTGTTTCTTCAACAAATATAGTTTAAAGGTTTTTAAACTATATTTGTTTTGAATGAACAAGTCTTAGGTCTCGGGTTGTTTTATTTACATGTCCCGGGAACTTATACTGACTATAATCGTCGATTCCCCAGGAATTAATTCTCGGGTTGTCTTGGCTCAGATGCCCTAGCCCACGGGCGGGGAAGATTTTCATTTATAAAGGCCATATTTATTTATCTGATTCAATATGGTCAGAGTTTTAATCAATTTTTGTTCAGAATTCAAATAAACTTTGGGTCTGAATAAAATTCAATTTTTGTTTTTTTTTTAAATTTCATTTAAATTATGATTATTTTATATAAATTCTGACCATCAATTATTTATTTTGCCCTCTGTACACTGACCGATATATTATGACCATTTAATAAAAAATTCTGACCGAAACTGTATTAAAATTCAGACCGGTTAAAACAATGGCACAAGTCAATGCCGCCGGTTCCCCACCACTGTCTAGTCTGTATGCTATGTAATAAAGAGTACTACTGACGGGATTATACTGCGAAGAGTTGGAGGGTGCAAGCCAGCTGAGAGGTATGTTGGTAAAGGCGCGCCTCACGGCCCACGGCAGGGTCAGCTTGGACCGGCATAGATTCAGCATGCAAACCGACACAACCGCAGACGCACAGCACAAGTATAGAGATCCGCCATACAGCATCACTGGTAAATAAAAAATACATTGTTTAAAAATTATAAACCATTTCATATTTTGGACATACAGAAAAAAATAAGTTATTTGAAGCAGGCATTGGAGAGATTGAAAATATCGACTATACTACATATCGACTTTGTAAAGGAAAAAAGAATGTAACCCACACATAGAAAATTTTACAGGAGGCACAAAAAACGTGTTTTGATGATTTTCGGCCATATGCAAATTATGAAATAAACACAACATTGAAGTGCATTGAAAGCTTCTGCACTGGTGTTTAATTGACATAAACAAATATTAATTTAAGAAATTGTCTAGGAAAAACCTTTTTTCATTATTTTTTCTTGGTTTCAATTTTCACAAACCCATCTTTTTTCAAACTTTAAAGCTAAGTTTAGATGCTAATTCGGCATTTACTTTCTTTTTAATTGAATAGAATTTCATGTCCTAGACCAGTGGTCGGCAACTTTTTTGGACTCACGGACCACTAGATGGATTAAAATGTCAAAATTTTGATCCGGCGGACCACCAAATGGACTTTTGTAATGCAATGCATCAAGATATAGTATGTATGTGTTACGAGATTCAGTTGATTTTTTTTTCTGGTGATAGGATTAAAAAAATAAAATAATGTCAGATATCTCTGCGGATCATCAAAATTTCCTCGCGGACCACCAGTTGCCGACGGCTGTCCTAGACATTATTTAGTGTTTTCAGACATGTAACGAAATATATTTTTTTGGTATCCACCTGGAGATTTAAGTTTTAAGGCGTTTTAGTCGCCATCTTCTCCAATTTTTCGTTATGTTGATTCGTTTATTTTTAATCGTTATTAAATAAAAAATGTCTGACCACTATAGAGTTTAGTACTGCACGGTGAAGCTAGTTCACGATATCACCATGGGAATATACTCGTTAGAGTGAGAAGGATTACATCATGTTAATATTCACCAATGTTCGGCGAATAAAGCGAGACTGGCAGTTTTTGCGCAAAGTAAAACAGCACTAGCACAATAATGGTAGGGGGCGCAGCCGATAGTAGAGCCCTAGGAGCGGCCTTGGTGGGCGGAAGCCAGTGCGTCAGCAATGCCAGAAGCACTGCCGCCGCCGACAGAAGCCTGAGTAGCGTCGCCCTTGACGCGCCTCGTCTTCTCACCGTCACCGAGTAGGTCACAGAGTGATACGGAGCGTCCGGACAGCATTCGTAGAAATGCACATCTCTCGAGTAAGATATGTTAACCAATTCCCACTCCGTGTTGGCAACGTAATAATAGTTCTGTAATTACAATAGAATAAGTGTTTTTAGGGTGTGACATAATATTGAAACTTTAGACAAAAAACGAGAAATAAATGATAATATATTGCAAATATCAATGCCGTCATAGAAAAAATAGATACAATAAACAAGGTTTTCGAACAAATATCATAACCATGATTTCCTTTTAAAAGTAAGCTGATGCTTGAATCGGTCAATGTTAGTACGAATCTTTTCTGATTTAAAATATGTTAATTCATCGTGATTTTTTGTTTTTTAATTTGATTCATCATATGATCTTTCATTTTCAAAACTTTCCATTTCAGTTAAAGCATGTAATTCAGTTTTTACTCTCCAAATTGGACATTTAACACATCAAATTGGACATTTATATAAACTGCTGGAAATAATAAAAAAATAGTTGATTTTTGTATTTATATTTATAAATCTTTGACATTCTTCATTATGGTCATTATTATTCGCAAATTGCTACATATGAATATGTATATGTATAAAACTACCTCCAACTGCCGCGGAGGAACATTTATAAATTAAAATGTGCGTAAATATACCTAAGATCACATGTGTGCGTAAATATACGTGGCGGCCATATGCTCCACATAGGGAGCGAACATGGCCAAAGAAGAAGAAATATACCTAATTTAGGGGTTACCAACCAGGTTACCATGTTTCCCTGTCTCCCACCAAATGCTTTGCTTCCTCCCATGACATGCCAGCATCCCTCAGTTCCACCGAGTACATCCTATGGATAGTACCCGACGGACGTCCGAGGCGCCGGAATCCCACCGGTCGAAAGAAAAGGCAGGCAGAATTGAGGCTTTCCGGAGGCATCCGCAGCACGTGACCCAGCCAGCTCCAACGTCTCTCCATAACCACTGACGTGACGAGACGCTGTCTTGTACGCTCCCTTATCTCTGAATTCCTCACAAAATCAAACCACCTCACCCCCATTCTAGAAGCTCAGTATACGGTTTTTCTGAGTCTTCGTCATGTGTCATGATTGGCAAACCGTAAATCAGTACCAGCGGAATGCAAGCGTTGAATAAGTGGCATTTGGTTTTAATCGAGTACAACTGTGTGTCTCAGACAGTCCGTATTGAGTTGAATGTGGCTCCAGCCATTCCTAAACGAAGGGCTATTTATAACCTATAAATACCGAAATCGGTCGGCGGGCATGGGGTTGGTAACCCCTGACCTAATTAATAAATTATCAGATTTCTTACAAATTGTTCCAATTGTTTTTTTGTAAAATTTCTAATTTGGAGTGTAAAATCTGTATTGAAAAAAAACTCACGTTGATAATCGCTTCCATCGGAATCGCATTTTCTACCAGGGCTATCTCCGTGCCGTCAGATGTCCAAGAACCAAATACGAGGTGGCAAATGTGTTGGTCTTCGGGCCAACGAGATAAGTCCATATGGCAGAAGGTGGTGAATTTGGTCGGGGGGACCCAAGAAACAGCTCCGTCACTGGTCACAAGGCAATGCGTGTTGCCGTATTGGTCAACCGTGTTTCCAGATGCGCTGTAATATATTGTGATGATAAAATTTTGTAAGCAATTAAAAATAATGATGCTTTAGAGTTTTTCAATAATACATGTTCGATAGATTGAAAAAAAAAATATTATGTGGGAAAATCTAATATTTGTAACCATGACAGCTTACTAAGACTTAAAACCAGCGGCGGCCGGTCAATGTGGCATTGGATCAATGCACCCCTTGTATATGCAGGGGCGGTTATATTTCGTAAAAATAATATTCAAACATAAAATTTATACCGTTCACTCATTTTAAATTCTTCATGTATTTATTGTCTATAATAAATATTAAAAATTGTCTATAATATATAGACAATAAATACAAATGAGTGAATGGTATAAATGTTATGTCTAAATATTATTTCATGAAATATAACCGCCTCTGCATATACAAGGGGTGCATTGATCCAATGCCACGTTGACCGGCCGCCACTGCATAAAAGTAAGTAAAGTTCATAGAAAATTAAGTAGATACTTAGGAAATGCCACCTGTTATACTGCATGATGTCAGGCTGCCATATTTCATGGTCTGCAAGATGCACAATTTTCAAAGAACCATACTCCAATGGGTCCCATTTTAACTTTTCATCAACCCATTCCTGAAATTTTCAAAAATGTATGACAAATATATACGTAATCTGTTTTAATGTTCCTGAAATAAATTTCAACAAAATAAAATCAAGCAAGCGACATCAATGTCCATCTTAAAGAATTATGCGCCAGAGCAAACGATACCGACAGCGAACGCAAGCGATTCTTTGTATGAGTGAAATAAGCGCCTCAGAGGTAAAAACCGACTTTTGAAAAAACCGGTTTTTTAATGTCAATATTGTTCGAAAACCGGTTTTCGAGTTTTACAAAAATGAATAACTCAATTAAAGTAGCGAGAAAAAGTTCAATTTATATACATATAATATAAAACAAGAAGTTATTTGGTGTTACTCTTCAGAAAATATGTTTTAAGGAAACAGTGTCCACTGATCGTTTTGTAACAAAATTTCCTGATATCGAAAATACCCTTTCGCTGGGTAATGATGTGGGGGCATATGGTCTTTAAGCCATCAAATAAAAGATCCAAATTTTCTGACCTTTTGTTTATAGACTCGTTTATGGAAAAACCGGATACGAAATTGAAAAACTTGTTTTCGAATGTCACAAATTTTACCAAAAAAACGGTTTTAAAACCGGTTTTTGAAAACCGACAAGCCCTACTTACAGGGATGGACTACAAACTACAATTCTTGACATCAGACATTGAAGGCGCACGCGATATTCCTTAAATTGACTTTGTAATAGATATAAGTCAGTCCACAATCAAAACGACGAATCATTTGTGGTTTAAGATTAAACCTAACACTGAAATCATACTTAAATGTTTGAAATAGCTTTAAAATATTTGAAAAATAGTTTGTCACCGGTAATTGATGAATTTAAAAGCGACACACGTGCCCAATTTAGGTAATTGTACTCTTCATTGCTTTCTAGAAAGATTGAGAGATATTTTTGTCGATAATTAATTCAATAAAAAATGTGTAAATATTTCCGTTCAGAATTTAGGATCACAGAGTTCTATCAACAAAAAGTTACTACGGTATAATAGGTGATTGACCCTCGTGCTTCAAACATTATTATTTAATTTATAGGTAAACTCAACCTTTTCTTGAATATTGTTAAACGAACGAGATATAGCTTATTGTCACTAATAAATATGATGCGTGCATTGCCGAAACCGAGCTTAACTCAAAACATGCATTTTTTTTCCTTGTAATGCCCTTACAAGAACAAAACTTTCAATCATAATCCTTGTAATCATAAAGACGTAAAAAGCATAGACGCCCACTAAACGTTTGTAGCAGTTCTTATTAAACCATTTTCTTTTCATTATAAGAAAAGCACAAAGACCATCAAGCTAATGTCACAACTAACAAAAAATCCGGTATCACAACTTTTATTAATCGTCGGTATATTGAGAAGAGTTAAGTCAAAAAAACCTTGTTTTGAAATAATAAATAATTAATTCAAATTTAAAATGAAACAAACTCGATACAATATTTAAAAAATCAATTTTCTAATCACAGTTGTTAAAAGTGTCGTGATGTGGCATTGCCGATTATTCATTTTACAGTTCATTTACTATCACTAGTGTGTCCGGATACGACCAGATAATTGTTTATTTTTTATTATTTTTATATACAATTAGCAAGAAAATGTTTGTTTGTACATTATATTTATTGTAATATATTGTAGTCCTGTAAGAGTGGCGCTGTAATTAATTGACGGCAGATGAAAGGCATGACGATTTTTTTTTCAGAAATAACTTTGCATCCAATAAACCAAGCTTGCTGTCTCCATTCCACTATATGATATTTTACGATTATAGATTTGAATTTTCCTTAGCTTATGAATTACTATTAGGAAAGAAAATCTAAAGACTGATTTTTTACCCATGAGAGATGCATATCGACTGTGGAAAGGATAAAGGACGTAACCCACACATAGCAAATTTTACAGGAGGCACAAAAAACGTGTTTTAATGATTTTGGGCCACATGAAAATTATGAATTATACACAACCTTGAAGTGCACGGAGACTTTTAAACTGGTGTTTAATTGACATAATCTAATATAAATTAAACAAATTATCTAGGAAAAACCTTTTTTTCAAACTTTTTTTTTGGTATAAATTTTTACAAGTTCATCTTTTTTCAAACATAAAAGCTAAATTTAAATACTAATTCGGCATTTGCAGCTTACATCCTTTCAATACACGGTTTTCCAACTTGGGGGTCGCGAAGGGTTTTCAGGGGGGTCGCCAACTTTTTTCGATTTTGGATTTGAACAACAAAATAACGAAAACGTATAGCAAATCGAAGATTTCAAATTCCTCGGGGGGTCGCCTATTCACACGGCTTTTATAAAAAGGGGTTGCCACCCGAAAAAGGTTGGGAACCTATGTTTTAATAGAACGTGTATCAAGTTTGATAAATTAACATGATTATCGAAAAAAGCTGTTTTGAAAAAACTGTGGGCTACGTCCTTTTTCTTTTCCACAGTCGTTATGTTATGTGTATATTTTATATGAAAATCGACTAGAAGCTAAAAACAAATCCGGGCTAGAGAAGGATCTTTAATTGTATTGGAGTACCATAATATATTTACCAATCTCATCCATCCTTGGAGGGTCAACATGCTAGCGTGGTCATCCAGCCCCACATAGAAAACGGTGATTCCAATGGTGACGTTTGTGGAGATGTGTGCACGAGACGGTCTCGAGAACTTGTCGTACCCGGCCAGCAGAGATCTCTTAAGGGTGTCGGTGAAGGTTGCATTCCATGGCGCCGGAGGCGTCTGCGTGGCATCTGACACACCGACAAATACAGATCATACCGCACCGCGGAATAGTACCGCGTGTAAAAATAGTTTAGTATACATATTTCGATAAAACAGGCGTCTAACTCGTTGAAAGTAGATATGTACATACAGGCGGTCCTCGACTTTTGTACACACGATCCTAAAATTTGTACGAATGTTGAATGTGTGAAACAGGAACAATTAAAAAAAAGTAAAGTTATCGGGATACATAAGCCGAGTGATTAATGTTGTGGGGTTCGAATTCAAAGACGGAGAGTTTCATTATTTGATTTATCAATTGGTATATGATTTTAAAGGGATTTTTGATTGATTTTGCCACCTGTGTGGTCGAGTGGTCAACGTTGTTGGCTTCGGCTACGGAAGGCCCGGGTTCAAATCCCGGTATTGACAGTTTTATAAATTGATTTTTTAATCGATTTATGAACTTTTGTTCAAAGGCATGGATGTATGTGATGTCTTGAATTCCCCCCTCTCACCCATCCTATCCTATGAACGGGGCGTATCGAGAGCGATTAGCTTACCACTAATCCTGTCCTAGCCCTATCCTTCTATCCCTACTCTTTTTAGAAAAAAGTGAGGTTGAGCAACTGAGTAACAAGCAGTTTTCGTAGAAACACTACTGTTGAGATAAACTCCATTAGGAGTCCATATGCTCCACACTTATTAGGAACAAAAAAGTCGAGGACTGCCTGTATGCTCGAATACTGCAGACGATCATCGCGTTTAAAAAAAGAATATAGTAAATTGGGTCACTTATTCTGAATAATAACTGATCTTCTCCAATACAATATTCACATTGGATTACAAACCAAAATGTCAATAAATAACGAGTTATAATGTATTTAATGGTTTGTATGATAAACGGCACAGAACAAACGGTAAATTAGAAAACAATTTGCTAAAAAAGGAATTCAAAAATAAACTTCGCATATTGAGATCAGACAATAAATTTGTTACACCGTATTTCCTTGGTTATAAGATGTGCCATTGATTTAAATAGGAATAATACAATTTATTATTACTTTGCAACCAAGCCGTAAAGTAAAGTGAATAACGTTTGTACGTTCTCGAAAAGTATCGAGTCGTTGTTTTTTGTATCGGCTGTGATTTTGAATCAAGAACAGAAGAGATGCAGGAGTATTTAGCGATTTTCCTCTGGATTTTCTTGAGAAAAGCTTACACTATTCCTGGAATTGAAACGTCAACGGTTATGAAGCGCCCCTCTTATTCAAAATGGAAAAATAACATTCGTTTTACAATTGGGAAAATACGGTGTTATTAACATGTATGTAATTATAATATTTGAATGTACTTACTTGTTTTGTGAAAGGAATGGTTTAAAATGAATAGAAAAATATAAACAATACCATAGATGAAAATTTTCTGATTTATAGTATATTTATTTATATATGAATGGTCATGCTGGGCTTATGCAGTACATTGATGATGATAATTATTTCATGCCAGCGGTAATTTAGCCAGTCGATGCATTGCATAACTACAAAGTATTATTTATATTTGATTCATGACAGCTGTGAAGTGTTGTGAACGGTTCATTTATGAAAATATGTCTTTGTTTTACACAAATTAAATATCGCGGAAATTTAATTTTATGATCCCATTACGCTTATTATATTCTACTCTCCCCAGCCTATTATAACATAAATATAATGTTTTATAAATGAATATCACCATTTTTCTGGTAAACTTCTTGTTTTGTTTTTCAATCTTTTCAAAATTTCTCTTCATAAGCGTGCAAATATTATAATGAATTTTCAATTTAATAAAAAACGCTTGGAAATACTACTGGCTTTTCATGCATTCATTAAACAATGATTATTTAAACAAAAGGTATTTGAATAAAAATAATAAAACATTTTTAGTACTTTTTCCACATAAAATTTATTAGATCAGGACCGGTTTCGCTCATGATGAGCATTGTCAACTGATAAGAAAAACAATAAAACAGTGATATTTATACAAAAGTTAACTATAATGCCATTCCACCAAGTATTGACAGTGAACACCTTAAAAGTGATAAAAGGTATTGGATTGAGCATACCAACTCATATTTAAAACTGATTTACCCAAACAACTATTTGACGACACAAAACTATTTCGTTTTTTATCATACGACTATAAATTTTTATTATATAATTAATTATTTCATGTTTAAAAAATAAGAATTTTAAAACTATCCTGATGGTATCAACTGATAATGCTTGTCATGAGTAAAACCGGTCCTGATCTTGCTAATTAAATGTGGAGGTATAACAAAGGAATATTGTGTTTTTTTTAATATAATGCGTCCCCACCAAGTATTGGCAGTGAACACCCTAAAAATGTTATTTGCTTATTTTTAGTTTCTTTAAATCGTGCTAGAAGAAACAGGTCGAATACAAATAAAGTATCCCCTCTTTTTAGTGGAGCGCGTTATTTTAAAACCGTGTTAAAATGAGTTGGGTGTACGATTCTATGTCACTCGATTACCGTTTTAACAAATTTTGATTTAGAAACATGTTTTTATGTTTGGTGACGTTCGAATGTTGACGATGTGCTTTGAATAGATGGCACTGAGCAAGCCTTTGTTTAGTGTGTTTTGTTCTCTAAATATATAAACTAGCAGTTTCCTGTTCTCAAACTTGCCGTCGCATCGTTCTGACTTTATATTGATGTCATCTTGTACATAATATACATACATATATCACAGTCATTTATTTATTATGATACAATAATATTCTTTGGACTGGATTTGCACCGAGTAAGTGTTAAAGCTATAAAAACATCTATCATTTTTTAGACCGAGTGCACACCTAGTGTGGAGCAGCACTCGGCTGGCAATACATTAATAAGAGTCGCTCTTAATCTCAGAACTTTTCGTGATAATCCGGTGAAAGCGCGGACTTTTTTAATACTCTTATAAAAGTTCATATGCAAAAGAATGATTAAACCAATTGAACGTTACTTAATATGCATATCGACTGTGGAAAGGAAAAAGGACGTAACCCACACATAGAAAATTTTACAGGAGGCACAAAAAACGTGTTTTGATGATTTTAGGCCAGATGAAAATTATGAAATATACACAATCTTAAAGTGAACGGAGACTTCTAAGCTGGTGTTAAATTGACATAATCTAATATTAATTTAAGAAATTGTCTAGGAAAAATCTTTTTTCTTGGTTTCAATTTTCACAAGCTCATCTTCTTTCAAACTTAAAGGATAAATTTAGATACTAATTCGGCATTTGCAGCTAACATCCTTTTGATAGAAAGTGTATCAAGTTGGATACATTGTGATTATCGCAAAAAAGCTGTTTTGAAAAAACTGTGGTTTACGTCCTTTTTCCTTTCCACAGTCGATATATTATGTAAAAAAACGTAATATACCAATAGCCGAAAAAGTATTCACCTACCTCAGATTAATACTAAGAGTGGATAGTTATTGAATAGATTAACGATGAAAACGATACTATTCTTTTCGCCAAAATTTTATATTTCAAACTCTATACGTACGCCGTCTAAGATTAATATTGTTAGGGTACAAAATAAATGGTCAGAATTTCAATCAATTTTTGGTCAGAATAAAAATATGAACAGTCAGAATAAAAAAAATATACCGTCAGAATATTTTATAACAATTTTGGTTAGGTTAGGTTAAGCTTTTTTAAAAATTTCATTTAAATTATGACTATTTATTCTGACCGATATATTATGACCATATAATAAAAATTTCGACCAATGTGATATAAATTCTGACCGGAAAAATACTAGCCATATTATTATATAATGACTAGAAATAATATATTTCAGAAATATAATAACAGTTAAGTACGGGTTTGGTCTGAAAATGTTAGATTTTATTAATCTAGCAAGGGGCTCGCCGGCTCAAATAAACCTAATCAGAGGCTCGGGCGAGTCTTTCCGCGCTCCATATTGTAGACAATATAAAACAGAAAATATGTTGAACTTCGCCTTGGACAGTCGTCATAACAACTCGAGTTGTATTTAAGTCGCTTATTTTATACAGCAAATTTCAAAGTGAAATCTGACAATTTCGGTGGATCGTGCCGTACAATCATTTGCTTCTAAAGGTGTTTGACGCCTACGTCAACGTTGAATGGCTTCAGCTCGATAAAATCTATAAATTACATTCTCAAGGGATTCAATGACGACTTTCTGCGCAGTCCAGTAATGATGGTTAAATAAATCAAGCAAGGTGAAATTGTTCATGAACACGACGACACTCGATCTACCCTGTGCACTCTAGAAAATTATTTTTATTCAAAAGTTGTTGCATAAAGTTAAAAAGCTTCAATATTCAAAGATTTCCGAACCGTCGATCACTATTTGCAGTAATCTCTTATTTTGAAAACCTTCCGATGCAAACAGCGCTTTGGAAGAAAAATAAAGACTGCATATTTGAAGATATTATGAATATATTGCGTCAAAAAATCCAAAATTGCCTTGAACTCTACCGATTAATCATGGACAAAAATATTGTATATAGCCATGTATTGAAATAAATTTGTAATTACAAGGTGTACAAAGAATGAGTATTAATTTATCTTTGATAATGTCGGGTAATAATTAGCTAGTATTATGAATTTTGGGGTGCTATGTGTCAATGACCAACAACAGTGTGACTACGATCAGAAAGAAGATGTAAACAATAAGGTAGCGCAGTGCAACTCAGGGTAGCACGGATTTTTTTTATTATATACGAAACCGAAGAGCCGTGTCCGCTAATATCCAAGAACGTATGACGCACACTTGCACCTGCCTTACGCTGCGGTCCGTTGTGAACCTGGCACATACTCCTGCTTAATTCGTACAGGCTCGGACGTGATGAGTGCCTTGAATATGGTAGAGAAGCTAATTGAATTTATGATAGCTGAACTTTGTCTTTGTGTTGGGTCCAATGGCGCAGCGGGTAGCGTTGTGGGCTTCCGTAACAGGCCTCACGGATTCGAGTCTCAGTACGATCAGCATTCGTTTTATCGATTCCTGTTCGAAGGCATGGGTGTTTGTGATATCCCTCCCAACGTTTCCGATCCTTTAGCAACTGGGCGTAGCGAGAGCGATTAGTTGACCACTAGTCCTGTCCAACGTTCCCTCTAAGCTGCGCGCGTGCGCGGCCGCGCAGCAGTAGGGAAGCCCCCGCGCACTCATTCCGGGTTGGCGCGCACTACAAGACAGTTGCTCCATTAATATTTGATCGATCCGCGCAGCCTCCACGCAGCCCCCGCGCAGTATTTGAAATTTCCGCGCAGCTAACCCTTCGGCTTAGAGCGAACGTTGGTCCTGTCCCAGCCTTATCCCTCTACCCTACTACTCTCTTTGAAAAAAAAGAGAGGTTGAGCGACTGAGTAACAAACAGTTCTCGTAGAAAAAACTTCTGCTGAGATACCTCTATTAGGAGGCCATACGCTCCACAATGGGAGTGGACATAGATAAAAAAACTTATTTTATTTTAGACAATTTTTAATATTTATTATAGACAAGAAATACATTTAAAATGAGTTGATGGTATAAATGTTATGTTTGAATATTATTTCATGAAATATAACCGCCCCTGCATATAGAAGGGGTGCATTGATCTAATGCCACAATGTCCGGCCGCCACGGCCTAGTAGTGTTATTATTTTTAATGTATCGCAAAAAGGACAAGAGAGTTTTATAGCATGTGAAAGCTGTGATATGATTCGCTATTTGTGATGTCATACACAAATCGAGTACGTAGATCTCAGTTCATTAGAATTTTTCATTATTGTCTGGTAATAATTTTAAATTACTTTTAAAGCTTTTGGTTCTTTATTTCAATAATAACGGGTGGAATTATTAATGACGGCTTGTATGAGGTATCAGTAAATAAACTTATCAACAGGGTGACCTATAAATGAAAAATAAACAGCGGGGGCGTCCTTTAAAAATTCGATTTGATAACAAGAGTTATCGAAACGGATGCAGGATTCATTTTATAATTAGTCATATGGCCCACGCTCGGCCGATTTATTTTATTTCACGTTTAATTTCATCATTCTTATCTCAATTCGCAGGCAGCGTGTTTTTATGCATTCTATACATAATGTTCAAATCATCACACAATCATTATGCTGGAAAAACACCGTGCAATTGAAGAAATCACCAGTGTTTTCAAAACTTTTGTAGGTTTCAAAGGTTATAATCGAGACTGTCTTGCCATTTTTTTTACTTCGCGGCACACTGGTGAACGAGATTTATTCCGCGGCACATCAAAGAAAATTTCTTAAAAAAGATATGTACTTTATTAATATAAATAAATAAAATGATAGCGTAGGTAATTTTTTTCCTAATATTTTATCAACACACATACATATCGACTGAGAAAAGGAAAAAGAACGTAGCCCACACATAGACAATTCTACAGGAGGCACAAAAAACGTGTTTTAAAGATTTTCGGCTATATGCAAATTATGAAATAAACACAACCTTGAAGTGCACGGAGATTTCTGAACTTGTGGTTTATTGACATAATCTAATATTAATTTAAGAAATTGTACAGAAAAACATTTTTTTTATTTTAATTTTTACAAGTCCATCTTTTTTCAAACATAAAAGCTAAATTTAGGTACTAATTCGGCATTTGCAGCTTACATCCTTTTGATGGAACGTGTATCAAGTTGGTTGCATTGTGATTATCGAAAAAAAGCTGTTTTGCAAAAACTGTGTGTTACGTCCCTTTTCCTTTCCACAGTCGATATGTATCTGCATAGGTGGTAATAATTTTGTAAGTAAGATGAATGCAATTGACTTTATAAAGATGTCTGTCTAAACGTGACTTTAAATTAGCACGTACATATACATCTACCATTTATAACCGCTCTCGTGAGTTTTTTTAAAATTCATTTTCACAAATGTTGTATCCCCGTGTCGCGCCGAGTGTCGACCACTATATACGAACGTGGCAAATATTTATTTGATGAATGTATTTTAAATCGAAGACAACTTAAATGAGTAGGCATTATTTAAAATTTACATTTTTGATGTGTCCTCCTTCGCTCCTCCTTTTTGCGGCACACAGTTTGACAGACACTGCTTTATAGTGACTTAAATACCAACCTCTACTGTGTACACTGAACTCCCTTTTTACACGTATTCGATTTTTTAAATAAAATTAGGATACGGTAAGCAGTAATGAATTTTATTTTTTGATATCCTTAATCGATTTTTATACAAGAAAATCTATCCACCGTATTTTTTTTTATTTTAGTATATTATTTACACGGTATCGCGTGGAACGTATCTATCGTGTAAATGGGGAGTTCAGTGTATTTAAATCACGGACAAATCTGGCTTGCAGATATTTGACAGTGAAAGTCTAGATTCGATAGATGAGATTATCAACGTGATATGTTGCAGTTTTCCAATTCATTTCTATCATTTGCTCTGGTCGAGACAGAATCTCTTCTTTTAAAGAGAAGGTTATAGCTTGACTTTTCCACTAGGTCATCGAACATCTTGAACGAAGAATTCCTCTGATAATATCTCTAAACAAATTAAAAACACAAAAGTTATCTTCGATGACGAATTATAATTTCAGCACCAATCTAAGATAATTAGAGAACGCTTAAATACATGGCGTATGACCGTCTAGAGTGGGTTGGCAAAAACTGGAGATTTAAAACTCGCGCACTCAAAGTAGCAGGTAATGCAATTTTTATGGAGATGGCAAAATAGCGAATGGATTTCAAGAGAAGCTTGGAATAAGATCTGTCAAGCGGACCTAACTGGTTGAACAATGAATAGTACTCATTCCATTCACTTAGACCAAGGCTTCTCAACTGGTGACCAGAAGATTTTAAGTGAGCCACAACACATTTTTGGTGGGCCACGTGCAAATCCTGTAAGACCTTAAAAAAGGTCTCGCGTCTTTTCATTTTGGGAAATCCGTGAAATCTGCCAACGAGCAAAATCTTCAAAGAATTGAATATTATTTTGGATTTTTTCAACTTCTTATTTTGTATCGAAAAAATTGCGCTTATGTAAAAAACGGGTACGGGAGCCACAGAAAAATATACGACTCAAAAGGGGCCGCAGGACAAAAAGGTTGAGAAACTATGATTTAGACACACAAGGAAATTTCAACGGATACCCTTCTGGTACGCAATGCAATAACTCATAATCAGGCTGTTTTATGTCATGATTAGTTATAATAAGTCAGAAATTTGTTATCACAATAAAAACCAAAAATAATTATATTAACATAGTCGTTCCTAATAATAACTTTTGTTTTTGAGACTAAACACGTTTTCTCTGTATTTATAGAGGTTTTGGAATTGAAATATCATTGATTGTGTAGATATTGAAATAGAAAACAAGATGGCATAAAAAATTTAAAAAAAATCAAAAATGGTCTTTAGGTAAGTTTTGAAACTGAGATAATGGAATGTGTATCATACATAGCTTTTGCTTTTCAGTCGTAACTTTAAACTTTAAATATAATTGTAATTTGGCGATAGTTGGAACGAGTCTAAGATATTTCAGAAATCGATAAATTGGTATAAACCTTTTTTAATTGATAGCAATATGATTTGGCTACAGAGAGAATAGTACTTTTATATAAAATATCCTGATATCTCTTGATAACTTACTGTGACTCTTCCCATTGCGCTAAAATAATTGTGGTTTGTTAAATCTTAATCAATGTAATAAGTTAATTGCAATGGAAAAAATCACTGAAGTGAAATAATATTTCAGCATCACTCCAGTTATAACCGTTTGTATTTTCACATTAAATTGCTTCTGACGGCGATACGTTTGACATCTAAACGCCGTGTAAATATATTGACAGCGGATGTGAAAGAAAATTTGTCATGTTGTTATTGTAAATGCAGCGGCTTGATAGTATAAAATTTGATACTTTACATTAAAATAATGTTTAGTCGTAAGTCGATGACAAATGAAATTCACGATAATACTTTTCCTCGTACGAATTATTCATTCGTACCGTTCATTTTCAAAAGTCACGTCGACAGTAGTGAATAAATCAATCAGTTTTATTACATCTCTCGCTGTTTTCTTATTTTTCTGTGAACGTTGTTGTACGGTAACTTTGGACGTAAAAGTTGTTTCAATATGAAGGGAAACAGATTAACAAAATGGAATTGTTCAGTGTTCTACTTCATTACAATATTGATTAAAATACACTTTACAACTGCGAGTTTTTGTAAAGGTTTTGCCCACTCGACTCGAATCGGTGTTATAGGAGAAGAATTCGTTGATCAATACAAAATGCCTGCTACTATCGCCTATGTCACTGGGAAAGTATCTAAAACAGATATTGGCGGTGAATACATTCAAAGTTTAATAACAGACCCCTTTAATGTTAGTATCGGGTTGCCAAAGACACTAAATGGAGTTAAATATTACGTCGATTTTTTCAATACAACGTTTCGAATGACTATAGAAAAAATGAGCGAGGTGCATAACAAATTTTATTTTTTTGAATTATATACGGATTCGGAAAAATGCATGTACAAAATTAAACTAACTGTAGTAAAAGCGCCCTCTCTTCCGAAGATTCGAGTTCGTGAAATTGACGGGATGGTTTTAAAAGCCGGAATGGTTCTTCGAGCCACGTGCCTCGTGGAAGATGGGAGACTGTCGTCAGACATCAGGTGGTTTCTGAACAAAAAGGAGCTTTCGAATGGAATAGACGACGTGAAAATCGAAGATGTTTCAGTTTCTCGTCCAGAGACAACGGAGCGACGTCTCGATGTGAAGTTGCGGCAGGACCACGACCAAACGTTCCTTCGTTGCGTTGCCGATCACATAAGTTGGAAAGAGACCAGTGCATCTTATTTAATAAGTCTCGAACCAGAGTCGGATAATGAGCCGCGATTCCTCGAATCTTGCAATTCTTCACTAAAATTATCCGTGAAGAACAAAATGGATCCCATCATTGGTCCTGCATCAGTGGCTCTCGAGAAAGTGGGCGTCGAGTTTTGTTTTTCGCTCACAAACGACCGTGACGCAGAATGCTCGTCTGCCAGCATAATGTCCTCAGGAGCCATCATAGCGATATTAGTTATAATAAAAATATTATTTATTATTATTTGCATTATGATATGGCGGTTTATCAATGAATATAAGAAAAGATTGTATTCAATCGATAATATTGGCATTCAAAAGTTCGCCAAAGACAGTGATGAAGTTGAGAGAATACTAGTAGACTCACCGCCGAAGAAAAATAAAGACAGTTCACCGGAAACAGCCTCTTCGAAACTAAGCGTTCCATTGGCAATTGAAGATACATCCATTGGCATTAGAAAATCTGCCGAAACAATCGCTGTCAAAGAAAATACTGAAACTGTCAGTGAAACAGTGAAGAGAGAGAAATGCGACTCTACGCTTCCCTCAAAAGAAGTCGCCGAAGATGTACCCCCCTGTGACGACGAATATATGATCATGGTCCGACAAAACGGTGGCGGATATAAAAATTTTCAAGCTTAATATTACCACATGAACATTTATGGCTTAATCGAGCATAATTATTAATATGTTTTCAAAATACTTTACGCTTCCAAAAAAGTATAATACAATTTGACAGTTTCTAAAAAGTTTACAAAACAAACATACCGAAGCATTTTTTACAACGTAAATTGTAAAAGTTAAATTGCTTGTGACTATACCCAATATCTAATCAGAAATCTGAAAATATTATTGCATTTAATATAAATTATAACATTTTGCTTAAATTTTAAATACAACAATGATTGCTTTGTGCTACAGGTGTTACTATACATAAATATTTGTCAAAAGCATACACTTTCTCCATTCCACAATACAGTGGAACCCCCAATTACACTACCCCGAATTACGCGCTGGCTTTAATATTCGCCGTAAATTCCCCAATTGCACGGTCGCATTCCATTGTCGTTACTACGAAACGTTCGTCTGTGCCGCGCATACAGTCAAATGTTGGCTAGCGTCTGTGTATTCAACAGGTGCCAGGCTATACACGCAAAGCTGGGCGTGGCTGTGTGCGGGATATTTACTACTACAAGCACTAAATATTTCGTCCATATTTTTTTTTGCAAAACGAAGGGAAATCTTAGTTTTGCATTTTCCGCGGAAAAAACCAAATCCCTGATTTTGTGTGAGATTCACACCCCCAATTACACGGTCCGGAATATAGTGTAAATGGGGGTTTTATTGTATGTTTAAGCATCAAGTTAATTGAGCGATAGTTGACAAGTGACGCTTCTACCTAATACATTTATACTTTTTCATAATAAATATTTTTAATATGAAAGATGTTTTATTGATTTGGCCAATTGCAATAAATTATGTATGTACTTAACATTTATGAACCAAATGTAATTACCGCATATTTTGATCATGAATTCCTCACGCCATAAAATGAATGATGACGAGTCAATGAGGCGAAACACTACTTAACGTGGATTAACAAAAGTAAAATATCAGCTTTCAATAATTATTATTGAAAATTAAAAACAGCCAGTAAGCGACAATTCATTCATCAAAGAAAGTAGTAAAATATTATAGTTTCGAATCAATAACCGATAAGTCGACGCTCTTGGGCTCCCTGGCCTTAAGTGTTAATACTAAAACTTTCATGGAGTGATTTAAAAAAATCTGTAAAGGGAATGTCTCTTATATTTACACTATCACCGACAGCAACTAGCATTTCCCTATTCCTAAAAGCATAGGAAAACGGTTCTCAACCTTTAATAAATACATTTCTAACTTGTGGGCGTCATAAATATTTATCCAACGTTTTTATTAAAAAAGTAAAATTCAAATTGCAAATAAGATTTTCCTTCCCCCTCTCTTATAGGATAGTATTATCACGCGGTTTCCGCTTTCTACGTTAAATAAAAAAAGCTCTACTGGGTATGCTCTACTGGGGTTTGATTGAAATTAATGTAATAAGGATTGTTCTTTTGTTGTCAACTGTCAATTTGTTACCCAAGAGCTAAATGAACTTTGGAGTGATCTTTCTCAGTAGTTATAGCAAGAAATTTTAAGCAATCACGCGTAAATAAAAACATATTAATTGTGTCTGAATTGAGTGAATTAAATGAAAGTAAACATTTATTTGTATTAGAAATTTTATGTTACTTAACTTGAAGCAATTTTCAGTCGACCTTGAACTGAATTTAAGATAAGTTAAAATGTTGCAGTAATAAGAAAATGTGTTTGAAGTTGTATTTCAACATATACTTATTCAACTCGCTCCGTTTACTATCGAGAACTTGTAAAGCTTAATATATAAAATGTGTCTAGCTTACAAAGTGACTGTATCTAAAGTAGCTGTCATATTGGCTGACTTAGAATCTAGAGCGAAAAATCCCACGTAAATCCCACTAACTAATATTATATGGCTTTTAAAAATTAAGCTAAACGGAAGTGGTAAATTTATTTCACATCTTATTAATTATGCAAAATATTGAAAGCACGGAGAAGGTCCATTCCCGAATTGCAAAACTCACATGAATATATCGAATGTGTTATCTATTTTTCTGCGTACAAAACTTACTGCACGATATTCCATTGTTTATTAGATAGGTCTTAAGAAAAGAGAAAAACAATTCAATTAGCATCCAGTAACATGAGACTCCCTGATATTCACATAAATATTTGGTTTATATTGACAGAATATTTTAAAGAAAGTTCATGAATATACGAAGCTGATATCCACCAAATGATTTTAAATACACATTATGATGTTTATTTCCAACTGGTATTGCTAAGAATATAATCCTAGTTATCGGAATTTCTTATTAAAATATTTAGAACTGACTTTAGAAAAGACATTTTTTCATAGTTAGTTAAGAAACTATAAGTTTGTATGTATTATGAGATGTGAAGTGTCGTAGTACGGATATAAAACAATAATTAGTATGTGCATATAAATAAACCGATTTTACAGAAAAAATTAACATAAATGATTCATATCTTCACCAATGATTAAATATGTGTGACTTGTGTGTCGTATGTTATGTTGTCATGAAATTCTAGCATGGATTGATTGACAATGTACAACTGAATCGGTAGGCTTCTGCAGTTCACTCACCAGATTCACCCAACGCGGCGTGTATGAACAAGACAAGGAAGCAGCAGTAAGGGAAGACCGAGGGCAGGACTCCGTCCAGCAGGCGTGGGGGACCCATCGCAGTATTGTGCACTGACCACCGTCACTCGACTGGAGGGCGAGCGCCTTCTTCCGCGCGACGATAAATCTAAATCACTTCAACGATCAGTCGGGGCAATAGAATTATCGGTAAAGTTATTATTACTAGTTATCCTTTTGTCAGGAGCAGGTCTGCAAGAAACGGAACGAACCGACGAGTTATAACAACGGGACAGTTGTGAGACGTGACTGCGAGGTCCACTTCGAAAGGACGGCGGACATTTTGTTCGGCGTGTGTTGCAGTTAACTCGATAAAGCGTGCTTGCGATATCAAACGAATCATTACGTAATAAAGATGTAAGTAAGTGGTCCACCGCTACAATTGAATTGCTCTAGATACCTACCCTCTGTAAGTACACATATAAAAATAGGTTATTTTTCGCAAAGTTAACGCAAAAACAATCTTAAACTAATCTAATGGCTTTTCTTTTTCTGCGGAGCTTAGTGTTGGGTACACGCAAGAGTGGGCTGGAAGGACTCGCGCGAGCACCTTGCTAAATTATACTTAGGCCGTTGAGCCCCTTGTTAATTAAAAAAAACAATATTCTCAGATCAAATTAGTACACATATAACGGCAATTTCTGATTTATATATTATCTACGACAGTTTCAGTATACGCAGATGAACATTTTTGATTGATAAGTTTACGGTAAATTGCATATTGTAACATATTTTAAGTGAACTAAGTAACAATCGATTGCTTATTTAAGTATTGCATATCAATGCATGGGAGTGATAAAAATTCACTCCTCCCCCAGAACACCGAGAATTGTTTTGAGATGAAGCGAACCCCTTGTAAACGTATTGGCAGCCCACCGCTGGGTACACGGTCAAATGTTGAAAGTTGTTGGCTCCAGTCGCAGTTCTCACGGGTTCGAATCCCAGTACTGGGCAGTAAAAAAATGTATTACTTAGAAAGGTTCTATTAAGCAGCAACAAAATATATGTTTTTTGACGCCTCTGACTAAAAAAATGAAATATTATTAATTGGTGATAGTATTTAAGCTTGAGATATTACTCGAGAGATTGTTAGTCAGAATTTGATCGATACCATAATTTTTTTACCAATGGCGTAACAAGGATGAAAATTTTTAGCGGCGGCATTTTCGAAAATCAAAGTAAAAAGGACATAAAGATTGAAATATATACAGAAATAATTCAAGCATCACTATGTGTTCTTTTTCTTATTTGTGCCTTGTGACACTGACTGAGTAATGTACTTTTTTGGAGGCGACATTTATGAAAAATAAGTAAAAACAAATAAATATTTTTAATAGAGAATTAATGTGTGTTATATGATCATAACATGATTTCTTCCGTCTAATTTGTGCATTATAAACTTCTGATTTAACATCATTTTTTTGGGGCTATGTTTTTTAAAAAATAGTAAAACTTACAATGTAATAAAGCTATGAAACTGTTTTGTACAATGAATTAATTCAAGCGATAATTCATTCACCATTTTTCCGCATGATTGATTGTACTTCGTGACATGTGATTTTGCGGAGAGAAAAACATAACAAATATTTTTCTTGGCAAATTGTACGTTTACTAGTAAATTTTTATTCGTTTACTGCAGGGCTGTGGAGTCGTGTAAAAAAAAGACGACTCTGACTCTAAGGATTTTTTCATTAATTTCATTTTAACTTATAAATATGTATACCATCAGATCATCTTTAGTTAGCCATGCATGAAATGTCAACACTTTGGACTATTTTGTTTGAGTACACATCATTAAATATATTTTTCAAAAAATAATCCGGCCTTTTATTTTTCACGAATCCGACTCCGGCCTAAATACCGCGACTCCGCGACTCTGAATCCAACTCCGACTCCACAGCCCTGATTTTTACATTAAAAAAAATTAAGCCATCTTTAGTATATATAACCTTATTGTTCGTAGTGGAGAAATGGAAGACATATTGGGAGTGGGAAATTCAAGGATCACCCCAGGCGGTAGGACCCCTTCCTACGTCACTGTTTTCTACGTCTCAAGACATGTACATAATGTGAAAAGTTTTTGTAGAGAGAAAACTCGTGGAGTAGTTGTCATATGAATTAAAAACGAGAATTGTTGCTGCAAATATGTCATAATGTAAACTTCAATGCAGAAATAGATTATACTCATCATGTAGTGTAATAAGATGTTCTTGATATGTTGTATTTGAAAACATGTATTACTGGCAAGGCCGGATCAGGACATACATATTTAGAGCCTAAGCACTTTTTTAATTCTTCACAAATGTTACAAACAAATATTTTTCTGCCAATCTATTTATTTAGAAAAAGGTAACTGACATTAATACGATTATTTAATTGTAATTTTATAAAAATATTTTTTTCTAATATTTTTAATCCTTGTCCGCTCCCAATGTAGAGATATGGTCTCCTAATGGAGGTATCTCAACAGAAGTTTTTTTTACGAGGACTGTTTGTTGCTCAGTCGCTCAATCTCACTTTTTTTCAAAGTGAGTAGTTGGGAAAGAAGGATAAAGCTAGAACAGGACTAGTGGTTGACTAATTGCTATTGCTACACCCAGTTATTAAAGGATCAGAAGGATGAGAGGAGAAGAAATAATGTGAATTGACATCACAAACTCCCAGTCTTCGATCACAACTCTGAAGCTCTGACCAACTGAGCCACAGCAGGCGGAATACCTAATATACCGGAATAATATATATAGGAAATCAAAAGAATACGTCCAAAACTGCGCGCGTTAATTATTTACCTGTGCCAGCTCCACAGCGGAGCGCTGAGCAGGGCAGACGGATGTCTACGTCGCACGTGCATGCGTGGCAGCGTACTCGAGGCTGTATAATAATACCAAATTCTGTGCTGCCCTGTGCTGCGTTTCACGCGACTAACCTAACGATTTGACACACCTACTGTCTTGACAATTGAAAACAACGTTCTTGAGAACTTTTAATATACTTAAGATTTCTTTAAATTAGTCATCAAGAAATAGTGCAATTTATTAACATAAACGATTGGTGGTGGGTGCATCGTTACCGTTGCCTTGGCGTGTACATTTATTTAGGTTTATAACCTATTTATAAATCTGTAAATGGTTCATGGTAGATAAACTACACTATGTCAATTTAGGCCAAATTAAGTTATTGATGCGACGCTCTTTCCAGTAATATCGTAGAAAACACCTAAAGCATTGTACAATTATTCTACCAATAGTAGAAAAATCAGTAAGTTTTTAACAGATCGTTACTTTACTTTGAAAAGGTTCTAACTCACATTTTGGCATAAAATGACCTTTTGGTCGGAAAATTTTGTATTTGCCACAATCTAACATATTTATTAATTTCAGAGTCATACATTTTTAAATAAAGAAGTTAGCAGGATTCAAGAGTTCTATCTACAAACTTTCTTTCATACAGTAATTTTACCATCTTCTAAGAAACAATAGGAATTTTTATAATCGATTTATAAACAACATTCGTATGATCAGTCAAATATTCAAACGCTTGTATCTCAAAACATGGTAAAGTGCAAATATAACCTTTTCAAAGTAAGGTAACGACATGTACGGTTTTTTGTGTGATTTTTTCCTGTCCAGTTTTATTTTATCTACGAACCATTTTTAACATTTTAGTTTACCTTCCATGTACAGAAATATATGTCGATCTACTCGAAAATCGATAACGCATCATTCAGCAGCTTTTATTGATAAGCAAAAAACACGCCCCCCAAATATGGGATTATATTTCTCAATAAACATTTAATAGATCAGTTAACATTTAGTCTTGCTCTGATATACAACGCAGAGTATCGGTTTGTAATTAATGCATAGATAAAACAATTTAAATTCAGTTTCGTGAACTGGTTAATAAGTGCAAAGCTGTATATTTTATTTTCGTTATCACTGTGAGTAACGAATACAAATGGTTTGTTTTCAATATCCTTTGTCGAATGTATTGAGAAAATCTTTAAGATTGCACTGTCTTGATAAGATTTTTCAAATTATAATATTGGTATAAGGCCTACCTTATTTCTGCGTAAGACATGAAATAGTGAAAATCAATACAAATAAAAAAATGTGATAAATATATGTATGTTAAAATAATATTTTTAATGCTATAAAAGACTAAGATTCAAAATCGAATTGCTCAAATTGATAGTAACAAATGATTAAATTCGGGTCTACAGTTAGTATATGAATATGTTGTAGTCTATAGCAGGCATGCCCAAACCTTGACCCGTGGGCCAAATGTGACTCGATTGAAGGTTTTATGTGGCCTTTTCGAGATTTACAATTTCAATACATTTTGCATTTTGTTATTGATAAATATAAAAAAAATGAAAACCTATTGTAAAAGCGTGTGCTGTTTGTTTATTATTAATACGAAAAAATCATGTTATTACTAAGGCTTAAAATATTTACGTGTGGCCCATCAGAGACATGCATTATTTTATTTGGCCTACCAGGTGTTTTCGGTTAGGGATCTCTGTTCTATAGTCTCTATTTATTAGCTATATATAGAAGGAATATGAATGCATACGATGATTTTATGGACGTATGTTTGCGTAGATGCTGATAAGGTTGTTATTTGGACTGTCAGCGTTAATGACGCTGTCCCGAGCTTCTGGCGGAACGAAGCAGTGGCGGCCCAGTGCCAAGTTTGATTTCTTTGGCAACTGGGTGGGGAGTGCATTACCCTGTCCGCTCGACAGGGTTGTCTTCCCTCGCGATTTGGGAGCGCAGGTCCACCTATCAGCGAGCAGTATGAGATTGAGAGAAATCGTGCTGCCTAACGACGGCTCGCTTCAAATGCCTGAATTCGGAGAGCTGCTGATGACTGATGAAATATACGAAGAGAGCCGCGTGGCCGTGGCTGATGACAAAATAGCACCATTTTCCGATAAAGCTGCATGTAAGCGGCCAGGAAAAGATGTCTTATTCAGAGCTGACATCAGAAGACGGTAAAAACCATATTTAATCTCATAAATTATACTTGTCACACCTATGGCCGAGTGATCAACTCACTCAGGGGTGGGCTGGAGGGGACTGTACAATTTGACTAAGGCCGGTGAGCCCCTTGTTAATTTAAGAGAAAACAATATTCTTAGATCAAACTGGTACATAACTGGAATTTCTGACTTATATTATATCGAATGTGGAAAAGAAAAAGGACGTAACCCACACATAGAAAATTTTACAGGAGTCACAAAAAAAGTGTTTTGATGAATTTGGGCCATATGCAAATTATGAAATATACACAACCTTAAAGTGCACGGAAACTTTTAAACTGGCGTTTAATTGACATAATCTAATATTAATTAAAGAAATTGCTTAGGAAAAGTCTTTTTTCTTGGTTTCAATTTTCAAAAGCTCATATTTTTTCAAACTTAGATACTAATTCGACATTTGCAGCTTACACCCTTTTGTTAGAACGTGTATCAACTTTAATACATTGTGATTATCGAAAAAAGCCGTTTTGAAAAAAATGTGGGTTACGTATTTTTTCCTTTCCACAGTCGATATGCAAACATATCTGTCTACCGAGAGAAAAATATAATTTTTTCTAGTTGTATTTTGTGGAAAACAGAAATGAGGTATTTGAATATAAAGGGTATTGTAACTCAAAACATCAGATTTTTGACATTTCGTTCTATGGAACTTGGCCATCGACACACTCTAATTTCACGACTACAGCACTGTAGACGACACGTAAAATAAATATATGCAGTTAGTATTTTATAATCATTATATGATTGTCTAAGCGGTTGGTGAAAAGTCTTTTTGTAAACATATTCAGGTGGGCTTCTCCTCACAGCTGGATGTTGGTAGGGAAGCCGAACGAAGGTCTTCCAAAGATGGGTGGACCCGCTATTCCTCACGGAGACAATATTCCATGCCAAGAAGACCACGTTGTCTTTCCAGAAGAAGGCAGCTTCGCCGTAGAGATGCCTTCAATTACGCAATATGTGAAAGGAATAGTTCACGGCAAAGAGGTTAAAGCAATACACTCTATCCTTTTACGCGGTACATTGGTTTTAGAAAATGACGCGTATAAAAAACCTTACTTTCATAAATATTGGTTCCAAAAATTAAAAGATCGCGTAAAAAAGGAAACTATTCGGATATTATTTACCATTTTCCTCTTATATAAAATTAACATAATATGTGTTATTTTTATTTGAAAGAATAAAATTGATTACTTTTATCACTTTTACGGTGGTTACTGTCAATACTTGGTGGAAAGGCATTCTATTCAATTATAGAATATACTCATTTGTACTAATTCCACTTTTATTTTATTTTGTATAAATAAAACTGTAAAAATGTTTCAGTTGATAATGCTCGTTATGAGCGAAGCCGGTTCTGATCTTATTAAATACGAGTAGAATTAGTACAAATGAGCAGGGCTGTAGAGTCGTGTAAAAAAATTTCATTTTAACTTATATGTATATATCGACTGTGCTTCAAAGCTAAATTTAGGTACTAATTTGGCATTTGCAGCTTGCATCCTTTTGATAAAACGTGTATCACGCTTCTTGATACATTGTGATATTCGAAAAAAACCTTTGTGAAAAAACTGTGGGCTTCGTCTTTTTTTCTTTCCACAGTCGATATGTATTCCATCAGATCATCTTTGGTCAGTCAAGCATGGAATGTCAACACTTTAGACTATTTTGTTTGAATACACATCATTGAATATATTTTTCAAAAAAACGAGCCACTTATTTTCACGACTCCGACTCCACAGCCCTGATATGCCTTTGAATACATTAAATATGTTTTTCAAACAAATTCGAGCCACACATTTTTCACGACACCGACTGCAAATGAGTATTCTATTTTTTTGAATTTGATTACTTTACCAGCGTTTGTCTGAAACAAGCTGGAAGGACTTGATAGACTCCCAGTCAGATGTGTTCTACGTTTCCGACGATGTTAGAGGGAATGCAGAAGTGGTTATAAGGCTGGCGGACGAAAATGCGAAAGGACCCGGAGAAGGATTCACTCCCTGCCAGCCGCACATACCGCCGCTTGAGATGTGCGACTCTGCGCAGAGACACTGTGGTAAACCGATGTGCCTCAATCCCATCAGACCGAGGAACCACTGCTGCGACATTTGTGGTGAGCGTCGATAGGTCCCTTGATTATTTCAAAAATACATGTAAACCACAATATGACCAATTTACATAATATTCGATTTCCATGGATGGCTTTTAAGTAATCTTGGTGAATTTTGATGTTTTTGTCAACACTAAGTTTTTTGTTGTAAAAAAAATACTTACCCACTAAAATGTAACTTGTGATGTCAATTTACCTCGAGTTGATCTCGAGTGACTTACAATAAATTCTCATCGAATTTTTCGAGTATGATCTTTTAACTTTAAAATATTTGGCACATTGGTATTACTTCTATTGCCAAATATATTTTTTAAATTCTTAATAAAAAACAATATTTTAACTTAGCCAATGCATTCCATTTTTGTTAAATGCAATCTGCCTTAAAAGCTGTCGCCCGTTTTGATTACAAATCTTGCGAAATGATATTTGAACATAATAAATGCATTGTATTTAAAGAAGTTTAAGAGCAGAATTGATTCAAACGATTTTCAGAGTGAATCTCGTAAAAAAGTAACGGTGCCGTCCAAAATCACGTACAACAAAAGGATTGGGTGTATTAATAAGGTATGAGTGAAAACAATATTAAAATATCATTTATACTTTCTAGGTGGAATGATAGTCTTCCAACCAAATGGAGACTTGAAGCTTTCAATGATAGCAGACATGCTGAACATTGAGATGGGTGGAAGTGGAAGTAAGCTTTCAGAGAAGATTTGGTGGTGGGCAGCCGGAGTCTCAGGATCATCTCCACCAATGGTGCAGATTGTTATCGTCGAAGGTGATACTTACGATGGCAGCAGTATCGAATTGACAAACCGTCTTCATGAAAAGCTACGCAGTAGCGGCGGTATATTATAATGATTTTTTAAAATTTTAATTATTAAAAAAAGAGCGATTCACATTATAACAAATGCGTGAGGCTATTTTGAAGATGTTGCACCTGGAACCTGTTGATGATAAATTGCTTCTGTAGATTATTATAAGTGACGTAGTGGGACAGAGACGCGTGGGGTCAGTGCTCCCACATCTTTACCAGGCGATTTGGAAATTTTGCGAAAAATATTTATATTTACGCAAATATAATAAAATGATTTTTGTTATAATGTATTGAAAGAGTGTTTTGTTGGAAATTGGTTCACTGCAATGAAAGAGCGTTACGATATTATAATTATTCAGCCCTCTTAGACTTTTTTTTAGTTAACAATACATTATTGATTAATAGTTCCAGCCAGTGGCGTATCAAGGAGGGGTGCTGCATTTTTCAAAATAAATATAATATTTTTCGAGAAATATGAAAAAATTAAGCCACCTGTAAAAACTCTTAGCTCATCGTTAAAAAAATAGTAGAAGTGGTTAAAAACAAAAATAGAGGAGATATTGGGGGCGGCAGGACCCCTTCTTACGACATTGTTTCCACCTCTATGTTATAGTGAAATAAATAAACTGATTTTAATAACAATACACAGACCCAAAAAAGTATTTATAAAAGTAACAATAACAAAGGTTATAGTTTCATTTTTTTTTATTATCAGTATGGAAAAATGCTCTGGAGGCATCTCAATCGGGATTGGCGTGGGATGGGGCAAGAAGAGCAGGCGGTGGATGGGCGGCTGTCATCACTCTCGGCGTGGTTCTCCTCGCCTTTGGTGTCCTTCTTATGTTGTATTACCCACCATCTTCAGCTACAGCCGTCGCGCAAGCTGTCGCCAGGCCTTTCAGGTTTACAGACAATAATTTTATTTTATTATTCATGATTGGGTCATGTCAAAGCCCCCTTAAGGAACTTATGACTGCTATGGCCATGTGCATACCGGTCTGATATATAAAGCTTGTATAATTCGAATGATTAGTAGTAAGGAAATTAATGAAAATATACTACAAAACTCAATGAAAGAAATTGTCGACTTTGCTTATTAAATGCGTAATTTTCAATATTTTTGAAGTTGAAAGTGAAATTTTGGGTACAAATAATGTGCCATCAAAACCCACTATCAGTGGGGGATTACGCACTTGTTAGACTACATGCGCAATACACGTTGGAGGCCCTGACATTCGATCAACATAAAATCGTTGCAAAAGTATACGCAAAATAAGGATATTTATTAAAAACTTAGTTTAAAATAAACAGGCTTTTTTAATATATGCTATTTTTGAAGTCGTAATGATCCACGGTGGGCTGCCAATACGTTTACAAAGGCTCACTTAATTTCAAAACCACTCGAGGTGCTCCGAGGAAGGGGCGGACTCTTTTATCATTTTTATATAATACGCAATGATACGAATGTTACTCAATATATCGACTGTAGAAAGGAAAAAGGACGTAACCCACAAATTTTACAGGAGGCACAAAAAACGTGTTTTGATGATTTTCGGCAATATGCAAATTATGAAATAAACAGAACCTTGAAGTGCACGGAGACTTCTAAGCTGGTGTTTAATTGACATAATCTAATATTAATTTAAGAAATTGTCTATGACAAACCTTTTTTCAGTCTTTTTTCTTGGTTTCAATTTTCACGAGCCCATTTTTTTCAAACTTAAAAGCTAAATTTAGATACTAATTCGGCATTTGCAGCTTAAATCCTTTTGATAGAACGTGTATCAAGTTTGATACATTGTGATTATCGAAAAAAAGCTGTTTTGAAAAAATGGAGGGTTACGTCCTTTTTCCTTTCCACAGTTGATATGTACTGTTATGATGTAACATCACACAATATATCGTAAAATAATATATATCAATAGTAGAACAAATTATGTACTTACCCAACTTAGATTGGAATAGGGAAGAATTTCCAAGACTGACGTAAAAATAGGTACTATTCTTTTTGCTCCAATTCCATGTTTTAAACGTTATAGTAAGACGTCGAAGATAATATGTATATTATACGGTATTGCAGTCAGTAACTGGTTTGACCTGAGATTTTTCTTATTTGAACAAGGGGCTCGCGTGAGCTTCTCCAAGCAGTGGTGGATTGAGAAATCCAGAGGCTCCCGGCGCAATAACATAAAATCGTCAGAAAATTTCATGTCAAACAATAAAAATATTCGCTTATATAGTAATCTGCCATTGTCCACTTTTAATCGCTTAATGAATCTTTTCGAAGAAAGAGGCTCTGTAGCAGATGTACACAAACTTGGGTCACTACGTACGAGAAGATCAGCTGAAAACATTGCTGCTGTCCAAGAAAGTGTTCAAAACAATTCATCAACCTCAATTCAACACCGTGCTCACTGCTCAAGAAATTAGACAACAACTTTGGTGGAAAATTATACATTCATTTGTATCAATTTAAAATCCACAGTCCTGGCAAAAAAAAAAAGTAAACCTTCCCGGCACCCTTAATATATACGGCTGGGGGGAAGGGGTTGACGAAAATATATCAAAAGAAGGTCATCGACGCCAGTTGGGTACTGCGCCGTAAGATAAACAATCTATAGTGAGAGAAGAGGTACTCCGTGGGCAACTTAACCCTCTTTTCCCTCGACATCCTCCCACTGATAGAAGGTCGCCTCTTTCAGACGCCGTGTACAGTGTGATAATAGCACACATTTTGCACACTTTGAAGAGTGCAAATTGATAACTATCCACCGTGTACATCGCTTGAATGTTCCATTAGTATGGAACGGCGTACTACGCGAGATTATAGGTTGTTGATTATAACGAACCGAATCTACTGATGCGCAATTTAGTAAAGTGTGGCGCGCACTCTTTTACCCATTAGCTGCTAACCTTCATTTAAATCTTTTTTAATAACTTGCATAAACGCTGACTTCTCTAAATATTTAACAAGTGAATAGTAAATTGTAAGTTATTGCCATCTCTTATAGTTTACGTAAACTATAACAAAGCGAAGCAGAAATTTACACCTGTCAAGCTTTAATAATTATTCATAGAGGTTCAATGAAACCGACCTTGATGCAGTAAAATAAAAAAGTGTCAAATTTAATTTTTAAAACTGACTAAAAGAGAGGGCATTAGATCCAAGATTAACGGTGCTAAACGTATTTCAAAGACCAGATATGCATCCAGAAACAGTTCACATGTATTTAAGAACGTTGAGAAGCCTTTTATATTTCTCCTGTTAAGCGCAAAATACGCAAATACTTACAAAACCACAGCAACCTAATATTTACTTGAGGTTCCTTATAATAATATTATTTATTATTCACTGTCATTCTCATTCGTAATTTTATAGATATTTTTACTTAAATGTCTCAGCCTTTTGGCTGCGGTAGATAATTAATAGTAATTACCTAGCACGCCGTCTATAATTTGCAACTATTAATGTAATTAGTTATTGACGAGATAACTCCTCTCTGGCGTGTTGAGCGCGAACCATTTTACGAGATATCTCGTCTGTGGCAGCCATCGAGTTAAATAATATGTTTCAAAACTTTGATAGAAAGTCAAATATGTTGTAAAAATGATATTGTATTATTTCAAATTTCATACAGTCATTAAACAAAAATTCAAAATCATAAGATTTAGTACTTGAATTACAGTACAGTAAGGTACAATCTATTGATTCATGATCAGTAGGGGAGGAAGTAATGGTAGGCTTCTTTTTATAATGAATACTTGAGTTGCATGCTATTCCCAAGTCAAGTGGATAACCCTGTAGCAAGCAAGATTTACTTGAATATGACAGCTATCTTTCAATTATTATACAAGTCGATTTGGAGGAATTCTGCATCCATTTCTTTTAATATGTTTTTTTGCAGATTCCAGTAGGCTACATATCATCGCCTTGGGTGAACAAAGTTCCATGTGAAAACACTAAAACTGTGCAGGAGAAGCAATTTAAAATTTCAGAGATGTAACTTTGTTGAGATGAAACTATATTTTAGATTAAAAGTAAATTATTTAGAAGTATAAATATAATCAGAATGAAGTTAATATCTTATATATTAATTTTATTTCAATCTTGTAATTATATTAGCATATTTAAAAGAGACGAAACTGCAGATAGGACTTCGGTGCTCTCGAATGTTTTTAAGATTTTTTAAATGCAGATAGAACCGTATTTTAAATAAAAAAAACTGCATTAAAAGATTTTTTATTTTTTTAAATGCAGATGGAACCATGTTTACTCACAACAACGATATATTAACTGTGCACCTTCAGATTATGAGTAACAGTAAACCACCGAATTTATTTTGAAACATTGTCAAATAGTCAATTAGAATGTTTAATGTTGTTATGGTACATGCTTTGTCTTGTAACAGAAGTTGGCGGCTTCTAGTTCAATATCAGGTAACTGATGGACAATCTCTGACATTGTATTTATTTTTTCAGGCCGTTTGACTTTGTCCGCTTTGATAACCGTTCCCGAGAGGGCAGTCTGGCTCTTGGAATTTCACAAATGGATATAACACAGATTGATAAAGCTTTCGACAATCCAATGTATGCTTCGTTACTTTTAGTAAGTATTCATGAATTTTATATTTTCGAAGACTGCAAATATGTCAGCACTGCAAATATTGTAATGTAAAATGTATTGAATGAAATAGTAATATTTAATATTTATTGATTTAATTGGCAATTACTTTACAGGAGACCATTAAATAAAGTAAAAAATTACCGGGCAAAGGTTGTGTGGTCGACTTAGTTTTCGGTTACAGTGTACATGAGTTAAAATCCCAATATGGACACTTTCATAAATTTGATTGTTCAGTTGACTTATAGACTTTTGCTGAACCTGTTCTGTGCCTTGCGGTATTAATATGGCCGTGCATGGAGGGCCGTGATTTTCTTTCAAAAAATAAAACCTAAATATGTACTTTTTGGATTATAATAATAGTACATCACAATCACTTACTATATAAATACACGATGGGTCATTTCCGCCATCATTTATCGAAAAATGTTTCAAAAACGGAAATTACCACCACGTTAACATGCCCTGCCAGCAACAAATGTGAGCTTTTTTAAAAATCAATGCATTATAGATTACAAAACAATATCTTTAAAGTTTAAGTATCCCGCTGATTCCCAGATATGTCACTATATGCATGATATTTTAAAATTATTAAATACGTTTTTTGTGGCCTTTAAACCGCGTCTCAAGTATTGCGTGTTAACGCACACATTTTGTAGGCCCTACTAGCACGAAATTGTTTGGCGTGTTAACACGTCCGTGGGATTCATAAGAATAATTTCATACAATTGATAGCTAAATATTTCAACATCATGCCATCATCAGAAAATGTAGGGACGATGACTTGATCTCAAAATAGCTATCAACTTTATTACATTTTCCGTGTGCAGCTAAATATTTTTATTTCCATATTGATTTGTATTTTTTTCGAAAGGAGTTTATAAAACAGCAATATGATATAATTCTTTTCTGGTAGTAATTTTTTAATTACACATATTTTTTTTATCTATCAGAAGCAGAAAGCTGAGGAGGTATATGAAGTGAAAGAATCAGCTCCCTCGGAATCGAGTGATGATGATGATTCTGAAACCCAAACGGAAACTGCATTCAAGGAGTAAAACAGAACATTTGTTTTAGTGATAATGGAGAATTTAAAATATAAAGCAAATAATTCAATTAACAGAGTACATATTCATATTTTAAATCAAATTTCTTTTAAAAATGGCCCGTCTTAAAATTCATTTAGTTTTATCAAATATTTTGAAATGACCACGAATAAACTACTGAATACATTATTTTCTTTGTGATAATATTTTTATTAAAATTAATTCTGTGTATTTGTGTAATTTTTTTATTATTTAAAAGTTTTTCATTATTATAAAAGACATATTACAAAATGCATGTTGGTATAGCTAAACCCAATTACTAAATCAAAAAATTGTATTTTATCTGAATCAAACTAACAACATGAGTGACAAAAGACGATTCTTAAAATCTCACTACATGTATGATTGCCATTCATGTAATAATTTTTTTTTTTAATTTTACTGGCTTTTGGAGACATCACCATTTTTCTTTTCATCAATCTTCATTTTATTAGAGACAGTAGCTCTAATCTGCACAGCTGATGAGACGGAAGACACATCGTTGTCGTCCACCAGGGATAATCTTTTCGACTTTTGGCCCGGTTGAGATTCTGCACTCATCGGATTTGATTCTTTTAAGCCGAGATCTTTTATTTCTTGAAAACACTCTTGCGCCACTTCGGCAGCCTCTGCGGGTGCTGTCGATTGAGCAGCGAGGCACTCTGCAACGGCTGTCACCAGCTCTTTTATAGAACTCTCATCGTATTCGTTTTCAAATGCTAGAAGGATACGTAAAGAGTATTTTGATATAACAACAACTAAAACAGATAAATAGTTTACTAATAACCACTAATGTGCTTTTAAGTCTTGTTCACTCTATTGAGGTTTTGATCAAGAATCTTTTGATGTCAGGCTCGACTCACTCTAAGCCCGGCAGAAGTTATTGATTGATATTAACAAAATATATAATATGTTTAGATATACTTTCATTGAATTATTGATATTGACATTGAAATTTTAATTCCACACACATTCTAGGAGAGTTCGGGTAACTTCTTCAATGTCTATCCTGTATCTGATAACTTTAGGATCTTGCTCCAACAGTGCGGCCACAGCTGAGTCGATGTCGTCAGTGTTGTTCGCTCTCTTGCTGGCTGAGCATAGAGCTCGGAGCGCATTTTCTAAAGCGCTTGTGGATGATGACAAGCTAGAACTAGACACGGCCCTCTCATCTTGCCCAATTGCTTCTGTTGCAGAGCCAGCTCCGAGCTCAACCTGAAATAATATTTTTTTATTGCAGCAATTTTGTATTTTATTTTTTATTCACCAGATTTTAAATTTGAAATGATATTCGATAATTTGAAGGAAATACAAGTATGGCACGGCATTAGACTTAATAAAATTAAAAGAATTATGAAATTAAAAGAATTCCTAACAATGAGGAATCACAATATTTTTTATTGTTTTCTCAATAATCTAAGGAAAAATTTAAATCGAGTAGTTTTATTTTTCTACTAGCTATTTACAACCTTGTTTTGTCCAAGATAGATTCACAAACACGCACTTTTTTTTTTCATCATACTATTACAAATTTATTTCAATACTTGGATACATGCAATATTTTTTGTCTCTGGTTAATCATTGGTGATGGTGAATAATAAAGAAGGATCCTTCGCCCTTGACATTCCTAAATACAGGTGTTCAAACGAGAAGCAAACAGTAAAATTCAATTCTATGACTTTGGGATATTGATTTTGCGTATATCATTTTGATAGCAAATTTTGTAAATGCTGTGAATGTGAAATGACATATATAATAAAAATTTTCACAAACGTACATACAAACAAAAAGAAGTGTACTTATAATTTTTTTGGGGGGAAGTCAAGCAGAACATTTGATAAGTTTGCTTCTCGCATTATGCATAAAGTACAATCTTGCTTTTGTAGCATAAGCTTGATGTTTTTTAATTGTGCCACGCTCTTTTCTGTATGAATTTGATTCTCATGCTATAACACCAGTCCACAATGATATCGGCAGCTGATTGAATCTGCGTGACAGCATTTCTCTGACGGGATTTTGCTAAAATAGTTGTATCATCTGTGTACTAATCTATAATTGGATTATTTTTCCCACGGGAAGGAATGTCATAGGTCACTGTTTGGATTTTGCGTTTAAGTAATCTTGTTTTAAATTAACATTTAACGGCAGATATATTTTTCTCTTGAATAATATCACTAATACTACAATGACAATAACAAACATTTTGTTTTGTAATTTGTCCGAGTATGTCAACGATGGTCTGTCTCGGCCGCCGCAAAGCTTGTGCTGAAGATCTCGGAGAGAAACTCTTAATGATCTCTTCCATTGCTTCGCTGGCATTGATTTTTCTGAAAAATTATCATAAGAGTAATGATTATTCACTATATGTATTAATTTTATCAATAAGTTGATAAAATGAAATTAAAAAAAACACTGCGGTATTATTATTTTGTCTTATTCCTATTATTGTGGATGGAAAATCTTTTTTTTTAATGCTGACTTATAAATTCCATTCAAATCGTTTATGCAAGAAAAATTTCATAGCATGCAGGCTTAAAACTTCTATATGAAACTTGTCTAATATAATTGATCAAATCATAGACAGGTTCTGTTCAAATAGATCATAACCTATTTATAAACCTGTTAAATAAAATAATTCCTTAAGAAATAAAATCAACACCATTATTTATTAATTTTTCCCAAGGAAATCGCTCGACAAAGAGAGCTTCAGAATTTTTGGCATATGTGTTGGCGCGTTATCGAGCAGTGAATAATGTTTCTTCAACTTAGCAAGCCAGGTCAATGTTATTGAAATTGCTAATAAAGAATGAGAGGATCCGCAGCTACTATCATCCCAAAGATTTTGACGCTATAATTTAAGATTCGTTTACCAGAAACAATGACGCATAACTTGAAGTGAAACTTATTTATGAATCGACCCGATAGATACGATACTTTTAAATAATATTACCCTGAAATCAGTGAAGGGACGATTCTTGCAATGCTGTCGAGTAGCGCGGAGTCACTTCTTGGATTAGAGTGTCGACCGATGCCCACTTCTCTCAAACTTCTCGCCAGTGCGGCAGCAATTAATCTGAAAGAAAATTTCATTCAATTATCAATGGAGTTTACAAAATGTAACCAAGTTTAACTGCGCTAAATTAAATTTAAAAAGTCGGGTATATGGAACGGCGGTTAGCGTTTCCGTGCCAGATGTCACTCGCTCGAGTCACAGTAAGAAAAACACTTATTTGATCGATTTATCGATTTCTGTTCGAAGGTATGGGTGTTTGTGATGTTTAAAAAATTTCCTCCCATCTTTCCAATCCTTCAATTAGTTAACCACTAGTCCTGTGGCATTAGGAGGTCATATGCTACACATTGGCAGCAGACAGGGATTAAAAAAAGTTCAGTTTCTATTCAATGCTTCGGATCAAAAAGTTGAGTCCAAATTGGACTAGCCCAGGAAAGGCTTGTGATTGCGAAATCGGTCCTGATCTTAATAAATAAATGGCAAATTAGGAGAAAAGAATGAATTATTTTTTAAAGCATCATACTGACTAATTATAAATGGTCGCAATAAAAATATATAATGCATTGCACAATGCTTTCTTACAAGGTACACATCAAATAATTACGTCATCAATTAATAATTGACTTATTACTATAATTTAAATAGCAGGCATAGACTATATTTACATCTCACCAAACAATGTAAACATATTGAAATGATCAAATTGATGGATTTATTTTGATTAAGAAAAAAACATTATAATAGTAATACTTGGTGTTTGGAGGCGTATCAGGTAGAGATGTTACTTCACTGGAAGCGAGCGGAGGCAGTATATCTCTTCCTGAAATTGTCGGCTTCAATTTCAATCTGTGCACTTCACTCCGAAGGTCCTGCATATTAACAAATAATCAATGATTACAATTGAAACCTGTTGTAAATACATAATATATGAAATTTGAAGATACAGTGTAAGTTTTTTAATTTGTTACTTTTTAGTCAGATATATAAAATACGGCTTTTGAGAGATTGAATATTTTTAGTTATTAAAGTTTCAATGAGAATCTAGAGATAACAGTGACAACATGAGATAGCAAGTTGATTGTTATGTACAAAGACTATTCTTTCTGTTGAGAATTGGTTTTGCAGGAATCTGCGATGAGTTTTGATAAACATAGGTGACTAATTAATATTTTTCTGATTATTGAATACATATAAATATTTCACAAAAGCAAACCTCAATCTGTCGCTGCTGTTCTTTTCGAAGTCTCCTCAGGCGAACGAGGTCTTGCCGATACTCTGCATCTGATCTCAGGCCGATCGCTTCGTCAACTTTGTCTGATCCCTTGTGATGCATTTAAAATCATAATAATGATATAAGAATACACATAAAGTTGTCGCAAAAAAGAAAAAAAAGTCTATTGATACCTGATAAGTGAGAAGTTCTGCTTGCAGAGCCGCTGCGATTCTCAATTTGTGTGTGTGCTCTTGTAGAGCGGCGCAATGTTTTTGCTCTAACTCACATTCCTTCTTCTGAAAATATCCATAAACTTATGCTATTATTCAATCCACATTTTGAGCATTTGTATGTTTCATCGATAAAAATTATCTTTAGCCAACGTTCCCTCTAAGCCGAAGGTTTAGATGCGCGGAAATTTCAAAGGCTGCGCGGAGGCTGCGTGGAAGCTGCGTGCAGCTTAGAGGGAACGTTGTCTTTAGCACATAAATTTGGATCCATAACAAATGGTCTAAATGTCTAAAAGTGTTTACAAGCAAAATGTTAACACGACAAATGGTTTACCAACAAAATGCTTACTATTAAATTTTTTGATATGATTCCAATACAAAAATGATTATTTAATACTTATTTATAAATTACTTTCACATTTATTGTTTTATACATTACGCTTATAAACAATTTACTAAATATAAATAGGGTTGCCACAACAAAAAAATATCTGCAATTTGGAGAACACTGAAGCAAAAATAAATGATCACTAGCTATGGTAGGGAATTTTTTATTTTCATTCGCAGGGCTGGCACAAAAATGAATGATTATTTCTTTTAAACTATTTTCATAAAGTATAGCCCATACATTACGTAAAAACATACATTAGTATGGGAATGTGCATACATTTTATTTTTGGAATAAAAAATTTGTAACACCGTACTTTTATTAATATTTTACACTATTTTCACACAAGACTTTTTTTCAACGTGTTTTCTAGCCCAGTGGCTGGCGGTTAGCCATGCAGAAGCTTGCGCTGTTATGTAGACGGGTTTCAACTGCCTAAAAAAAATTAATTTTTGTGCCAGCCCTACGAATGAAAACTACAAAAGTTAGTAAATCTCTTATAAATTGTGTTGTTACAAAATGACAGAAAAAGGTAAACCTTCCAATGGCCTAATTGATCTTGCATGTCACTGGTGAGCCCCGATGCCGCTTCCATCTTAAAAGCCCTGGTCATATTAGCGAGGACTGTGTCGAGAGCGCGGGTGGCCGCGGCGGCAGTTCCGATTTCCGCGCCAACTCCTGGTAATTTGCGGGACAGAACACTACTGCAACACTCCCTTAGCTCATTCACGCGACGCTCCATGTTTTTGCAGTCCACGCGGAGGAAGTGAAGATGTTGCTTGTTGATACTACATAATATGAAATGGATATTTTTTTTCACATAGTCGATGGATACTTTCAATAATTTACAGACATTATTAGATACAATGAAAACAAACTTTTTCATGGATTATATTCCTCCTTATGTTTACACACTCTTTCTCCTATCGTGTATGCTTACTTTGTAAATACAACTTGTTTTTATAAATTGCTTATATTTAATTTCGTATTCCAGAAAAAAAAATTATACTAGTTAAGCTCAAGTGAAAAATGCAACTTCTTCCACTTTTGCGTGTCAAAACATGTTTAATTTACTTCAACAGTGTAAAGGGAATACAAATCACCTTTTCCTTTTCTTGTGATGTTCAGCTTCCGCATGCAGATCTTGAATACGCTCTCTCAGACGATGGATTGTAGTGGCCGGGAAGACAAGGATGCCTTCCTGGCAGTCTTCTCCTTCCTGTTTACTGAGTTGGAAGAGAGCCTCCGCGCTGCATTGGTCGCCTGACAAAACCACCACGCACGGGATTTCATTTAGCCGGCTCTGTTTCTCATGCTATAAATATGTAACAAATTAGTATATAGTGTAGAATGAAAATTTGATTCATAGACTCTAAATAGGTCAGCTTTAAGTTCCTCCAAATTTATCACTGGATACTTAATGCCAAGTTTTAAATTGAGCCATATCCAAATCGTTCTTGTGGTGATACTAATCCAGATTTGGAGTATATTCTTTGGGATTGCCCAAATATATTATATTATTATCTAGTTAAAGAGATATTTTGTTTTTATCCGGTAGAAATAGATGTGATGGTCTTATCAAATACCTAGATCTACTTTTGTCTCCAGAAAATTTCTATCAATTCAAAAACTTATTTTTTAAGAAAAAGTTTACTTTTCCTGCTCATTACCACTTAATCTGTAATTTGTTATTGAAAGTTTTATTAAAATCGCCATCAGATGAACTGATTATTATTGATGGTTTAATTATTTACATATTATTCTACAATAAAAAGTACCCTGAGTGTTTCATTGACGATATTATCATCTTTGGTATGATGCAATAAAAAAAATATTGAAAGAAAGTGTCAGCTTGAAGTACTTGTCAAAATATGAAGAAGATTGAAAATAATTACTTATGACAGCACAAACCATAGCATCCTTTAATTTTTTCTGCCTATCCTCGAGTTGTATAATCAAAAGCTTTGCTGCTTTATTACTATTCTCAATATCTTTTCTGCTGATTTCAATTAGTTTTTCTTGTTCCTTAACTTGATTTTCTAAATCATACCTGCAAAATTATACGGTGAAATAAGATCATCACACTTTGCTGAACATAGACACAGTCGACGTGGATCACAATAATTGGGAATCATACCTTTCTAATTACTGAAGATGAAATATTTACACAAATTCATTGCGACGTTTCATTTATAGGCGATACACCAGTCTAAAAATCATTTTTTAATTTTGTAACAAAAACATAAAGAAATTAAAGCACAAGTTAAATTCTAGGACAGGCTATGTTCCTCGAGTCGAAAAAGGATTGCTTCAAAAGTTGGAAGATGCAATCGCCGATGGCTACCAAGGCCTGTTAAAGACCTAGCAAGAAAATAATCTACTGAGAAAGATATCATTTGTGCAAATGCATGTTTTCATTTCATTAATATTACAGTTGTGAGATTTCAAATAGATTACACTAAATAGACATGAAATCACATGACCTGACATCTCTAAGTTGAACAGTCTGTTCATAATGTTGAGGATCGCAACCGGGTGGGCAGGTAGCAGAGTCGAGTCTCATTCTTCCCAATCCGTCTTCTTCAGAATCACTTCCAGAATCTTCATCGTTTTCTGTAGTAGTCGATTCCGATTCCGTATCACTTGAGCTACCAGAACTGGAACCTGTGTGACAATGTTGAAATATTAACTTTAAAAGAGATCGGTGATATGTGAATTTCATTAGATCCGAATGATTCCTGTCAATTTTGATGGTACTTTAGACGCTAACTAGGCTAGAATTTTTTGTTCATCTTGATAGCTTCTTTTTCTTCTTTTTTTTGACCATATTCGCTTCATATGTGGAACATATGGCAACCATGCAGCACCTCCATGTTCGCCAATTGCTTAGCTTTCTCCCATGACATCCTTCAGTGCCGCCGAGTTCATCTTATGGATGGTTGTCCAGGACAAGGACAGGTCAAAATGTCCGAAATCCAACCGATCGGAAGAAGTGGCAGGCAGGATTAAGTTTTTCCGGAGGCATCCGTAGCACGTCACCTATCCAGCTCAATTTCTCTACATAACCACTGACATGATGGGGTGATGACTTGTACGTTCCCTAATCTCCGAGTTTCTCACGAAATCAAACCACCTCACCCCTATTATCTGACGCAAGAATCTATTCTCGATGCTCAGTATAGTTTTTATAAGTCTTCGTCGGGTGTCATAATTCGTTACTGTAAAGCAGTATTGATAGAATGCAAGCGTTGAACAAATGGTATTTGGTTTTAATCGTTTACAGCTGTGTGGTACAGAGAGTCCTCATTGAGTTGGCGAATCCTACTTGAATGGCGAGCTCTTTTTAAGTGATACCGTCTTCCGGGACACCTATTTACAATTTATTACTTTTCCTGCGATCAAATATGACTGACATTAATTGTTGGCATGTTCACATCATAAATTCTTCAATTACATCATATATAAACCATATTTTGTTGGTAGAAGTAAATCTTACAATTACAATGTATGAAGTAATCCACTTTGAGTGAGCGTCTCTTATATCTACATTTTTATAGTGAATTATTTAGAGCCTGCCTTTATTGATAAAATGAAACGAAATATATAAAACTTAGTTTACATTTCAAATTTTTTATAAATAATTTATAATTCTAGTTTTTTAAAAAGCAATCGATTGTGATTAAGTACAAACAATACCATTAGCATGAAGTCTCTGGGGTTTCTGTTTCTTTTTATAAATGCGACGTAAAAATGCAACAAAGCGTGAATCTTCAGTCAAGTGACGATGTTGCACTTCCAATTTTTTGGTTTGCTCCACCAGTAGACTCACAGCCGATCGCTGCAGCTCCATGCTCTTTTGCAACATCCTTACATGATCTTGAACAGCCTTTACCTACGCAGACGGGAATAATTCAACTAATGTTATAAGTTATTAAGAATCATTCTGTCATCGATTTTTGGCTCCCATTAGATAATCGGTTCTGTGAAAAGTGCAGTATATTGTTAAGATTGTATGTACATATATTAAAATTTAAATTGTTTCATAAATACAAATTAGGCATTTACCTCATTTTGTTTGTCACGCACTTCATTCACGAGTTGTATTTCTTTACTTTGAAATGCATCGAGGATGAGCTGCTCTCGGGTGAGGCGGAGAAGGTGAAGTTTGAGGAATTGGGCTCGAAGCATTACTCGCTCACGGCTGCGACCTAATCTCTTCAATTTCACCTCCCATATCTCCACTGAACATCTCATTTCAGTTATTATTTCATCTTGTTTAGCTAATAAGCTGAAAAAAAATATTATGCAATCGAAAAACGACTGAACTTCATGACTCGATACCATTTAATCTAATAAGATAGGTTTATACAATTTTCTGCTCATGTTATTTACCTGGATGTACGCCTTTCTTTGTATTCCTCTTCCCACGGGGTGCTAAATTCTTTTTTATGAGAATCACTCTTCACTATTTCCCAAAAAGCCAACAAAGGATCTAAAGAAATAATAATAGAGACGTCATTGATATTACTGTCTCTTAAGTCAGTCTGCAGCGTAGCAACTGTTTGATTTTACTAAAAAATAAACAACAAATAACTAGTTTACCCATTAAAGCCAGCGCCTTTTCATCAAGCGGATCGAATGGTTTTGGACTGTCAGATGAAGCTGAATGAGCATCACCGGAAGTTTGTAAATTCACCTATTAAGATAAAAAAATATATTTATACACTCAAAATGAATATAAATAAAAAGCAGTTAGACTGTACTAAATAGTACAAGAATGGTTGTAGAAAATGATAGTTTTAGACCAAATATAAATGTCTCCATAGATATAGAAAAAAATGCAAATGTGCTCGTTTTCCCATTTCGTCTTTTCGTGTCTTTTGCTGTATTTTTTTTCATATATCAGTTCCTCGCATCTTAATGAGTGTCCTAATCAAACTTACTTCCAAATTCTTATCCGGGTATTCTAACTGGATATCGATAGTAGGCGCCGGAAAAGGTGCGGACTGAGCGAGATCGTTCTGAAGCTCTTCCGCAATAACTGCTAATTCATTTGCGAGCTCGTTAAACTTTTTCACTAGCAAAGTTTTTTCTTCTCGCAGTTCCATCAATGACATATTATATTCATGTTGAATTTCGAATATCTGTAAAACAAAAGAAAGTATTGGAGATTTTATTTTTGCTTAAAATGTGCTATATGTATTTAGTTTTTGATCAGTCAGGGTATAGATGAAATGTTATTATCTAAGCTGAAAGGTCGCGCCTTCTAGTTTGGAAATTGTAGTCATAGAGGGAACCATTGACTACAATGTCATATAATATTATTAATGTGAGACAAATCTTGTTAGTACTTTCGATGGATTTGGCGGTAACTTGGTATATGTGATTATTTAAAAAAATTTAAAATTAAAATTTAATATTTAAAATTTAATATTAAATCTTGTTAAATTCAGACCTCAAGTCTGGTAATAAAAATGCACAAGCTGGTATGATAGGTGGCATGTGGCACCGGCGGCTTGGCAGTACTGTCTTCTCCGCATTTCAATCGATATTCTCCGATGGTCGCTTCCGCTTCTCGTAAAGCATCCGAAACTCCGTTCTCTTCTTCTTCGTAATTGTTATCTGTAACTCGTTTTGAAAGGTGCTCTTGCCACTAAAAAAAATTATTTTGTATCTTTGGAGTAGAAAAATTTATTACAAACATAATATTATTTATCTATTACAGTGCTGCTTTGAAACAACTCCGTTTAACTTTTACTTAACTCGATGGCTGCCACAGACGAGATATTTCGTAAAATTTTTCATGCTCAACACGCCAGTTATAAGTTAAATTAATAATTGCAAATTATAGCCTGTGTGCTAGGTAATTACGTACTTTTTTCTACGGCAGCTAAAAGGCTAACAACATCTAAAAATAAAATACCAAAAAAAAGAAAAATGATAGTACGCATTCAAAAAATAAAACACTTGGATTTTGGATTTGATAGGATTTGATAGGATCTGGACAAATTTTTCTTTTCATGAGCATTTTCAACGGAAAGCTAAAAATCTTAAAAATATGGCCTGAAAGATGGTAACCTCAAAATGCTGACGATGCTGGCGCTCCAGCCGATGCAAATAGTCACGAAGTGCTCTCGCAAGCGCCCTCGGAGGCGGAACAGAAGAAGGCAGTCCTTCCAGAATTGGGGGAGCGCGTATATTCTCCAGAGATATCGTTGGCTGTGTCTCTTCAGACAGGTCTTCAGCTTCCATCGATTTCCTAAGATTTTACCAATTGTTATAATACAATATTGTAATTTTATTCTCATATAATATCCTTCTAAGTACTTACTGTGGTATGTCAAATAAATCCTCATTTCTGAGCGGCAAAAAAAACAGTAACAGGTTTTAAAAGATTAGTCAGTATTTTATTAGATAGTTAGCTAATTAATATTATATATTATTCAAGTCATATGAATGAGAATCTTACTGAGTTTTAAGTGAAGATTCCTTAATTTTTCTGTGCAATTCTTCAAGATCTTTATAAAACTGCTCATCTAATTTCTTCTGCCTAATTATTCTTACAACAAATTCTTGTTTCCTGAAACATTTAAGTGCGATATAAACAGATAGGAACCATTGACATAAATTAAATACAACAAAAGCAAAGTGTTAATGTACTTAAACTGAGTTTTTAAGTTTAATATTTAAATGTATCCATTTTGTTTCTTGTAAGTCATATGTTTGTTTTCCTAACATTGTCGTTGTCTCTGATTGGGTTGTCAAACTATTACCGTCTTTTTCCGAAAATAAGAGACTGTCTTACTTTCTTTTTTTGGTCCGAAATACAAGCTAGGTCTTATTATCGGGGGAGGGCTTACTTTTTAAGTACAATAAGTAGATTTATATATTTTCGTTCAATATTTATTTGTATATAGGAATTTTACATTTACTTTAAATTTATTCGAATACAGTCAGTCATCTTTTTCTGAAACATCATCATAACTTATCAAATTCTGATTTCCGTTCTGAATTTCCTCCAAATCCATTTCCTGTTGAATCATTGGTCCGAATCTCTCATGTCCTGCAATATAGCTATCCTTAAATGACTATTTCTTGTCAAAGTAGCCTGTTCGTAGTGCATTGGAAACACAACTGTCAGTTATTTTATGCCATGAATTCTTCACCCAATTCACAACTTCTTGTAGGCCAGGCTTCACAAAATTTCCACGTTGATTTCTCATCATTCTGTTTTCAATGTATTCATTGATTTTCATACGCAAATAATAATTGAATGGCTTGTTTATTGCGATATCTAGTGTCAGGAGATAGGCAGTCATTCCCGCTGGAGTCATTATTTGATCAATCCTCCTCTCAGCAAGGAGGTTTTTCATGTCTTTAGCGCGGTGAGTACTGGCTGAATAAAAAATTCGTAAACCTCTTAGGCGACCCCTAAATATATGTGGCAGCATAAAATCAACCCACTTTTTTATAACTGCTTGGGTGCACCAGACATTAATTCCTGAAACACGTTCAATCTTGTCTTAGTGAGTTGTCGATTAACGGTGAGGCTTTCTTGCCAGCCAGACAAATCGCCAAAATACAGGAAACACGTGCACTTTCTTAACCAGTAGACAGAACGTAGATTGACGAGGAACCCTTGTGGTAAACCGTCGTTTGAGATTCTTGGCCTAGAAATACTACTGTTTCATTCATAGCAATAATGTTGGAGAGTTAGTATTTGGAAAACATAAATAGTGTGGCACTAGCAATAATCGCCACTTGTTGGCGTTCACATTATTTTAACTAGGGCTTATTTTTGGGGGAGGGCTTATATTCCAAAAAATCCTGAAAATCACGATAGGGCTTATTTTCGGAGGATGTCTTATTTTCGGAAAAAGACGGTAGTTTGAGTTCATCCATGCACTAAAATGCTTACAAATGGTGAAAGGCATTACCCGGTTGGCTAGTTACACAAATTATGGAAATATACAAAATTTGAATGATTTAAAAGAAATAGATAGCTCACAAAATTGAATTCAGTTGAAAAGGAAAGACATCCAGTGGTTCAATATTTTGGCGGTAGATATTACGAAGTCGCAAGTCTGAGATGGCAAGGGGATGAGCGAGTTTTCTCTTCACAAGCTGTAGGCGATCATCCAACTCAACAGACAGTTCCTCCAAGGTACGGGGGTCACATTCCATTTTCACTCGCTGACTTTCAGGCAAGGTGCAGTTCCTATGAAAGATATATATATATTGCCAGATGAAAGCAGAACAGTGTAAACTTGTATTTCGTAAATTGTATAAGTGAGTCGTTTTAGGATTTCATTTTTTAGCATCTTTCACTCTAGAATACTTGTTCAATAGTGAATATCAATTGAAATATTAAAATCATAGTGAAAACCCTTTTTGACATATTATAAATTGACTATCAAATGATTGCTAGTTGAATAGTATTATTCTAAAACTATTACTATTATACATCAGGTGGTATTGCCACATGTTAACACCTTTGGCCCATGGTACAGGCATAGCCAGTCAAGTCATTAAAGCATTCAATATTTCTCTTAATATTGTCAATAATTATTTATCATTCTAGGTATTCCTAGAAAAAATAGTTTTACATCTAAATATAAATAAATAAATTCAAAAATATTACGTCTTTTGCACAAAATCATTGGATTGTACTGCTCTAAACGATTTATCGATCTTTGAATACTAGAATGCGATAGACATATGCAAATTGAAATTTGCGTGAAGAAAAGCCATCACAAATAGCTAAGAGAGAGACCCACTAATATCCATATAAGTAAAAAAAAGACGACCATATAAAAATCCTCACACCTAAAAGCTTAAACTTTCTTGGGTAATTCAAAAGTGTTTTTTCATCCTTGTGCTTATACAACACTGTCGAAAAGTCGAGTGTGCCATTTTTTCAAACATGTGCACCAAAAGGCTCAAATATTTTTGTTTGTCGCGAGAAAAAACTAAATGAAATAACATGCTATTATAACCAGAAATTGTTTTTGAACCTTTTTGTGACTTATGTAGTAAAGAGTGTAATAAAACTTTATAGATTTGCAGAAAAGAGGCCAATAAAATAACACCTTTAGTAAATAGTTGCCGACATCTTCAAAAACAACTTTTAAACATTGCAAACAAAAAAAAATACTTTTAAACATTGCTTTGAGCCTTATGTACAGCAATAAAATATTTTTTTTATGACTATTTATTATATTATTATGCTATGCGTCTTCATTTCCTAAACATATTTTTTCTAATGCTAATAAACTTACTGCAACGAGAAAAATATAAATCTATTCAATAAAGTCCAACATATTGTGATTACATGAAGAAATGGTGAATAATTTGAATAGTTCGTTGCTTTTATTTTATTTAAATATATATATGTACGTACCTATGTATAGTTAATACAGTTTTATACGGTGATATTAAATATAAAATATTTAGTTAGGATTTTAAGATGAGATACTCAATGAATCTTTTATTTATAACTCGTGAATAATTATTAGGATGTGTAAACATATTATCATATAAACAAATAACTTGTAAGGAAAAGGTTTAAAGTTAATAAAGATACTTTTTTTACTTGTACATATTTCAATAAATATTCTATAAACAGTCTATAAAACTTTATTTGATTAGTAAATTGTATTCATGTTAAAAACGAAAATTTGAAATATATAAGAAAATCAATATGAAATATCGACCCACTATGCAATCTTTCCTTTTTTATTTATATAATATAATATGCAAAAAATAAATATGACTTCTTAATCCTTACGAAATATTTTTGAGATAATCCAAATAATATTTTGAACTTTCAAAACAACTGTATAATCAACTTTTGTTTGGCTGTTCTTACATCCGCCCCGCATCAACGGTACAAGTTTATGACCAAAAAGGTACGTTTTTTGCATTCATCTTTAGACCTTCACGTATGCAACATGCTTGAGACATCGCTTTGAGGCCGAATTTTGAATATCAAGCATTTAAAATATTTGAATTTGATTAAAGCTGATTTTATGCTCTTATTAAAGCATTAATAATTAAAATGATACCTAGAATATATTTGCAAGCATAAATACATTTTGAAAATTATTTTTTAGCTTCTAAAATAGGATTAAATACTGTCAATAAAAAGTGAAACTGAGATGCCATCGTGGCAGGAAACGTGATTTTCTAGGATTGCATGTCACGGGTTAACATCACATTATATTTTCTGGCTGCGCATCATGTTGTACACTGCGGTTCTATTGGTGAGAGCTTGGCTCTACTGATCAGGCGAGACTGGGTTCAAGCCCCGGTAAGGTCAATGTGAAATATAGATTTTTTATATTCAAATTTGGGATCTTTGTGATGTCAATACTCCTCGAATTGATCTCGAGTGACTTACAAATCAAATTTACATACATCATGCATTGCGCACAAGGGTAATTTAACCATTCTACTGGCACATAAAATAGAAATTCAACCAATTGGTCACTTTACTCTTCCAACAGCTCATTGAATTCTTTTCTCAATTTGTCCAGTTGATTTTGAACATTTTTTTTATGTTCAGCCGCCTCCAAGAGCAAACTATTTTTCTCCCTCTCTTTGGCAGTTTCCTCGTGAGATAACTCTATCGCATCTTTTGGTAGCAGCTCATCTTTTACTTGCACCTTCTGAATAGATAAGAGAATTCAATAGCTGTATGGATTTTGCATTAACACGCATGTTAATAAAGTTATCTTTGATATCTACGTATGGCTAGAGGCAACAAAAAAATGATTACTCACAGTGAGCTCCTCTTCATCAAAAGTGGTAGAAGAAAGCTCTTCTATATGTGTAAAAATCAAGTTGTTTTTGTAGGAGAAAATATTACCATCATTGCCCGCGGTAAAAAAGTAACTACAAGATAGGAAATTATATTATATAACAAGTAATTATATTCACTGGGTGGCAGTGCCACATGTCCAAATTCATTCAAAACTCTTGCTCTCTCACATACACACACGCAAATAAATAGATCAAGACGATTATAATGTATTGTTATATTATAGGTACATTAAAGTAATTAAAAAATGTTGCTAAATTGTAAAATGACATTTTATGTACCACCCGTTTCCCATCAAAACATGACCATAATTCTTTCAAATGAGTTTTCAGCAAAATTTAACATTTCTTGCCAATGAAAACCTTGTCTGAATAAATAAAAACAGCTATTTACTTTTCATTCTTTCATATCTGCTCCCTATGTAGAGTACATGGCCACTAAGTGGCATCTTTAGGGTTTACTGTCACCTACCAATCGCTTAACTTCCTCCCATGACATACCAACATCTTTCAGGTTCACCGAGTACATCCTATGGATAGTACCCGACAGTAATCTAGGATGCTGGAATCCCGAAGGTCAGAAGAAAAGACAAGCAAGACTGAGAATCTCCAGAGGCACCTGCAGCCCGAGACTAAACTAGTTTCAACATCTATCCGTGAGCGCTGACAAACACTAATATTTGAGTTTCCGAGTTCATAAATCAATTTAAAAATCAATTTATAAAAATTGTCCGTATTGGGATTACAGCCCGTGGCCTTTGTACCTGAAGCCAGCGGGGTTGACACTCGATCACACAGTCGGCCATTATTAAAAAAATATTTTGAACTAATCATAATGTTAATAACTGTAATAAATGTTAGATGAATGACAACTCTTACTTTCCACACGGACTGATATCCATAAGAGTAATAGCACCAGTGATGCTGTCGTGCATTGGCAACCTGAGGAAATCATTAAAATTTAAACAAGGAGTCATTTCTGACTCAAGAGTCTTCTTTTTACATTTTTTCCGTAAAAGTTTTTGTCTTTGATGCATTTTCTTAGCGAATTCATTGTCTGAAATTTCTTCGGCACTGTCAGACATTTTCATGATCCTCACTTCTCCATCACTCATACCGAGTATACAATAGTCATTATTGCTGCTGAAATATCAATAATTAACTGGCTTTAGTTACCGAGAGTAATATACCTACACCATGAACACCGTATAACAGTGTTCTTCAGTATTTTTACAACCGTGGACCGGTGAAAATTCGAAAAATATCTCGCAGACCAGCGTCAACCAGATGCCCAAATATATGTCTTTCCACCAAGAATTGATAGTTAACACCATTTATGTGATTCTGTAATGCATGTTGCACAAAAGAATCAAAAAACTATTTTTTTATCTGCTATTTGCCATTAGATTAAACAACAATTCTTTGTACAACTTACATAAACATATGTGAAATGACGGTAATGTCCCATGCGCCATCGAGAGGTGCAAATCTATCCAAGGTGGAGGCTTCCGGTCGCAGACAAACCCTCAATAAGCATCCGCACTCTTCTTGAGCAGTCCATATAAATTTGACATCTTTTGGATCGTACTTGGCCCAAATCATTGCTTTATTTTTAGTTCCTTGTGCATTTACTGAAATACAAAAAAAGTTGTTGTTAAATAAGATTATATAATATGGTCTCCGCCGTGCCTCCATGCGATCAGTTGGTTTGATATTTTCACACAAAGTGTCTGCTATTTCATAATGTCAGATGTAGACATGATAAAATCTACATGAGAGTGTAACTTTCTAAATACATATTATTACTTCCACTTTTTTGATATGGTTTAAATTGAGCATTAAAAGAAAAACCACAATGAATGTGCGATGCTGACTAGTGAAAGTGGAGCGTTCAGTGGGCATGTAAGACAGCATTGTCTCAACGCTTTGTATCCCTTCAAACCGCGTCGCAATCACGTTTACATCAACTTTGCCCACTTAAGACTTAGTATTATAGTTTTGGGTCAATGATTAATTTGAGCAGTGCCAGTCTGCGAAATAAAGTGAGTAATCATTTAAATTTATTGTTACAAAGTTTATTGCAATAATCTTGAAATAAGATGAAAAGAAATGACATATTTACTGTTTCTATGTTTTCTTTCAAAATTCATTTATTTAATTTGAACAGTTTTTAGTAAGTTCTTTAAATTATATCCATGGCCCCCAATTGAGAAACGCTGACTAAGATACATTTGATTCCATTAAATGAATAGTTTTTGTTTTGACAATAGTAAAGTAAACTTTATTTTACTTAGTTCAATATCGGAATGTTCGCTTTCTGAGGTTTCTTCAAGGTGTTCTGACGAGTCCGACTCTTCGTCGAAACATTGCTCATCTTCTCCTTCTTCTTCTTCTTCTGGCTTATAGCGCAGTCTATGTAATTAAAACAAGCTATTAAACTATTTTTAGATATATTTTGAAGGTTTTTATATCCTACTTTTATTCACCCTCCCTAGTTAAAAAAGATGAATTTTGGTCTGAATATTCATTATGAATTATTCTGTCTTTTAACAATGAAAATCAAGCTAATCTATCAAATAGATCCCAAGCTGCACTGATTAGCCAAGATTGCAACATGCATAGATAATCTAAAAAATATATTAACAAGATTTAAAAATTAGGATAACAATCAAAAAATTCACACTCATGGTGACAGGATAATCTCCCATTCGACTGCAGTGACTCGTTGTTCAAATTTGTAAGTAAATTGTTACAGGGTTAGTAAAGTTATTTTTAAAATTTTATTTCATTTGTAAAAATTGATATGGTTTTTAAAAATGTCTTTTTCAGAATCTTCATTGCTATTGATTTTGTCGAAGTACACAGAATTATTACTTGGAAGCGGGAAAAACACAAAATCATCATTAAGTTATTTACTTTAGTAATGTAGAGTTTCACTTTGTTAAAAATTTCTCAAATTTTAATTGGGTTTATTAGTGGTATCATTTGCCACTTGTGATTATTAGTCTTTGATGATTTTTTAATTGTATGTTATAGGTGTCAAGCATTTAAATTTGTGTAATTATAATGTTATTTGTAAATCCTTTTCATTGTTAATAGTTGCTTACACCTTTTATTTCAATTTAAATTTGTATAAATAGCACTGTTTATATATTTTACTTATCAGTTGACAATGCTCGCAATGAGCGAAACCGGTCCTGACCTAATTAATAAAGTGGAATGAAGTACAAGGAAATATTGTGTTTTTACTAAAGTTACACTATAATGATTAGTTGATCAATGTGATAGCGATAATAAGTAATTTTGACCAATGGCAGATAGTGCAAGAATAAATTGAAGTGATCTGTTAAAACTGATGAACATATGGTCAAATCATCGGTTCTTATTCGATAGAGGCATTTAAATGATATTAATGTAACACTGAAGTACTCAAAAGCAAGTAAAGCTACATTACGTATAATCCATAAGTTGGGCAGTGAGAAGTGATACAAATTCTTGTTGAAAAGAAGTAACTTCTTCATATGCAGGTATATGATGTGTTATCGGGAGTTCTGCTTCCATCACGTAACAATTATTGCCTGCCATTAGCAAAACTTGTTCCTGAAATGGAAAATATTTCTTTATCAGATTTGCATCTGCTCTAAAGCTCGATTAATGGTGAAGTGACATTATAATTTGTAATAAATTTAAATGTGAAAAATGTATTATTACACAATTATAAACAAAGATCAACAAGGTTTTTACTTTATAACCAGGATAGAGGAGTCAAAGTCGGAACTGTTTATTTTTTTGAAGTCAAATTAAAATACAAAAAGTTATGCATTTTAGAAGATATTAAAAATACGTAATAATTTTTGCATGTCTTTTTAAATGAAAGTCAGAGCCGCGACTTTTATTCACGATACTAAATCTCTGTTTGTAGCACAATTATTGTACAGGGTTATTTTTAAGATTTCTTAAAGAATTTGTATGAAATATGAATTGAATAAATGTTCAAGGGTATTCTATAAACCGATCCAGATCATATAAAACATTTTTGAAATAAGAATCACAAATTTTTCACCATGAATCGAAAGTCAACATTATTCAAGATAGACTATATATAAAACAAGTGTTTCCTTTTAAAATTACACTGTCATTTTACTAACGAGCTCTTGAGACGCATAATGCAAAGACTGAGCAACTATGATTGGTCAACTGTGAACATATTCAATGTAAGGATTAGGAATTTAAGGTATAAATAATTTCTTAAGCTTCAATTAGTATTATATAAATGTAATCAGATCATAAACTATTTAGTCAAATATATGTGATTGCCTTGTTTTGGAAGGACACCTTTCTAGATTGACACAAAACAGATAAATTCTAATTAATATAAAAGCCTATAATGCGATATGATCAGGAAGAAAACATCTGCTGTGAAGATTATGTTGCATTCAAAGAAATATATCATATCTTTATTGAGTGCACAATGGAAAACTATTTTGTCAAATGGATAGACATAAAAAGTAAAAAAATATAATATCATACATAATGTGGCTTCCAACAAAGCGAATTGACCACTGTTGGTGTTTTTATGTAGTACAGTGGGTTAAGATTGGGATGAGAGCTCTCCATGCTTGTCTGATAAATAAATATAGTTGAATCCAAAGACGCCGTGACGAGAAGATTGCCTTTTTCATTGACACTCATAACGTTCACAGAGGCTGTGTGCGGTTTCAGTGACTGAAAACATTCATTGGATTAAGTAGAAAAAAGTTTTTTTTTTCAAATGTTATTTAAGCCCATGAAGAATTTATCAGCATACCTGTAAAAGAATAATGCAATCTTCATTGTCTTCTAGTTTTTTACTATGTTTAATCAATTCAATTTTTATGGACAAAAGTCTAATAGATCCGTCTATAAATCCGAGAACGAGTGTTCGTCCTGTTGGATCGATCTGAAAATGCAAATGAATTTTTATCATATTAAATTACAATTCATAATCGTGTAATTCCACCGCTTTTGTGACATGTGTTCCGCCATCTTGAGAAATACTACATAAATTTGGTAAAAAAATACGTACGTTATGAGGTAAATAGAGCATACAAGTGGCAGGGTGTAGTGAAGTAGACGCCGACAGCAGAGGTCCTCGAGGCGACAAATGAATCAAGAGTGTTCCGTCGGAGCCGAGAGTGGCGATGAAGGGTGCATCTCTGAGAGGGGCGAGTCCGACGACCGATCCTCCGTGGCTCTTGACAACTCTCTCAATATGTGTGTCACCGATTTCTTCAGCCGCGCCCGCACCATACTCATTCTCCAGACTTACGGCCCATATAATTCCGCTGGCATCCTTCATTGAAAATGAGATTTAAATAGAATAAATTTTTAACAATCTGAAAAATATTCAACTAATGTCGTAATAGTTGACTATCAACGATAGTGAATTCTCACACTGGCTTTATTACATTTTTTTTTTATTTTAAACCATGTCCGCTTCCAATGTGGAGCATATGGACTCCTAATGAAGTTTATCTCAATAGAAGTGCTTCTACAAGAACTGCTTGTTACTCCGTTGCTCAACCTTTCTTTTTCCAAAGAGAGTAGGGATAGAAGGATAGGGCTAGGACAGGACTAGTGGTAAGCTAATCTCTCTCGATACGCCCCGTTCATAGGATAGGGAATTCTAGACATCGCATACATCCATGCCTTTGAACAGAATACAGTAATAAAGCCAAATTAAGTTGTGGAAATTGGGTAAAATTATTACCACTAGGAAGTATGTTAATTTTAATTTAAATTTATTTGAATACCAACTCATGTGTTAATGATGAATAATTGTGATTGGGAAAATTATTCATGAAATCATTGCAAAATCTGAAGGTTATTGTAACTATAGGTGGTCATAAGAAATTAATGATTGTGACAGATTTCTGATGAAGAAGGCAGAATTTTCATCTCTATTTTGAAGATGTACTAAAGTTGTTCAATTTTGAAATTTCAATTTTATTAAAAAAACAATGATCAATAATATACACCTGAGCGAACCATTCATCATTCTTCCTGTTGGAAACCGCCATGAGTTTGGCGTTGGGTATAAAAATTTCAGCTACTGGATTCAGTTCCACAAAAGGATCATTCTCCGGAAGATCAGCTTGTTCGACTGTATCCCAGTACCAGGAGCATATATGGCCGTCAAAACCGATTGTTGTCACCTATAAAATAAGTATTTCATAGTGGTAGAATCTCTCTATTAAATTATTATCATAGTGCATTTTTCTATGTTGTTAAATAAAGTATAGCCAGAGAATCCATAAAGAAATTATTTTGAGCTGAATTGTTATTTTCGTACTTCTCCCGTGTCCGAAGACCTCAATATTTGAGTAACAGGTCCCTCGTGGCAAGATCGACGTCCCTTTCTGCAGACTTCCATTTTGACCAGGCCCCCTTCCCACACTAGAATATTACCCCACGAGCAGCCGGATATTACCTAAAATAAAACTAGATATTACATAAAATATTCAGATTGATTTCATATTAACAAGTTTTCAGTGAAAATGTAAACATTATATTGTGGTAACATAAATATTGTAACAAATAAAAAATATCACTATACTGTGTATAAACCTTTTCATCAGGCATTGGTAAGATTCCAATTATATCGCAGATTTCTGTTTTTCCGAATCGTCCGAGTTCACCTTTAAGCTTGAGGCAAGTGAATGTGGGAGCCATTTTCCAAAATTTTATATGACTAGCACCTGTGAAATATTTTTCAGTTGTTATCATGCAATACAAACTTTACTTCAATAAAAAAAAAGCTTATCGAAAATATCGTAAAGCTACATGATTTTATTAACAAAATATTATTGTTGAAATGGTTTTTGTAAGTGATCTTATCATAAAATAAAAATAGTACTTGTTTACCGCTAGTTGTAAGCTGGCCAGGGATGTATGGAGAGAATCTTACGTTAAATACGGTGTTTGAGTATGCTGCTGTTCGTAGAATAATACACGGCTTTTGCCAGTCCCAAATAGTCAAGTTGTAGTCAGGAGCGCCGCCAATGGATGCTAACATTTTTCCATCAGGGCTTTGAGTAAAGAACATTGCTTTTAAAAGTCAAATACAGTTATGTAGAAAATGGATGAATAGATTGTTGCAAGATCTGCCTACCTATAATTCATGTGGGCGTAAGAATGCTCCGTTCCATTTTTCAAAACCGCAACTACTGCCATAGAGGGCCACTCGTATATTATTATAACCGGTTTGGCCCATTGCAACCCTCCTTCACCGACAGCTATATGGTTCACTTCAGGGTCTGGATTTTTCTACAGAAGTAATTCAACCTATCAGTTTATAGCATTATATACTAAAAATAACCATAATAAAAAAAGAAACTATCATTTTTAAGTATAGACTATGTACTTAGTGAAGAAAAAATAATAATTAGAACTTTATTTATATTAGCTCTCTATTTGTTGCGATGAGACACCACGTTTTGGTCATATACCAATTTCATCAATTTGTAATGTTTCTATTTCATGATTATATATATTTTATAAATATAGTACAAGATGTCTGCTGTGATTCACCCTTAGATTGACTTAATCACAACTGAGGCTATTATTTGCAAACTTTCTCAAATGCTAAAAAATGAAAATTTAATTTCATTTTGAAAAACAACACAGAATTTGAAAATATTTTTAGTTTTACATTACTTTGGAATGATATTTTGTATGTTATCAAACCAGGTTTAGAACTGTGTTTTAAAAATACTTTTAAAATGTATTTTTATTTGCTAAATTACATTTATATTTCATGTTAACAACAATTTTAGAACAGGCTGGGCTTGCAAATAATATCTTCAATTAATAATTGAACATTTGTGCCAATCTCTGGGAAACAAGTTTCCTTGATTCATATCATTCACCTGTAACGCCATTGTGAATAAACAGTAAACATTAGATTTTACACATTTTTACATACGTACATTAGATTTTATTTTTGAAATAATTTAGTGGTCTGGTGACAGTTAAAAGGATTACAGTGTAATTTTCTTGATTCAATCGCTATATACTGTAAATAACAAGTAAAAGAGTTTTGTATTCAATTTCACACATCTATGTTTATTCCAGCGCTGCAAAGTTGTGAAAACAACTGCCATTTTGACTTTGGCATTTACAAATTATCGAACTCCAACTCCCATTTAAAAAAGATTAAACCAGTCTCAAATTCTTCAATCATATTATCTTCTTCTTCTTTGACCATATTCACTCCGTATTTGGAGTATATGGCCGCCTTACGGCACCTTAATTTTTCCCTGTCTCCCACCACATGCTTTACTTCCTCCCATGACATGCCAGCATCCCTCAGTTCCGCCGAATACATCCTATGAATAGTACCCGACGGTCGTCCAGGATGCCGGAATCCCACCGGTTGGATTAAGGCTTTCCGGAGGCATATTAAAAAGAAACTATTATAGTAGTTTTGAGAAGAAGACATATTATAGTGAATAATTTTTTTACAGTAATGCTTCCAATGGAGCCGCCAGTTGAGCTTCTTTGAAATTTCGTCTTTCTTGTGATGATGTCAAGGAATGCGATATAAGATCCTGCTGCCCATGCCACCACATTTTCATCACATGCACATAGGTTAAAATGACGATGGCAATCATAACCAAATGAGTGTCTGATAAGTAAATATTAAGAAATATATCAATAAGAATTGTTCAAAATAGAATTATAACATATCATACTGTCTAAGCAAATTCGATCATGCTGAGCTGGTAAAGTAAATTTGGATCCTTGTCATCAGTCATCGATTTCTCAAAAAGGAAATATGATTTTTTATACAAGAACATGAATGTTTGTTATAAGTTAAGACCATTTGCTCAATAATTGCAAACGTGATTTTGAGAGATTTCTTTAAAGAACTCTAATTCTAGACTCAATTCTCAATTCGCTTTCTCTGAAAATAGAGAGTATGAGATCAGTTTGCAAGCAGTATGATATTTTGTATAATTATTATGATATAATATCGACTGTGGAAAGGAAAAAGGACTTAACCCACAGTTTCTTCAAAACAGGTTTTTTTCGATAATCACAATGTATCAAACTTGATACACGTTCTATCAAAAGGATGCAAGCTGCAAATGCCGAATTAGTATCTAAATTTAGCTTTTAAGTTTGAAAAAATGACCTTGTAAAAAACTAAAACCAAGAAAAAAGACTGAAATAAAGGTTTTTCCTTGTCAATTTCTTTAATTAATATTAGATTATGTCAATTAAACACCAGTTTAGAAGTCTCCGTGCACTTCAGGGTTGTGTATAATTCATAATTTTGCATATGTCACAAAATCATCAAAACTCGTTTTTAGCGCCTCCTGTAAAATTTGATATGTGTGGGTTAAGTCCTTTTTCCTTTCCACAGTCGATATGTACTATAAGCCGAGTGCCTCTGAAAATTTATTGATGTGTATTTTTATATCATATTGAATTTGATTAGTCTATATAAAGTTTTATACATAAATCATCTTCACCAATATAAAAAATCAAAAGGATACATAAACTCTAAGACATTCACTGGTATTGAACAATTATTACTGGTGAAAGCTATTGAATGGAAATTAGAGTTGTATTGATCAGAGAGAGACATTTTACTACATTCTTCATCATTATTAGTTGTTTGCAAATTATGTTTATCGGCTTCGTCTTCTGCCATTAAAAATCAAATCATCAAAGAATGTTAAAAGAAATAAATACAATCAACTTTAATTATTTTTTGTTCCTTTAATTATGAAATATATATGTAATCTTTTTCGTGATAAATCAATTTTGTTTTTTCCATGGTAACTGAGTTGTGACACAAAATTTATATGCATTGCATGTAAGTTTATTATTATTACGTAATAAAAATCTACCCTCTTTTGATAAAATACAATTTAATTGAAAATTTATTAAAAATTAAAAAAATAAATTTTATGTATATACCTTTTTTAATAATTGAACAAAAAATATTGAAAGGTAAAATAAAATTGCTATAAAAAAATTGTGTGACTTATATTGAAAGATTGATGAAATTAAAAAAAAAAAAGTAGGTAGGTATAATATTTAGGTACAAAATATATTTTGTTAAAATTTTATTTACTGGCAGTATTTTCACTTTGGAGAAGGCGCCAAAATCGTTCGTTAGGTCTAGCTCGCTCGGCTGTATAGATTTTAGTACATAATTTACTAAGAAATATCAGCAAATACGCCGCATAATGGATGGACGAGGAAAATCAGGTAAATTGACACATCTTATAAACTTTATTTCTTCATAAATAATACGCCGTCAGAATCAATTCTATAAAAAATATAACCTAGTCTGTCACTGAGAAGTGCATTTTTCATTGATGTCCTAGCTGTTCGATGTTTATTTCTCACGTAAAAGACCCGGATTCTGCGATTGACATTATTCAGATAGGCTAACAAGATCGTGGTATTAAAAGAACATGTACTTTCATTGCTGTTTTTATTAATGCTTATTGACATTTCTGGAAAAGTCATTCTAAACCTAACCTTTTTCCCCCTTAACACTTCTTACCACTTATCGCATTCTAAAAACTTTCAAAGCAGGACAACTAATGTTGACCTAACTTACACAGTATTAAACAGTTTTCGCGAAACACAATTTGTTGTATATATCTACAGGCCATTTAATGAGTGATTTACTTTGTGTGAAGTTTTATTACTGTAGAACCGTAAGTTTTGGTTATATGGGTCAAAGTTTGTCAAGATTCACAAAAACAACTATACACTATGTTATTTTAAATGAAACTTGAAGGGTAAAAGGAAGCACAATAAAAATACGCTGATCGAATACGTACAGTAGAATCTCAATTATCCGGATTGCTCAAAATTAACACAAATTTTACGAAATTTCTTCCACCAAATGTCAAATCTGTACTACAAGTAATTGAAACATTCAAACGCCTATATCGAAAACGGATGCTTCGTCAATTTTTGCTAGCAGACTTATAGTGAACAAACCGTCACCAGATTCCTCAAGAAAATCAATATAAAAAATGTATGTAGGAAACTTAATTACGAACAAGAAACCAAACCAACACCAAATTAGCATACATGAGAATCCTGTATGTATATCAGTATGGAAAATTCCACACAACATATCAAATGGAACTTCTTAGAACAATCCATAAAGGAAATGGTGACAAATTCAGTTCAGTCAGTTTCCTTAGTTCCGATGTTAAGATTTTTGATATTTTCGTTCCCGCATTCAGTTTCCTAGCAAATTGCAATTTTAGCAGTATTAAGTGAATTTTCTGGGGAGAAAAAGAGCAGCATGTTGTAAAGTATATTTATCAAAACTTTTGCTACATGGCAGCACAGAGTAGGAATTCTTCAGATGTGTCCTTGAAAAGACCACTATCAAGATCTAACAACTTAGTAGAAAGTGATATTGTAGACTTCACGGGAGTAATAGCACAATTTTCAATGTTTGCTAAATGTGATAAAGAAGATATCACCGTGTGAATAAATTGTGATGCTAACGATCCTGGATGATGCGGAGGTAATTAATATCTGCCTCGACGAAACAAGATCAAGGAGATGAAGAGGGTATTTTTGAGAAGGGGGATATTGCTCTTGCACATTCTGAAGCTTCTCTCTGCTTAGATGTCACCACGAAGCAGTTTGAAAGCCAAGAAGAATGTAACTCAAGACAACTGTGTCTTAAAAGTATTATGAACGGCTGGTTAACTTTTAGCAAATATCAATAATTGAAATTTTTAGTACAAAAAAAAGAATACTGAATGTATCTGTCTTTCCTATCAATTATGATTTGTTCGGTTGCCTGTATTTTTCGTTATCTGGACTTTCTTCACCCCCTACTACGGATAAACGAGGTTCTACTGCACATCAATAATTATGATTAACAGGGCACAATATTTGGGATTTGTATAAATTTTTCAACCAATCACCAGCTTATCTTGTTTTATGGCCATCATAAATGTATAAAAATAATAAAAAAAAGTTTGAATGCATATTATTGAAACTGAAAAATTTATTTGACCCAGAAGTTTTGCACGATTTTATCGTTATTTGTTTGCATAGGAAAATCGAAGGCAAAGTCACGAAGCTCCCGAGCTGGTCTCCAATTTCCGGTTGGACGCATACATCGCCTTTTGCGTAAAGGCAACTATGCCGAGAGAGTTGGCGCCGGGGCTCCAGTCTACATGGGCGCTGTCTTAGAATATTTGGCCGCTGAGGTCCTGGAGTTGGCAGGGAACGCCGCCAGAGACAACAAAAAAACACGGTACTTAGAAAAATATGTTATTTTCGAAGTTTAGCTTGTAGTTACTAGCGTACAGACTTAGAAAAAATGGTAAACCAATAGAGATGTCAGTATCACAGCGATTTTTGGCAGTCACATTATTTCTATTATTTATTGCAAAACACAAATGAACATAAGAATTTTGTAAAAATGTTAATATTTAATTCAGAATAAAAATAGTAATATTCAGTTATTGGCAATCCTATCTATTCTGTCCTTATGTATGATTATCATGAAATCATAAATCCAAATTGAAACTTCAAATGACACAAATATATTGATTATTTGTTTCTGTTTATCAGTGCAGTATCGAAAAACTTGCAACTTCTCGATTGCTATTTTTCAGAATTGGACCCAGACATGTCCAGCTTGCCGTACGAAATGATGAAGAATTAAATAAGCTCCTTACAGGAGTGACCATCGCAGAAGGCGGCGTGTTGCCTAACATAAACATGGTACTTCTCCCAAAGAAGACCAATACAAAAATCTCCGCAGCAGCCGCGAAGTCTCAATCCCAAGAATATTAAATTTCTAATCGCTGTTTGTATTCATAAAATATTTTTATTGAGAAGATACCATGCCATAGTTAGTGGTTATGACTCCATTAAATAAACAATTGATTTAATTGGCTCTATTGTAATAAGGTAAAAATATTCAAGTATTTAGTTTCAAATTAAAAATTGATTGTTGCTATTTAACATAGCAAAGATATACACCATTTCATCGGTTTTTAACTTGTGGTATGCAGACTGATCCACCAATGAGACAAAAAACACTTAATTCTGATTTTTTTAAATAAACATCAGTACTTGTTTCACTCGACCCGGGCATTATCAACTGATGATGATCGTGATGCTTGTTTTCAATTTATATCTATGTCTAATTGCTGTAGGGAATTTAAGATTGGTCATTTGTCACAAAAATGTAGGCACATGAAAACTAAGTTCGTAAATATATAGATAATCTAGTATCTGTTGAAATATATGTCTGACGATTGCGTGTCAAATTAGCTATCTTGTTATTATTGCCGATACTTTGCTATTTTTACCTTATTAATAGCTACAATTTTAAAAATATTAACTTTTAATTAGAATTCATCATAAATTAGGAGAACTTTTTACAGCCATTTCTCTGTGTATTCGTTATTGATAATAGTTTTAATGTCATATTTGTTAATTAATCATTGTTCAATAAGAAGACTTATTTTAGTTATTCATAGAAAAAAAGGCAAGTTTATATAAAGAAATAAGCATTCCATTCCACATTTAGGTTAACACTAATTTCTCAAATATCTTTCATTCTATTAAAATTGCGATGGATTATTAACATATCTACAAATTGGCTCGTTTTCAGGAGAGAGGAAAATATTTTTTTTTCTAAATCTGTTAGATTTAAGCAAAACTAGAGGACGTAAAAATGAATTCAAATATGTGTTTGTTAGTCTTCTGTTTTTAATCTGTTGAAAGGGTATGCCATAAATCTCTCAAAAATTCACCAACCCATATGTTTTGTGTTTATTTTTCTACACTATGTATGAGATACTTTTTAAATTATTTTTTTACACCCTTCTTGCAGAGATGAAAAAAATATTTGACTTTATCGTTAATAAGTTAGTATGCACCAGATTCAGATGTCATATGTCAAAACTCGAAGAGAACAGACACTACAAATACTCACACACAAGATCTCAAACTGAAAATAAATAAAATAGCCATCTTTTGAATGGTATAAGCCAGGGATGGTGAACCTTTTTCGCAAGTGGGTCAAATTTGATTCAAAAAATAAAAATGTCATGTTGTGGGCCACATAGATTAAATAATTAAGGCTTTAAATAAAAACAATCATTTCTAAAAGTTCAAACGGCTTGGATAATTTCTCCCTTGTTCACCATCCCTGGTATAAGCGGTTACCACTAGAATACTGATGTTGATGTCTTTGTGTTATGGATAAAAATATGGTGCATACTTTTTGTAGATATATTTTTGTGTTAATAACCCTTTCCGCACATATGCTTGAAACATATTTTAAATACCAGCATATTCATAGCCAATGAAAAACAGAATGAGCCGCAGATGAACAAAGAAATAAAAGATGATTATTGTTTTGAAAAAAACTGGTAACATTTTGGGTAAATAATTTTGAAACCATTGGTTGTCAAGTTTTTTTTTATTTAAAGTTATTACTCACGTACCAGCAATTTATTAGCTCTATATTGAAACTCAAAAAACTGACCATAGTACTGAATATATCTTTTTTTCACCATTTTAAATAATACTTGGATATATAGCCTCATAATAAATAATTCCTCATGTTTAGATTTGCAAATTCTACTACCTTTCCAAACTACGTATAAAAGAATACTACATTTTTTTTGGATTAAAAAATACTATAAAAATTATGTAAAACCAAATCTTTATAAAAGTTAGGTTATTTTAATGAAATTGGTAAACTTTTGCTGTTATGAATGGCCATCAAAAAAAGATGATCATTCAAGCACGTTTTATGTGATTTGCAGGATTAACACATTGATTGTTTTTAATCAACCTAAGGTACTACCCAATCAGGGTTGCCAGACGTCTCTATTTGAGCATGACTGTCCCGGGTTCAATAGACAAATCCCGAGTACCACATTGCAAGTCCCTCTAAAAATCCCGACTTATAAAAATGTATAAAGATCTTAGAAATAGTGAATGTCCCGATCTGTGATTTTAGAAATCTGAGAACTTGTACCCAATCCATCAAAAATATTCCTTTTTTTTTGTGTTGACAATGGTCGCTAGCATCACTGCAAAATTGAAATATTGAAAATCTATTTTCTCTATTTTCTATTTATAATTATTTTAGCCATAACATGGCAGCATACTGCTTTTAGATAGCTTATGTGATTCATATTAGATAAATTAGATGTGTTCAGGTTAAATGGATTATTTGTATTTTATTCACATCAATGAAATGTTTTATTTGTGTTTTGTCGATAAATGAAATTGTTTACTAATAGAGATACTCAGATTAATCATAAATTTCTCTAAATGTTTCCAATATAATATACTATCTGATCTCGTTGCATTTGAATTGTTTATTTTTACTTGCGTCATAATCTCCAGAATCTCCTGAACTTTTAAAATATTCCGGATGCATCTACGATAGCCTTAGTAATTAATTGATTATTGATTGTTGTCCCTGTGCCTTGTTATCGTAGAGTGGAATATTATGTTTTTATTATCTTTTGCAATAATTATTGTAAACCAACAACGAATATCATTCTTTTTGTTGCCAAATTACTGCAAGCGACAACTGCGAATTTTCTATAAAATAACGTAATCAAGATTTTATTTTGTTCTTACATTCTCCAAGATAATTCATATCCATCGAAATGATATTTCGGTTACTTACATGTATGGAAATATTCATCATGTATTGTATTAATTGATCACAGGAAATACATTCACAATTATTTGTAAAATAATATGTTCTACAGCAATTGGTTCTCATGTAAAATTTTACACATCAGCGGACCTTTGAAAATGTCTTTTGGCCGCATCATTATAATTTTATATCCAATAAAAGACATCATTTTAAATATCAATATTTACCACTTTTAGGGGCATTATATTCAAAAAAGAAAATACTCATTTTTACTAATTCCCACTGTTATTTATTAAGATCAGGACAGGTTTCTCTCATGACAAGCTCATGATCAGTTGATACAGTTTGTACATATGTTTTTATGATTTGACATATTGTCATTTTTTGTTTTTATCGCATTCCATTATTATTTCTTAACATTAATTATGTACTATATTTCAATAAAATAATCTCATTTGATTATTATTTTGCCATTGCCAATATTCCACGTTTTTACATAATAAATAATATTGTAATAGTACAAAATAATTGTTTTTTTCATTTAATTACGACACTACAATAGACTGCAATTATGTCATTTTGCAAAACTGCATTGAACAGTTGTTTTGTGAATTGTAGATGGAACCATGTTTACCCAAAACGACTATATGGTGAAAACAGTCTAACGCAAATTATTTAATATTTGAAAATATTCTAATATTGACAAAATTCTACGTTATTTTTGACACTGTTGAATCTGCTCATGTGGCTGTCCCAGTTAAGCATGTATTTTCCTTCATAATAAATACGCTACTTCCTCACACAGTTGATTTTTTTGTTGCAAGACATTCGGTATGGACAATATGGTAGTAGACTTTGGTTGCAGCATTTATTTCACGGATTGACATTGACTAATGAAATGGTTGACTCTCGAATGCAACACGTAATTGAAAAGCGGTAATATATGAAATCGCATCATATTTATACGCTTGCATGAATTTTTTGAGATCATACATTCTATAATATGTATTGTAAACTTCAGTATACTATTCCAATTAAGCACACTTTTGTCCCAAACAAACAATGTGTTACTGTCTGCTGTTTGGTTTGGTTTCCTTTCATCGAGCTTTGGCCCAAATAAGCAGCCGATACTATTAACCAACGGCGCAATTGAGTATAATTGCAGAGCCCTATATATTTTATTTTGGAACTAAAACCGGCAATTGACATGGTAATTATATTAAGGGCAACAAAACAGGCGGGTAATGAATGTTTTTCTGCTATCTTAGAACACTAATTTACAGACTTACTAAGCGTATTGATAATATTGAATATTATTTACATATTCTCTGTTTTTATAAGGAAACATTTTCTTTGTGTTTTATTATAAGTGTTGACATTGTAATTTGATTGCTAGTTCACTGCTCATTAGAATACACTAATATCGATACCCTGCTAAAATTTTCAGATGCATTATGGTATCTTTTTACATTGATAAACACTGATACACACTTACGCACCTGAAACGACCTAATCATACTAATTTTGTAGTAGTATTGACCCAATGAGATGTTTTTGTGAAGTTACTTACTGCGTTGCGGGTATTTTGTTTAATTATATGTATTTTAAGATAAAGCCGTACCATTAAATAAAAGCTTCTCTAGAGCAGTGCTTTTCAACCTTTTTCATGCCACGGACCCCTAAATCTGAAAACAATCTGCGGACCCCTGATTTTTTTAAATTTCACATGCTCATATTTTATTACAAAGAATGTTAAAAGAATGAAAATTTTCGCAGACCCCCAGAGGTCCTCAGACCCCAGGTTGGGAAACACTGCTCTAGAGCATAGTTTCTCAATCTTTTTGAAAATCTAATCTCGCAAGGTTGTTGGAATGTGTGGATTATCTGGATTGATGCCATTGAAACTCCGTTTCTGAGATGTTCATAAAGATTGTGGAAAACTTAGCTCACAAACTGAGCCTTGTCGTCGGGCTGATGCAGTGTGGATAGTTTTTACTTGTTGGTCGCACTCCACTCGATCATTTATTCGACGTCCTTTTTAATCAAGTTTAGTATAGTTTCTCTTTTCATCCAGCTTCTCAGTATCGTCTTATAGACATCTGTCATACTGGAGGTCCCTAAATATGTCATTTTATGATCATCGTGAAGAGTTATAGTCATCTGGTTGTTGTAACGGTATTCTCCTGGGCATAATACTTTTCTGAGAGGAGATTCTTTCGCTATTTGATCAGTGGAGGATGATGAAGTAGATCTTTGAGAGCTGGATCTGGATGAAATCGGATGTTCTAATTTCTGTCTACTAATATGGAGCTGCAAAGAGTCTTATCACATGTTGAGCTATGAATCTCATCTTCACATGCTTGGCAAGTTTTGTTCGATATGTGTTGTTTCATCATCAGATCGTTAACAAGGGTTCCCATCTTTTCTATCAGCTCCAACCCAGACTCTTCAACGTTATAGGCATGAGTTAACTTGAGCCCGTCCAAGAAACTTTACACAGCCGCTACGTTTGTATTCCCCATACCTTGCAAGTGCTTGTGGATGGTAGATCTATATTTTTTTGGTATAGTCAACGCTAAAATCCAAATTTCTTTTAGATCAGGACCAAGATAGTTCAAGGGAGAAAGAAAAATCAAATTAATGGAGTTTTTCAAAGAAGACTGTTCTATTTTTCTCTCCTATAGGAGAGATGAATTTGTACGAGAAAAGTTTATCTCTTCTGAAGCAGAGACTGGTTGAGGATTATGGTTTTCAATGAGTGTGACATTTACAATCAAATCGAATTCTATCATCAGACCGACTCCTACTTCAAAAGCATCAGGATAGGGGTTGTTTTGAATTTTTGTTGTGTCAAATCCGTTCGCCTCCACCATTTCATGGAAGTTGATGTTTTCTTGGTCTGTTGGAATGATAGTATTTTTGAGCCCGTGGCCGCCTTTTGAGTCTCATATTTGTTTTGGCCCCCTTACCTATACTAAGTTTTTCGAGACTAGGGAAGAATGAAATAAAAAAAATACCAAGAAATTCCTCAAAATTTGGTTCCAATCCCGCACCCATTTTTTTGGTTTTTTCGGGATCTGGTCTTTCGGAATCCCGAGATCGATCACTGGCGCAGTGTGTCGACTCGTAACAACTTTTTGTTTTTAGCTCCATACCCTGAACAAGTTGCAAATTTATAGATTCTACAATAATTGTGCACAAATGTGAAACCTTTTTTTTTAGCTCCTTCAATTAAAAAACTTACCTTAGTAATTAAAACATTCGGGATAAGCGATTTTTGTTTATTATTTTTAGACTCCGTGTCCCCCCAAAACTGATATATTTTCTGTGGACCCTGGTTGAGAAACACTGCTCTAGAGAAGGGTTTCCCAAACTCTGTTCCGCAGAACACTGGTGTTCCGTGGGACCTAAATAGGTGTTCCGCGAAAATTTGGAATGGTAACATACGCTGCAACAAATTTAAGCATCTTCTACTTCGTATCAAAATTGGAGTGATAGTAAATCTCCAGTGATGTTAAAAATGTCAAATATCTAGGTACAGGCGGAGATTTTTAATCAATGAACTTTTTACTCATATTTTTATGTAATATGTTTTAAAGATAATTAATCAAAACATAATAAGTGGTTTAATAACTAATATTTTTACTATTAAGAATTACCCGACCTAAAAAAAAGCTGTGTTCCGGCAACATTTCCAGATTTGACTAGTGTTCCGTTGAATTTTCCGGACTTGCAAAGTGTTCCAGAATAAGTTTGGGAAACCTTGCTTTAGAGAATCACCGCGTCCGTATCTTGTACGGGCTTAACTGTCTATGTTTTTAAATTCCGTGCCATTTTTTAATTTTGCGTCTGTCTTATTTCTATGTTCTTTTGTATGTTGTATAAATGAATATAAATAAAAAATATATTTTTAATTCTATTGTTTTATTTTTGAAACTTGCACATAATGTTTTAACGCTCTACCACTCGCTGTCCGTTATATCGAAGTTTTATTGTACATACAACCAGTGTTGAGTTCCTAAAAAAATATTAACCGGCTTGCACTTTGGTCGTAAGAATTTACCGATTTGCCCAAAATATCAGCGTGACTTATTTTTTTAGCACTTCCAATAATTTTCGATTCCATAATCACAGATATTCACGGATATACTAATAACTTTGACGGGCTTAGTAACCGGCTCTTCGAACCGAGATTACTTTAGGAACCGGCTCGGCAGAGCCTGTGCGAACCCATAGCACCACACTACTGCATAAAACTGACATTACAATAATAATTGTCACCTTTTTGCTTTACCTAAATATGTATCATTATTATTCACAAATATGTTTATTACCTGTGAGATTATCATCTTTCACCAAAAATACTCGAGTGTCCTTTTTATAACAATAATATTTTCCCCAGGAAGTAGAAGTCGACATTGTATGGTCCCCCGGGTGCCGTTGTGTTGGAAAAACGAACGCTGATAAGGAAGAAAGTAATGTTTGAAATATCATTTGAAACTCTTTGTCAAGGACCGAAAAAACACGCCAAGATGCAATATTTGCAAGACAGTTACAACCATCATGATATTTTAAAACACAGACAGATAAAAAAACCCCCAAAAGTAGACATGGAGAAGAAAATAATGAACTTAAGTATATAGTACCTTGAAACCAGTACCGTAACTTCTCCCTCCCGCTGTAACCACCGACGCCATTTTGAGGCATAAATCACTTAAAAAAATATTGATATACCACTCAAATATTATTTTTTGTTAACTCTTTACGACAGATTATAATTTTCAACTTCAACAATATATCAACTTTCTCTTTTAAAATTGAGATTCGGCACTTTCAATAACACCATTCGTATAGTGAAAATAATTTGCTTATTTACTATTGCCGCCTGGTTTTGATTTCATGGATGAAATCAAATGGGGGCTGACATGAAGATATATAGAATGATTTAAATTAAAATCAATATAATATTATTAAAGAGCTCAGAAAATATTGCCTAATTATTTAATTATATTTATATAGAAGTAAGATTCAATTGTTACTGATCGTAAGCCATTAAGCAAACAAACGACGTTTATTTAAATATAGGGTGAAAACTTTTGGGCTTAACGACACACAATCGATATAATCCATCTCCTAGTTGCCAGTTCAAAGTAATCTTATCCTGTATTTTTCTTCGGAATGATAAAAAGCCAATCCGCTTTTGGAATAAAATATATTTTTTATTTTGTATTATCTTTTCATGTCCTAGTTGCTTTTGCATCCGTCTCATGAGAAAGGATTTTGCCATCATTCTATTTGATGCGTAGGTAAAATAAGATAGGCTTAAATAATATTTTGATTGGGCGATATATTTACTAGACGTTATAATAATAGATTAAAAAAATATTTCATTATGAAATATTGATCGAGTGAAACGATTTAAAAAATATATACATTTTTTGATAGATATATGAATAAACGTAGCCGTGGCATCGTTGGAGACTGAGGCGACCTCTCCAGTTTTGTTGTCGAATATGCAAAGAAGGCAGTAGGTACAAAACGTTTGTATGATGTCGAGAGCCGGCTTAGCACACAAAAGAGCTACCTTTGATCTCGCTAAGGTTTTAGAAGGGCCCGCGAGACACTAAAATAGAATGACACATTGCTGAGGATGAAAATTGACACCTCTTAAATGATATTTCTGAATCAAGACAACCATTGTTGAAATTTAATATTACTAATGATTTTCAAAAGTCATTTGTCTCTATTATGAAGAGTTACAAAATGGGTAACTCTGTTGTTGCCTCGAAGTATTGCTCCAAAGTAAAAGGAATACATTTACATTGTGAGAAACTTTATTAATACTTTCAATTTCGGCACTGACAACAATATGTATATACATATTGTACATGACACCAGGATCTGTGATGGGAAATCTTTTTATGATGAAAAGCGAAGTTAAATTAAAATGGGCATTATAAGGCTGCATGGATATCAAAATAAAATTTGAAAAAATGAAGTAATTCAATTTATTGTTTTTAAATTTAATTTGTTATTTTAAGAAATTCTGCAATTTATTCTGCTGATATCTGTATAAAATTAAAAGCCTAATTTAAAAAAGCACTGAAGGCATTTCTTTACTAAAGAGTTATTGAGCTATTTCGGCATCACACCATCGTCAAAACTATGACCCTAATCTGATTAATATGTTAATTAAATTAATAAAAGTTGATTCTTATTTAACTGGGTAAATATTAAAATGCTATCATGTTGTTATTCAAAATTAAACAGATCTAGACCGACTCTGCTCGAACTCAATATAAACAAAATTGTAAGAATGTCTAATATCCGATTCTCTTAAAAAACGTTAAAAAGTGTTTTGAAAACAGCGAGTTACGCTTTATAATTAGGGAAGAATTCAAATTCAGAATTTTAGGACAATGAAATATCTACAGGAAACAAGAAGTTGGCGTAAAAAAATTTCAAACGCCAGGCTCGAGGAAGTTATGCGAGAGTTTTCGCGGGAAACAGATTTCGGAAGTGACAAGAAATAAAATAAAACGAACGAAACGACACGAAAGGCTCAGTTTTAATATTGCGATTGTTGTGGGAGGACATGTATTATTATCTATGTATTTAAATTTTTTTATTTTATTATGAGAAAAAGTGATTGTTTGGTAGATATCAATAGAAGCGTTCTGTACATGGGTCTCTCTATATTATGCTATATTATAAACCAGGGTTCGGCATTTTTTTTTTGGAAAGGGCCAGATTGTAAAATAAATAGGCTCGGCGGGCCAGGTACTCAACTGGAAGATATTTATGTACATGGATAATTCTATTTAAAAAAAATGGTCTAACATATATGTATACTTTTATTAGAATGTGATATTTTTTCAATTTATCTAAAACAATACAAACAAACGAATACAAATTTTCCAATAGTAAATAAACGTGTTAAAAAAAATTGTTTTAATACGGTGAATGTAATTGTTTTTTCTGAGATAATATTTCATCATACTGGAGATCAAAATAAGTACTTCTTAACATGAAAATTGTCTGTAAACGGGCATCTGTCAATAATGATCTGTATTGTAATTTTACATACTTCATTTTCGAAAATGTTCTTTCACATTGATAAGTACTCCCCGTGCATATCGACTGTGGAAAGGAAAAAGGACGTAACCCACACATACCAAATTTTACAGGAGGCACAAAAAACGTGTTTTGATGATTTTGGGCCATATGCAAATTATGAAATATACACAACTTGGAAGTGCACGGAGACTTCTAAACTGGTGTTTAATTAACATAATCTAATATTAATTAAAGAAATTTACTGATAAAAACTTTTTTTTCAGTCTTTTTTCTTAGTTTAAATTTTCACAGGCTCATCGTTTTTAAAACTTAAGAGCTAAATTTAGATACTAATTCGGCATTTTCAGCTCACATCTTTCTGATAGAACGTGTATCAAGTTTGATACATTGTGATTATCGAAAAAAGCTGTTTTGGAAAAACTGTGGGTGACGTCTTTCTTCCTTTCCACAGTCGATATGATTTAAATTGACCGTATTTATCTTCCGAAAGATATTTACAGAATCGGATTAGATCCATTTCAACAGTATTAACCGGCCCGATTCGACACGCGGGCCGTAGTTTGCCAACCCCTGTTTTAAACTATGCTATAGATTCTATAGGTGTAGTTTAATTAATTTGAATTGATTATCTGAAGTCTTATTATGCAGTAAAGAAGTTTCAAAAATGCATGTTGAAGACATTTCCGATTAATGGCAAACAAATATATCAGATATATAATTATGATTTATTTACATACAAGTATTTTGTAAAATTTTGATAACAAAATTACATGTTTTGATAACTGATTTTTTCGGAAGAAGACAACAAGGCAGGATCCCGAGTATGCAAACCCTAGTTGTGTAGTTGACATAATATGTAAATCAGAGCACAACATCAAACGACGTAGTAATTTATTATGTCATAATTTTATGATACGGCCATATTTTAAATTTTGTAAATAGAGTGAAAGTAAGAGAATAAGATGTACGAATAAGCCAAGGGAGCAGGCGAACAGAGTTTGCCGGAAAATTAAACATTTTTTTAGAGTTAAGGTGACTTGTGACCTGCGCACGTAGACGGAACTCAGAATCAAAATATCTCAGTTATGAAATCTATATTATAATGCTACAAAATTAGCCAGTATTTACCAACAAATATTCGAAACTATTGTTGATAATTTCATAATTCGAATTGTAGGCTTCTAATTTCCAAAACTTACTATTTTCTATTTTTTCATGAATCGGAATGTTTTATTACAACAACAATTCTTTGTCAATAAAAAGGATATTATTAGGTTTACGTCTTCAAAAAAAAAAATTGACTAACACGCCTCGTAAATCAATATTTTTATAGTTAAAAAAAATAGTCACATAAATTTGGGTTTAAAAAGAGGAAAAATAAAAATTAAATGTTTTTTGTAAACTTCATAGAATTATACTGTTTTATAAGATTTGAGAGTGGTAGTAAAGTGCAAACAGTTTATAATAAATAAGAAATAACCTCAAATAGTTATTTTTGGAACTAGGAATAGGCGTAAACTAATCAATGCCTAATACAAAAGTTTACAGTCTTGCATACTTAATTCATTTTCGCCAATTTCGGAAAGAGTCAGTTTTGGGAAAGAGCCCTGCAATTGTGTTAGTGTAAATATTATTTTTTAGATGGATTCACCATTTACATTAATTAAAATTGATAATTTTTTATTACACCCTTGTCTATATGTGATAAAAAAAAACCTAGTTAATAAATGATTTACGACATGAAGTAACACAGCTATCATTTGTGTTAACCTAAATATTATAATCCGTGTATTACTCTCAATGTGAAGCATAGATTTTTCTTATGGTCTTATTATAAGGATGTAATCAAGAAAACCTATTGGTGAGCCAATGATAAGCCTCATTTTATGTATTACTAGCTGGTTCCGAGCAAGCGTTGCAATGCCACCCAAAGAAAGAAAGTGTCTCTGCATTAATTGTGTTTATTGAAGTGCTCGTTTTCCTTTTCTGTCTGTTTGACGTTTGCTGCCGATTGTCTATGTTACGACACACGCGCCACCATTGTAATTTAATTTTTCTACGCCTATAAACTTCGCGCAAATTGTATGAATGGTATGGCAGACATACAAACATTGATTTTGACGTATAATCCCACTGTAAGCTAATTTAAATGTGCCTTTAATCTTCCCAACCTAATTTTTCTCAAGAGAGCCTGAACCCTGCCTGTCTGTTCTTCCAACCGGATGAATCCCAGCGTCGTGGAAGGCCACTGATGACCATCCACAGGATGTACTCGACGGAGTTACGGGACGCTGGGATGACCTGGAAGGAAGCAAGGAGACTGGCTGGGGATAGATAAACATGGAGGAACTTCGTGGTGAACATATGCTCCGTATAGTGAGCGGATATGGAATAAAAAAAATCTTCCCGGAAGTGCAAGCAAAAAATTTGTCAAAGTTTTATTACAATCGGATCAGCGGTTTGGCAGTTACCATAGCGTACGAACAAACAAACATTTATTTTTATATAATAGATTTAAAGAGTGAGTGGAGACGTATGAAATATCACAAACATCTACGCCTTAAGATACACATTAAAAAATCGATTTGTATTTTTTTGTCCGTTCTAAGATTAGAACATGTTACTTCGCTGACGAGTGGACTAAAGCCCAGCGGCGTTCACCACTTGGCTACATAATGGATTGAATATGAAAATAAGCCTTCTCAGAATAAATAAATCGTATGATCCACACAAAATCCGCACACAGCCGGATGTGATTTAAGGAAAATAATATTTTTAAGCAAACGTCTTTTTTCGATACGAAATAACATAAACAATATATTTATAATCAAACAATACATTTTTCCTGCGGACAAAGTATTACGATTTTAATCAAACTATCTGAGTTTTTCAATCTAAAAGATATTAGTGTAATCAGTTTTGAAATCTTGTGCGGATGAAGTTTTCCTTGCAGGCGGCTACAAAATATTTTAGCTGGAAAGAAGTTTTCCACCTACATATGATAGGTATATTTATAAGGGCTTACACAAAACTCGACTGAAAAATGTCTGTTTTTAAGATTTCCTAAAACTCGACTTAGCCCCGCATTTCAAAGTTGCGCAAATAAGATAATTTCATTAAAATAGCGAGTTTTTAAACTGTTAATAAATAATTAAATAATAAAAATAAATTAAAATAAAATAAGTGTATATTAAAAAAAATATCTTTTGTTGTATTGATTAACATTTGAAAAATGACACCGCGGACATATTTAATTTGAATGACGATTCGAATAGGTAAAACAGGACTAATTATACCTGATCCGTTCTCAAGAAATGTATCCGAGTCAAAATGCACGACAAAAATATTTTCAAAATAATCCTAAATATAATATTTTCAACGCATTGATGTATATATTAAACTACATACCAAATCAGTTTCAAGTAAAAATATATTTTTTTAAATTAAATAATAATAAAAACCCATGAATTTAAATATTTAAAATCGGATTATTTAGCTGCAAAAAACCCGGCATTTGAATATGGCAAATTAGGCTAAAAAAAATAAGGAACCGAGCTTCGAAAGAGTGTATTTAGTTGTACGTAAGATTGCAGAGAATTCGACGCAATAAACGGACCTGTTTTCTTTTTAATCTTGAAGCGTGTAAATATAAACCGGTCTAATAAAACAAAAATGATTAAACAATTAATAATAAATTTAATTAAAAGTAATTACAAATTTGACAATACTAATGAAAATAATTTTTAATGCGAGTCTGATAAAATCATGAGTATACATTTTGCAAGAATCAAGGTACATGACCCCCTAAAAATATGGGATAAATAACCTTTGTAAATATAATATATAACATAAACCGTTAGGAGTTAGGACAGTTCAAGGTTAAGTGGCTGTTTGGTGGCTTATGAACTCTTAATATAATGATAATATAATTATAATTTAAAAACAATTCAATTTTAATATGATTTAATTTATTGCTTAAAAATTAAAAGTACAGTATATGGCATTACAGCTGACGCCAATTCGCCGTGCTCTTGACAAATATAACGGGAACAAATAAAAAAACACTACATAATACATCAAAATCAACATACAAAATCATTAAATAAAAAAGTAAACTTAACACACAAAATACTGTTACTAAAAATGTCCACTTCTCTAGGCAATGAGTTGATTAGTCGAGCGACTCATGGAACTGGCTACTCATACGTCCTACGCGAGGAACAAGTTTTTAGAAACAAAAGTTTATGGTCAAAGTTTCACCCACGTTAAAATAAATTAGGAGCATGTAAGTTAATAGTCATGCAAATTTCAGGATTATTAACTATGCCCCGAAGAAGAAGAGAAAAATGCTTTAAACTTGAAATCGATATTCGAGCTTCAAGAGAAGTGAAATGATAACATTCCTACAAGAAATTTGGTGAGGTAGTTTTCATTTAAAGAATTATGAAAGGCGAAGAATTTAAATAACCAATTACATTTGATTGATTTTATTGGTATTTTGAATCTAAAGAATTAAAAAAACCGGTTCGGTTTTGCCGATTTCGCACACCCTTCTTAAAAAGAACATCGCCCCATCGGGCTGCACAAAACTGAAAGAGAGAGAAAATATAATAAAAATATTGCAGTTTCTTTTCGCACACTCTTGATTAATGGATAATTTTAGAAACGTCAAAAATATTTATGTTCTATTTTTGCAGGAAAACTTCTATTGAGAAATGTAGAGAAAAGATTAACTGAGCTTGAAGATAAATATATGATTCGTGCTTGGATTACTCAGGGGTTTGTATGGGTAGTGCTTTTAGATAGGTATACAAATCTCTTTATATATATAATATATATATGTTTATATATATAAACCATGTCTGCTCCCAATGTGGAGTAAATGGAATCGCAATGGAGTTTATCTGAACAGAATTGTTTCTACAAGAACAACTTGTTACTCAGTTGCTTAAATTATATTTTTTCAAAGAGAGTTGGCATATAAAGATAGAACTAGGACAGGACTAGTGGTCAGCTTATCGATTTCACTACGTTCGTTTTTAGGAAATAATAAATAAATAATAAAATAATTTCAACCATACTTCTTACAACAGAAACTATTTTATCTAGAAATGATATTTTCGTCTGCAGGATTATTTAAATACTACTCAAGAAATTCTTTCAAAAATCACGACTTATGTTGTGTTGTGTGTATTTAAACGTTTTACAGATTCTATAATGTTTAGCAAACATATCTAACAGTTCTTTTTGTGTTGAATTAATCATATCAAAAAATTATCGATTTATCTCGCTTGTCGCCCGCTGTGGTCTAGATGGTTAGAGCTTGCTCTACCAATCAGGTGGGGCTGGGTTCGATTCCTGGTAAGGTCAATGTCAAATTAGATGTTTTCAATTTAAATTTAAGATCTGAGACATGGGTGTTTGTGACTTCAATTCTCCTTGAGTTAATGTCATGTGACTTACAAATATTCTCATCGAGTATATCGAGTATGATCTTTCAACTTCAAAATATTTGACGCATTGGCATATAAGCCGTAATGTCATTTTTTTTTTAAATTCAAAAGTATAAGAATATGTATGTTTGATACGTCGCGATTCGCAAATTACCTTAACGGTAAGTTTGATTCAATAACTTTTCATGAGTAGATATTATGGGATGGAATAAGTGTTGGTAAAATAGCGTCACACGGGCGAAATCCTTGGGAGAATAATAATTTAATAAATGTCAGATTAGGGGAGCACGTACATTCCCCGGTCTCATGCAAAACTACGTGATACAAATTTTAGTAGACCGCCACAACATAACACAATACGGAGCTCAAATTTGCCTCACAGTGATCAATTTTACAAAACATTCAAGTCAGTTGATATGAGATTATCAAAATGAACAAATGTTGTTGAAATTTTACCAATAAATATCAAAACAACTGAAAAAAAACTCATACTAGAAGAAGTGGGCCGAAGAAGAAATTTTCATCAACCTTGCTTTTAAAATAGTTAATAAACAAATCATTTAGATTTAAGTACAGGTACAAAGTGATAGTAAAAGTAAAACATGGAAGTCAATTTAACCATTAATAGAATAGAATCAATGATACTTTCAATCTGGACTGTGGAGTCGGAAGAAGTAAAAAATATATATAATGATGTGTATTCAAACAAAATAGTCCAAAGTGTTGACACTGCATGCTTGGCTGACTAAAAATGATTTGATAATTTACATATATGTTAGTTAAAATGTAATAATCTAAAAAAACCCTCGATGTGGGAGTCGTTTTTTATTTTAAAGGTAGAGTTGAAGTCGGAGTCATTTTTACACGACTCCACAGCCTTGCCCTGCTTTTAAATATAAAACTTTTCAAATACGTTGGTTAATCAATAATAAATTTATTTATTATGAAATTTACCCCTCAGAACATGAGTAATTGATTTATAAGTAAACTTATTGTAAATTATTTTATTATCATTTGTATCTACCCCTGTCCCCGCGTTTTAATGCAATAAAATAACCTTACTTTTAGCTTGTAATTAATAAGTTAATAGTTGGAATTAATATTCACATTATAAATGAACCGACATACAGAACAGACAATTAGTCTGAAGATGATTTTTAAAAAAGTAAAACATGCGTTACGATTTATAACACAATTAGTTGAATAACTTAGATATCAAAATAAATTTTGATATATGAATATATTATTTTAAAAAAATTTCCATTTTCAAACCGTAGATTTTCTTCCCAACAGCTTCTCGTCAAACTGCCTTGTATGCTGAAAATATCAATTTGGAATATATAATTTTATTTTGGTAACAGACGGAGATGTGAAATATGACTAGAGCGTTGTTTTTAGAATGATAAATCGTTTATCATTAAAAATAATTCACAGGATTGTAAATGAAATTATTTTTATGAAAACCGAATAAAACGTGACATGTCTATAAGCCGCACTTATTAATTGACGATGTGCTACGGAATGTGCTACGTCGTAGACGCACCCACGTAGAATGTGAAATTATTACTTGAATTATGAAATACATGTATAGTAAGTAGTATTGCGTAAGAAGAATCTAATGCAAGTTTTATGTTGTAGTTTCATGATTATTAAGATCTTAAAATAACTTTTAAATGTATTTGCCAAGTAACTTGAAAATAAATAAACGCGTTCAAATAATTGAGGACTATAAATTTTACAGTTTTTTAAAATTGATTTTTCAATCGATTTATGAATTTCTGTTCAAAGGCATGGATGTATGTGATGTCTTGAATTCCCCCTCTCACCCATCCTATCCTATGAACGGGGCGTATCGAGAGCGATTAGCTTACCACTCATCCTGTCATAGCCCTATCCTTCTATCCCTACTCTTTTTGGAAAAAGAGAGGTTGATCAACTGAGTAACAATCAGTTCTCGTAGAAACACTTCTGTTGAGATAAACTCCATTAGGATTCCATATGCTCCACATTGGGAGCGGACATGGCTTAAAAATAATTTTTACAGATTAAAAATATCAAAGTGTTTTAAGTACTACAGTTTTTAATATATTTTTTTAACTAGAGCTAGTTCTGACAAATAATTGAGGACTATACATTTTACAGATTAAAAATATCAAAGTATTTTAATTCTACAGTTTTTAATAATTTCAATTTAACTAGAACTAGTTCTGACGATGGCTATAATATCCGAAATAGCTATCAACGCATAAAAATGATTAAAAACTGTAGAACTAAAATACTTTGATATTTTAAATCTGATATAATGGAGTTCTACCAAGTAAATGCCAAATCAATAAATAAACTATAAATCTATCTTTGTTATGAAATACACAGTTTTTGTATTTGCTATGTGTACAGTAAGCTCTCCAATCCCGATTTCCCGAATCCCGTAATCCCGGAAATGGCACGGTCGCGATTCCGGGATTTCGGAATCGAGAAATTTTCAGCAAATCCCGTAAATTTATAAGATTTTGGATTTGGAAGAGTTAGAGAAAAAAAAAACAAATCACGCTGGTATTTTGGGCGAATCGGCAAATTTCATGGTTTTTGAAATTGGACACCAAAAATTTTCTCAAATTATACACGATTTCATGTTGAATGCCCAATCCCGGGAATACAAAAAGGCTCCGGGATTGGATACCCTAGGCCCCTAGTGTACAGGTCGTCCGTGAAAGTAAAATTAGTTTTATTACACGAAACTAACGAAGACTTCCGAATGATTGTAGATGGAGTTTGTCTTTAAAAAGCCTTCTCTCAGAGGAAATTATAAAAATGCTCACACATGCTCGTTTAATGACCGTCGGGGGAAAATTCCTTTCCGCGCTCATTATTATAAAACGTCGTGTAAAATTGAAGGACCTACAAAACCGTCTTTCTGTAAAAATGCATGACAGATATTCAGAGAAATTTAACGATTTTAAAAATTTATTTTAGATTTAAATAAAAAATAGCTTCTACATTCAGCTTTTATATTTGTCACTTTTAGGGTGTTCACAATCAATACTTGGTGGAAAGGTATTATATTAAGAAAAGACAATATTCCTTTGTACTTTATTTACAGAATCTTCATGGCTGTCGATTTTTTAAAAGTATACATATTGAATGGAAGCAGTTAAACCAGTTAAATTATGAATAAGTATTTAACTTTAGAAATGTAGCATTTTAGATCACTTTATTAAAATTTACGAAATTATAATTATGTTTGTAATTAAAATTAGTCGCCCTTTAACTTTATGAATCTTTGATGATTTTTTAATGTTATGTTAGAGGTGCTAAAAATTTCAATTTTGTGTTATTATAAAGTCACCTCTACTGTTATTTTTAAATTCTTTTCAATCCCAATTGTTGTTTACACCTTTTTATTTCAATTTGTTTTTAGCACTGTTAAATGAATTAATTAAAGAGTGTAAATAAAGTACATAAAAATATTGTCCTTTCTTAATTTTATATTCGTGTATTCTACTACTTTCATCTATACGTGAGAACGCCAATTAGCAATCATAAGGTTCAAGGCTGGTAAATGCTTAATTTTTATTTTTGTCTATGGGTGTTAGTGTTTTTTTTTGTACTCGATTTTTTTTTTAAAACCATGTCCGCTCCCAATGTGGAGCACTCCTACCATTAACTCCATAGTTTATCTCAACAGAAGTGTTTCTACGAGAACTGCTTGTTATTCAGTTGCTCAACCTCTTTTTTTCCAAAGAGAGTAGGGATAGAAAGATAGGGCTAGGACAGGATTAGTGGTAAGCTAATCGCTCTCGATACGCCCCGTTCATAGGATAGGATGGGTGAGAGGGGGGAGTTCAAGACATCACATACATCCATGTCTTAGAACAGAAATTCATAAATCGATTAAAAAATCAATTTATAAAACTGTCCGTACCGGGATTTGAACCCGGGCCCTCCGTAGCCGAAGCCAACAACGTTGAACACTCGACCACACAGGCGGCACAGGCGGCGTACTCGAACACTGAGTCAAAAATTGATTCTTAACAGTGAAGTTGCATACAAAATAATTAAAATAAAAATAATAAAACATTTTTAGTACTTTTTCCACATAAAATTTATTAGATCAGGACCGGTTTCGCTCATCGCGAGCATTATCAACTGATAAGAAAAATACAAAAACAGTGATATTTATACAAATTTAAATTTAAATAAAAAGGTGTAAGCGTGTAAGGACGTGTATTTCAATTTAAATTTGTATAAATATCACTGTTTTTGTATTTTTCTTATCAGTTGATAATGCTCGCGATGAGCGAAACCGGTCCTGATCTAATAAATTTTATGTGGAAAAAGTACTAAAAATGTTTTATTATTTTTATTATAATGCCATTCCACCAAGTATTGACAGTGAACACATTAAAAGTGTACAAAATAATTCCTTGTTAAAATGTCACTGTAACCGTATTGATGAAAAAAAATAATGTTTCAGAGTAGTGGCAGACGGCGAAAGGCGTTTAAAGTATTGTTAAAGCTGTTTAATACGACTCAACAAAACTGATTAAATATTTTCGTATTTGGTTGATGCGAAAGTCGTGATTTTATCAGGATCGCTTTTATTTTACGCTTTCACATATGTATAAGAGTATAATACATACAAAAGCTCTTAATTGGTTTACATAAAAGCGAATGATATCTTTAAATTTTCAACCTAACTTAAAATCTCAAAAACACGCATCTGAGTAAGTTATTTGTTTGTAGAAGTTATTTTTATGTGTAAAACCACGCGTGAATCAAAGTTTTGTACTAACCCTTCGTTATGTATAGATAGGGTTGCCAATTATGATTTCTTATAGTATGAAGACTCTCTCTCCAAAAAAAATCCACAACAGAACGGTTTTGGTAACGAAGTCAATAAATCCAAAAGTTTTCTTTCTAATCTATAGATTAACATCTAAGCTTTGATAATTGTGACTGCTTCATATCTTTCCAAAAACTTTAAGTTTTTAGCTAACAACTGAGGTAATATTTAAAAAAGGATGCTTTAAAATAACGTCATAATTCTATAAATTAAAAGTATAATATATAATTTTATTGAAATATTGCTATGAGCTATGATCAAAATAAATCATTGAGTATCAGTAGTATTTATTTATAAACAACCGTGTCAAAGTTGCGTAATAAATTTCATCCGCAAGACATCTAGATACAAATAAGATTGTAATATATGACGAGCTTAGAATCAAAAAAGATATCCACTTTTCATAAACAAAAAAAAACATTTTTTTCTTATAAATACTTAGAATTGTTTTATTATTAGGTCATATTTTGACCCATAATTGCACGGCAACTACAAAGGTTTTAGCGACGCTAAAATTAAATTCTGTTCTTTTGAATAAGCACTCTAATATTTTAGTGATATCTCATTTTCCTTCGGTTGTGAAAAGATCTTTTTGGCTCATATTTTTGTATCAGTTAAAAACGTTCAATCATTGATAATGAAAATCATGTTAGGCAAAAGTTATGGAAAATGAAAGGATTTTTTTTACATATCGGTAGAACAGGGCGATGTAGAGGACAGTCGCCAGCCCTATCTATAGATATCAGAATCAGAATGAGCATCAAGCCCAGTGGCGTGGCGTCAAAGTGCCTCAGCAGGGAAAACTTTCCCGCAATGAATTCCGCGCGAAGTGGCTCCCCGCGATAAAGCCGAAAACTTTAACTATAAAAACTACTTTATTTAATAATCCGCTAGCTGCTGGCAGACTCCTCCCGCCCAAATCCGTTGCAGGGTGTCGCTCTAGCCACCCACCATTTGATATATGACGCCTTTTTACGTGGAAAGTTACTGGGAATCAATTTAAGTTTATCAAGTAACATAGTTGGAAATCTTTCCTGCGACGAGGTTTCGGTTTATCACACTTGTATCACTCTACTTCCATAAAATAGTATTTATTGGTGAACGAAGGTTTTAGAAAAATAAAAAATGCGCATTGCTTGCCCATATTTCGCTTAATTTATCAATTACTATTTTAAAGTTTAAATCGTATAAATACATGTGTTTGCCGGAAAGATTTACTATTTTTTTGGTCGCCATTCTGTTGAACATGAATTTTGGCAGTTCATATTTGACACACGCAGTATAGACGTAAAACATGTATTGTATTAAACTATTCAATAAACCAACGTGCTTTAATCGTAAAAACGTTTTATCAATCATCTATTATTGTAGTAATCAAAAAAATAGGTGAAGTTTTAGGCAGAAATAATGTGCCATCAATAGTCATTGTTTATCGTTTACTGAATTATTTTAGAAGCCTGATCCAGAACGTCCCAAAAGATCAGCTGAAGACATTGCTGCTGTCCAAGAGTATGTACAAAACAATATATTAACCTCAGTTCGACACTGTGGTAAAAAAATCTGACTTAAAACAAACAACTTTGTGGAAAATGATGCATTTCATTTAAAATTCAATAATTGACACAGGAGCTTCTTTGAAATGACCATTTACGACGCTAAGATGGTGTTACAGCTTGCTCATGATAAAATTAATTATCTTGAAAATATCACATTGCGTAATGAGGCCCATTTTTATTTAAATGGGTACGATACTTACTAAATAGTCGGTTCTGGGCAGTAGAAAATCTTTGATATCAGAATAAGATGATTTGGGCTTAATTAGCGTGTGTTTCTAACAACACGGTCCAACTTCACATATATACAGTCAATGTTACAATAGAAATTTATTAAGCAGTTAACCTTTCCGGAGAACACTCTGTAAAGTTGTCGAGGACTAAATACTTTCAGATTATATTAACAAGAGAAGAAAAGAACATTTTTATTTCAGAGAAAGTAGGTATATGCGAGGATTGGTTGTTGGCTAAACATGGAGTTTCCCGGTTAGTTCAAACAATCACATGTATTCAAACTCCTGGAAAAAAAAGTTACCCATTTGTATTTTATTATTGAGATATGACGATTCAACTAATAAATACTTTAATTATGTTAAAAATAATTTGCCATAAAAAAATCTTTTTACGGTACTATACGTATTAGGGTATCCAATCCCGGAACCTTTTTCCTATCCCGGGATTTCGAGATTGACTAATTTTCAATCCCGGGATTGGGATTAACTCACCGAGGAATTTGAAATCCTTGATTTGGTATACTTTTTCCCAAATTGTCTCAAAACCTCGTTTTTTTAGCTCACCGAGGAATTTAAAATCCTCGATTTGCCAATTCCGTGTCAATCTTCGGGATTTGCTCAACATTTCTCAATCCCGAAATCCCGGAATCGCAGCTGTGTCAATCTTGGGATTTCGGGATCAGAAGATTGAACGAGATCCCGGGATTAGATGCCCTAATACGTATGTCATGGAAATTAATTTTAAATATACAATCAAAATAAAAGTATTTTTGTTTCAAATGTTGTGTAACCAAGTCTTTCACAAATTACAAAGCAGCTGCAATAACACAGTTGTAGATTTTTAATCATGCACAAGATTTTGAAATATTCTAGAAACACTGGCTTCCGCATGGAATGTAAATGTTTCAAAAGAATCTTCAACACGTGTTTCTCGTAACAAAAAAAATGAAAAAAAAGGTAACATTGTTATTCAACTGGTTGTGTGACTAGGCTTGAATAAGTGTGACACGTATTTCTTTCAAAAGCATCTTTTTCGCAACTCTATAGAAAAAATATTAAGTTGACACAGATTCTAAGTCTTTATTATACTATATGATAAAATGAAATAGTTCTGATTACTAAATTAAATAATAAAATAAAATTTCTAAAATGAGATATATGTATGTAAGTCGGATTTTTCTGAATACTAAATTTTATTACAACGAACTAACTTTTGTGAAGGTTTCTACCTGTCTGGAGAAAAAGTAGAAACATTAATATTGAAGGTAAAGAATATAATCAAAAGATATCTAAAAAGAAACACTTTTTAAAAATTTGCTAATAAGAAATAATGCATAATTATTATTGTACAATCGAGTTAATATTCATAAAAAGCTTTGAACTACAAGTTATTGATAAAAAACCTTTAAAAAGCCCCCGGTAGGGATCGGAATTCCCGTTTTACTGAAACCTGGATATCGGTATTTATGATGTTTTTCAATGCAATACCGGTTTTAAAATACAATTATACCGGTATTTTTTGATTTGATGAAAAATATGTTAGTAAAATTGTTCGCGACGAATTGAAATATTTTAAGTTTGCTGATAATAATACATTTTTAACGACGGTGTTTTATATGAAATAACAACGAAATACAGATTTTCATTCCCTCGCTCAGTATTGCAATCCTAATTACTTTTTTTTTTGTAATAACTGTATTGATATGTTCGTCCGGTATTGCAATCCTTAGTTTCCGGTATATTTTTTTATCGTGAGGGACTTTCCCTATCAAAATAAAGTTATTAGTACATATTGTAATTAGATATGCTGACGCTTGTATCTTTTCTCTCTCCGCGCTTTATAGTTTCCTGATTCTAAATAACTATCAAATCCATCGGATGTTAACTGTCAGGGCTTTAGAATTCTTCTAATTAAGTACCAATTCATTCAATAAATCTATCTAGTTTTGAATAATTTGCGTTATTCTTAAAGAATGTTCGATTGTTAATAGATAAACTTTCACATAAGCAATGAATGATACAGTATATTGTTACTTATGTATATGCTAGACTGCAGGGTTTCCCATTTTTTTTCTGTAATGGAACACTTTGCAAATCCGGAAATTTTAACGGAACACTTGGCTTATTTTTTAGGTCGGGTAATTTACAATAGTATAAATCCAAAAAAAAGCTTATTATTTTTAATTGGTTTGGCGTCAAGCCTGTTCCTGTACTTTGTTTGACTTCATTGCAGCATAAAAATAATGCTTCGCATAAATAGGTTGTATAAAACAGAAGTAAAACAATAAAAACTTGTTTTGGCACATTGAGGGATTCCTCTGACAAACTCACCAATAAAGAAATTTATATAATAGTCACTGATAAAATCAGTCAAATTTTCTTAAACACTAACACTTAATTAGAAAATTAAAATAGACTTCAGAAAATGTAATCATTCTTGCTATTTTTTGGAAATTATTGAATAGAATGGTTTTTAAGTTATGTGGATGTTCGCGGAACACCTATTTAGGTTCAGTGGAACACGAGTGTTCCGCGGAACATAGTTTGGGTAACTCTGTGCTAGAGAATAATTAATTTTGAAGTAGCTTACCGTTTAAACTAAGTGCTATTTTGTATTTCAAAGAAGATTACAACTAACAAGTCAACTGCCACAATAAGTAGAAAGTTAAGGCTGTTATAATAATTCGCATTTGACAAAGATAACCAAGTTTGGTTTAATTGGAAGATTCATTGATTGCTTACTTAGGTAGCTACTAATTAGCTAGTAATTGTCAGTTGTTTTGGTAAATATAATGTATGTATCAAAAATATACACAGTCTAAGGATACCGCTGTATTGTGTGAAAGTAAGCAAGACGATGGCAACAGAAGTACAAATCTTGAAGCACGGCGTGATAACTCTGAGCTCCATTTTTGGAAAGCAGATGTGACGACCGGTGTGAAAAATTCTTTACTCTTAAGAAAATACTTTTATTGCTAGTGGTTTCCAACATAGTTGTTATCAAGGTACGCACGATGCTTTTTTTATCACTCATTCAAATTTGATTGATTATTGGTTTTCGATATGTTATGAAGCAGTTTGTAAGATTGAATTCTAACAGCGAGGATAGTGTTAATTAATTTGTTTCTTTAGAGTAAACAAAATTCCACTTTTTCACTAATTTGTTGTAATATAAACAAATAAAAAATATTCCAAATTAAGGAATTATTCAAAATACAGTAAGTAAAGCGATTTAAAAGAAGTTGTTTCCATTTAATTCTTAGTAAAATAATAACCTGATGAATGACAAAACTGTTTGTTAATGTTTTTACGTTCACAATATAAAACCGGTCTGGTGTAATAATAATAAAAAATAACATACTTTTATCTACTACATATGTGTTTTAATTATTCCTTTATTTGATTGTTTCAGGTTCCTAAGTAGATTATTGCTGTATTGCAAAAAATGGCAATCTGCATTTTTCTTTTAGTTTCTTAAAATAATCGGTACGGAATTCTACTACTATTACGCGCAATTAAGGGATTCTACGAAACACACTTTAGAAATACCTGTGTTTTTTTCAAATTATAATGTGGTAAAACCCCCATTTACACTAAAGTCGGGACAGTGTAATTCGGGGTAGTGTAATTGGGGGAGTGAATCTCATACAAAATCAGGGATTTGGTTTTTTCCGCAATAAATGCAAAACTAAGATTTTCCTTAGTTTTACAAAAACCACCTGAATGCAAAGCGCGCCAAAATCCAACACATAGACAGTCGCCCAGCTATACGTGTATAGCCTGGCACGTAATGAATTCACTGACGCTAGCAAACATTTGGCTTTAGGCGCCGTATAGACGACCGTCTCGTAGCAACGAAAATGGATTGCGAAAGTGCAATTGGGGGATTTTCGGCGAATATTTAAAACTAGCGCATAATTCGGGGTAGTGTAATTGGAGGTTCCACTGTATGTGCAATTCCAGACAACGAAATATTCTTAGAGTTACATGTAAAAAGTTTAATTTAACTTAAAAAATGAAATAATTATTTTTGTATAAAACTTTGCATAAGACTTCAGTAATACAAAAATGACGCTGAAGAAATATTAAAGATAATGTATTCGAAGGACTGGCAGTAAAAGGACCAAAACTCTTTGTTGTGCATGTTCACATCGAAAACTATCAGGTGTGTATTTTCTATTCGAACCGCAATAAAAGAATATAGGCTATATTCGAAAAATAAAAACGGTGTAAAATGAAAATATAGTTTTTTCATTGACTCTTAAAAGAGTTATCCTAAAATATTAATGCGGACACATCTTGGCAAATGAAAAAACGAAATTTAAAATGCTAAAGAATTTACAATTTTTTGATATTTATTAAAAAAAGTATTGAGTTTTTAGTTTATTGTGGAAAATACCAAAAATGATAGGTGCTTTCATAATATATCGGCTGTAGAAAGGAAAAATGACGTAAACCACAGTTTTTTCAAAACAGTTTTTTTTGATAATCACAATGTATCAAACTTGATACACGCTCTATAAAAGAATGCGAGCTGCAAATGCCGAATTAGTATCTAAATTAAGCTTTTAAGTTTGAAAAGATGACCTTCTAAAATATTTAAACCAAGAATAAAAACCAAAATAAAAGTTTTTCCTAGACAATGTCTTTAATTAATATTAGATTATGTCAATTTAACACCAGTTTAAAAGTCTCCGTGCAATTCAAGGTTGTGTATAATTCATAATTTGCATATGGCCCAAAATCATCGAAACACGTTTTTTGCGCCTCCTGTAAAATTTGTGAGTCACGTCCTTTTCCTTTCCACAGTCGATATTTCAAAGAGTAATCTTAAATGCCACATTGTATTCAAGCTTTTTATTTTATTAACAGTTTTCAAAATAAAATATAAGTTCTTAGTTGAAATTTACCAATTTATTTATTGAATAAAGCATCAACTCACTGTTTGAATGTTTCAGGTGCCCTTTTTGTCCTATTCTGTATACGGTAGGTCATTTATATTAAAATTAAATTTCTTAACGATGTATAACCAGGATTTATCCAAAAAAATACATTTCTTTTCATTTAAAAATGTATATCGGCAGTAGATTTGTGGTAGTTTATTTTAAATATAGCACTCAATTTGAAAAAAATATACAGATTGTGCAGCTTATTAAGAAACGTGTTTTGGTTTTACATATATATAGAGCGGTAAATATCGCCTCTCCTGTAAAAATCGCCAAGCTTTATTTTCAGGGTAGAAAAAAAGAAGCTTTAATGAAAGAATTAAAGAACATGGACGAGTCTCATTAGTAATATTTTTTCATAAACTTTGCTAATCATTTAGAAAATAGAAGATGATAGCAATTTTAATAAAAAATGTAGAAATACTATATTGAGTTACTAATAAAAGTTTCAGTATGAACATATAAGAGTTCTTGAAAATCAATTAAATTATTAGTTCATAGAATTTGAATTGAACTTGCAGCTCACCATTGTTGAACTTATTTCCATTTATTCTTTCTTATATTACTTATAAATTTGATACATTTGTAGTTATTACTATTATTGTTTTAATCTACCCCCTATTTATTCAGTAGAAAGGAAAAAGCCCCAAGTGCCAATTTGTTATTAATAATTAAACAATTATAATCAATGTTTACTTTATTCATAAATAGCCTTACGATAGTTAGTCAGAAAATGCTTCTTAAATTTTCGAAAAATGTGTCGCAGTTTGTTAAAAAATCTTTAGAAAAGCAAAGTTGTAAAATTTTATTTGGTTTTTTATTACGCACCAAGATGCTTAAAGTCAAAGAAACGGAAGATGAGGCTACGAAAAACTAAACGTTAGATAATCACTCTGTGTACGCTTTGTTTTTAGGTTTGGGTAAATAATTCGTGAAGAAAGATATAGACACCACAAAAAGCATGATTTTGGATAAAAAAACCAATCATCGATTTAAAAAAAATATTAAATGCATTTGTCTATTCCGTTACTAAAAACCTTGCCCCTAAAGACGGGCGCATGAACGTCTAGCAACATTATATAAAGTTACGATAAGTGGTGATTATTCAAAGTTTTGGAAACACTTGCACGTTCTTTTCTTACGGTGTTATAAAACGATTAAAACATGTATGATTTATTGAAGGTGATGGCAATATCAGTATAACACGCTAAATTACGAAAATTTTCTTTAAATATAAATTAAGAGAGCCTATAAAGCTAAATTAGTATTCGTTCAATGGTTGGTGAATTCATTTTACATACCGATGAAATACTTTATTAGGTTAAGAAATATTTGTTTGTTTTTATTCTATTCTTTTTATTTATCCTAATATTTTTCTTATCAGATTAATAAAATAAAATTTCTTGAAAAATACGACGTTCAGATTCATTGCATATAATAAATAGTTCCTCAATTTAAGGGTCCTGTTAAAAAAATGCATATAAAAACAATAAGTAACGAAAGAAAAGGAAAAAATTGTCTGTGGTTGCATTTATAATAATATGTTTAATGCTTTGCTTGCATGTGTATTTTTTGCTTTGCGCCTGAGGAGAATTTATTTTACTTAACGTAGAGATGGCAATAAATTCAATTTAGCGAGGGATGAAGTTTACATAAAAAAGATCCCTCCGCAGCTCACTTCCGTCCCTTCCTTCCTTCACGAAAATCTCCTTTGAGCGAAATATTTTATGACGCAGATTACTTCAAACATTTCGGTTTCTTGGATGTCTCCAAAGACACAATTGATGGAAACAAGAGACTTTAGTGTTCTTGCAAAAAATGGCGTTGGAAATTATTATTTTAAAATCTATTTAGTTATGACATCAAAGTAAAAAGCTGAAATAAAGTTTTACGAGAGATGGATAAAAAAGTTTGAATGGAGAGTGGCGACAAAGTGAAATAAAAAATATTTTTTTAAAATAAACCATTAAAAATACTTGCGCCACAGATTTTTGTGTAAAAACCTTTCAATGATATATACCTAAAGCTCTTTTTGCACGCTTCAGTGTAATGCAACATATATTTATATTTATCTGTGTTCGCTCTAACTTTTTTACACGGTTTTCTTTACATAGTTGTTTTTAATAGAACGTATTCCTCGTTCAATAAAAGCTGTACCAATGACGTCACTAAAACAATATATTTGATTGCTATAGGAAAAATAAACGGTTAAGATATGTATTATAAAAGCAATACTTCAAAAAGGTACGAAAGCAAAAAAAGATTATGCAAAACTAGGCAACTGTTAAAATTACGCTAGAGGTGAGGATTCTGTGGTGTTCTGAGACCTCAAAAACAAATTTTCGGCTTACTCGAAATCAGTGATGCGCACTGAATACTTGGCAATCGAATTCAATCTTGGAGGCAACATAGAAGTTTTTATAATCTTTATTTATTCTGCTATTAAAAATAGAATCATAGCGAATTCATAAATTATTGTATTTGATAAAAACAACAATTTGAATCGTCCAAATTATGTACATTCACACAAGTTTTGTCACTAACGACCCAGGTTTCGCCTTTCAGCATCTTCATGTTACACGATTTATTTGTAAATACAATTCTTGAAACTACTTACTACTAAAATCTGTGGGCATTCCCATAAGCTTATCCTGTTCGCCAGGAATGGCTATAAATTCAATGAAACATTTATTTCTTATATAAAAATGAAAAAACTAAAAATTCATTTACTAAGCGTCAGTTCAAGTTCATCCGTGCACTTGAACGCCTGAAGATGCCGAAAGGCGAAACCCGGGTCGTTAGTGACAAAATCTGTGAGAATGTACATAGTTTGAACGATTCAAATTTAATATTGAAATTCCACCAAGCACCTTCAGTCGAAATCTTAAAAAATAATGTTTCTTCTTGCCACGTAAATATATTATTTACATTGTTATTGATGTGAAGCAAGTCGCTCTAAATTTTGAGCTCACTGCGACAGGTCATCTGCATATTAACCTATGTAACTTTTAATACATATTTAACGTATTGGGATTCATTTTACAAGTTAAGCATTGGAAATGTAGCATTTGGCTTAAAGAGGGATTCTAAAAAAAATCTTTTTTCACAAAATGGCAGCCGTTAAAACAATTTTTACGTTTTTTAACAGTTTCAAATTAAAAAAAAATAGTAAAACTTTGTGACTGACTTCAATCTGCTACGGGTCATAAAAGAATGCATAGAAAAAGTTCACACAAAGTTTCAAATAAATCTGTTTAGTAGAACATGAGATATTATGCACGCCAGCTTGAAAAAAGTAGTTTCGAGAAAAACGTGTTTAAAGTTTCGAGTTTCGATTTGTTCTGGTCGGACTAGCTCAGTTGCTGCGTCCCCAAAATTGCTGTAACTTGGTAAATAATTAAAGTTTTGAAAAATCCCTTTGAGGTCATACTTTCAAATGTCTAAACTTTAGAAAAATATTTAAAATAAAGAATCGATTTTTTCAATTTTCTACACTAGAATACCCCCTTAAGAAATGGAGCGCACAAGTTTCATGAATGCGACTTTAGTATTTTACTATAATTAATAAAGCCTTACGCTAAAAAAAGTTACTCATCTCTTAACAACACAACTGTTTTGTGACGTACTATTCCGTCTCATTTGTCATAGTTTTGTTTTTGATATTTGAGCTATTGAAATAACTCATTATTTCTATATTAAACAAATGAAGTCATCTAGAGCAACTTGCGTATGTATTGCGTTATAAATAACAAACCTATATGGTGGTTTCTCGTATGAAACAATAACCCCTTTTCCATGCTTCCAATGATTTTCGCCGGAGTATAAAGATATTCCACGAAACGGCTTAATTCAATGACAGATGTCATTACTTTGAAAGGTTCGTTCGACCGGAAAAATAAAAAAAAGGTTTGAATCTTTGGTAAACGCTTGGCGCTGACCCTTTTACCGCGTCGGTCGTGTTGCGTCGAAGGAGGTATTTATGCAAATGTAGCTGGGCACCAACAATCCCGCAGGCCTATCATTTGTTTGCCGGCAAAGCCTCTAATCTCGCAATTGGCGGCGCACTCGCACATACCACCCTTGCCACGTCGAAATAATAGTTTTATTTTGCATTGAGAATTATAAAATAAAACCACATATCTAGATTATACAAGTAAAGAAAGAATTCATCACCCCACCCCACCCTACAAATGTTCATACCCGTATAAGGAGGTGTATTTAAAACAAATCCATGTCCACTCATAATGTGGAGCGTTTGGTATCTTATGAAAGTTTGCTACTCAGTTGCTCAACCTTTCCCTTTTCCGAAGACAGTAGGGATAATACTTTTTGAATGTTTTCATATCACGCTAAAAAAGATAGTTTGTAAGTTATAGTCTTATTAGTTTACGACACAAATAGTACATAATTTGTAGGCATTGAATATGTCCAATTGCAGGTTGGCTGACCAGAGCTTCGAACCACTATTTTTTTCGTTCCGGTTCAATTAAAAAAATATATATCGGTTCGGTTCCAGTTTTCGTTCCGGAAAAAATAACGGTTTTAACGGTTTTCAGTTCCGTTCCGGTTCGAAGCCCTGTGGCTGACAGTCAATTTTTGCCCCATTATTTAATTTATCATTATAAAACATTACATGAAAACAAAAAAAAATGCAGCTAAAAAATAAAATGTCTCTCTACCAAAGGCAGATAGCAGTATTTTTTTTATATTGTGTCCTAGTCAAATTAAAGTGATTGACAAATTATTGAAGCCATCACAGCCGCTGAAATATATTTTATTCTTCGAGGGTGTCGACTTTTTTCGTGCTAGCTGTTGTGCCTTATATAATTGATGTTAATATATTGCTTTTTCATCCTAGTTAAATATTATGTTAGACAATAAGTTATATTGTAGTTCGAATAACAGATATTGAGAGTTTCAAATCAGTAACATACCTGTATTTTTCTTTCAAAATAACATAGACAATACAGTCAATCCTCTTTTTATGCGATTTCCATGTTATGCGGTTTTTTAGAAATGAAAACTTAAAAAAAATGTACTATATTAACGTACACAATATTACATCACGAGCATCTTTGTATTTTGGATATAATAGAAAATGAATCATTAACACTAACCGACATTTGTAAAAATATATGATTTTGGACGGCTTAAATCATGTTGCATCTGCCATCGCTGAATTAAGTCCACGTACTTTAAATTTATGCTAGAAAACAGTGTTGCCTGAGTTTGTTACAGTTGATAAAATCATTGAAAAATCTTCGATATCAGCTGAAATTGTTACTTAAACACATTAACTTCGCGGAGAAGGGTTTGATACCGTTTGCGAAAATGATATCGTCGAATTACTTATCGATAATGCTATATATACGTGACAATGATGTTATTAATTTTACATTAACTATTGACAAAGAACCAGAAAATGGTGATGAAGTGGAAGAAATTCAATTCCCCTCACTGCGAAAATAGTTCAAGAAGGTCACCAAATTTGCAGTAAATTAGAAAATATAGCAAACTGCAGAAACAATTAATCATGGAAAACACGAAACTTTTTTATGCGATTTTGAGTATATTTTAACTCACTGTTTTAACGTAATGCAGATTTTAAAATGTATGGAACATATCCCTACTTTTAGTATGGAAGTCAAGTCTTTTTTATGCGATATATCGCATAAAAACACGATATATTGTGGAACGCATCTACCGCATAAAAAGAAGATTGATTGTACATGTTTTTTCAAGTACAATGTTGCGAGCGTCCATGCATTTTCTCCCTTGTACTGTGTGACACTAATACCAGACACTTTATTGTCGATTAAATGCCATTTTAAAAATAAATTGTGTAAATATACAAAACATGTCCCGCGGTGTCCAATTTACATTTGAGTTTAGTGCGAAGCACAGCCGCGGCGTGCTGTAACCGCTTTTGGAATATTTTAACGGTTATTTGTCGCATGTTTCATTTACTTTATATAAACACACACACAACATATTGAAAATATTGTGTACGTAATCGATAAACAATGAACTAATTGCATATTATATTATATGAACAACAAAAAAGGTATTGTAAGATTTCAGTTTGTGTTAATTTCTTTTTCTATCTTAGAAAAACGGAAATATATTATTACGATTTTTAAAAGGTACACTTTGTCATTAGATAACAAATCAATATTTTTTGGTTTAACGCACAATCATTCGTATGTAAGCATAGCATATATCAATGCTTTTTTCCCTATGTAAAGCGGTGGAACAGCTTTCCGGCACCTTTTTTCTTGGCCTTTTTAATGTTTCAAATAAATATTTGAATTTTTTTATTTCTCATTTTCTTAACTTGTTTAAGCACCTTTGACACTTTCCAATACTTTAAAATAAAAAGACGAGAGAGGCTTCCATAAAGGATCTCACAAATTCGAGACCCTGTACGAACAGAATTTTCTTTAATCGATTTCTGTTTGAAGGCATAGGTGTCTGTGATGACTTAAAAAAATCCTCCCACCCTTCCAATATAAAATAAATGGAGTAAAGAGAGAACGATTAATTGACCACTAGTTCTGTCCTAAACCTGTTCTTCTATTCTTACTCTATTTGAAAAAGAGAGAAGTTGAGCAACTGAGTAATAAACAGTTATTGAAACAATAAAAAATAGAGGATTATTCAAAGTATTTTATTTTTTATTATACATAATTAATTATATAAGCGTCGTGAGAGAATTTTAGCAACGGTAATTGATTGATATCGTCGGGTTATATGGCACAGCGGTTAGCGTTGTGGGCTTCCGTGCCGGACCTCACGGGTTCGAGTCCCAGTACGATCAGCATTTTTCGATTGATTTATCGATTTCTGGTCGAAGGCATAAGTGTTTGTGATGTCTTAATTTCCCATCTTTCGATAACTGGGCGAAGCGAGAGCGATTAGTTAACCACTAGTCCTGTCCTAGCCTTATCTTTCTATCCCTACTAATCTCTTTGGAAAAAGAGAGGTTGAGAAACTGACTAACAAAAAGTTCTCTGAGAAAAAATCTGTTGAGATACCTCCGTTAGGAGGCCATATGCTCCAAATTAGGAGCGGACATTGATAACAAAATTCATTGATATTTATTTGGTCATTAAGGATGTCTTTGGCTTGATAGCACAAATTATGACAGTAAATGAGTGGTGAGTTTAACCACTTGAATACCAAGCGGACACAGGTGTCCGGAACATATGCAAGCGATCACGGATGTCCAAGACATTTAAAAAATCAAATTATTTTTATTCCAATAGAATATAAGCAATATTTTGATGAATATGTGTAGTGCCATCTATACTGAGTCAATATAGGTTTTTAAAATATCGAATTCGAGTGTATATTAGGCAAAATTATTTTTCTCAAAAACACGCAGTATCTCTGGGACATATTAATGATTTATTTGCGCGGTATTCAAACGTTAATAAGGAAGGTTTACTTCTTTTATTTTTTCGTTATTTAATTTGGTCACTCATTTTGGGTAACAGCATAAAGCCACGATGTTGTACATTCATACCCGTAATTAAAATCTCAGCTCTCAATTTGTTTCCCCTTTGAAAAGTATATCAGTGTAAATTTTAATCCCTTTAACATATCACGGCTTAGGCCGAAAAGGTGCGATGCATAGGGGTGGGCGGCGATGGGGTTAAAAGTGGAAGAGCAGGGCTGGAGTGGGCCGCGCCGCGGTCAGCCGTCCGGCGTTTAAAAAGCGATTAACAGACTCACCCTTCCGCCCACACTGCGCCCAAAAACAAGTGCTCAACAACTAGCTTTCCGGAAAATTAGTTCCCATCAACATTCTATGAATGAACGTACGATAAAGCTTTTGAAAAAAAGGGAACTGCCAAACTGTGAACATATATTGACGACCTAAATGTTATAGTCTAATGGCTTACAATTTTACATCCCATCTGAGTAGGGGTCCAGTATCCGACGATATATGTATGTGAGTGACTATTATAGTTCCTCTACAAATAATTTAACAAATAAACTTAAAGATATTTAAAGATTACTATTTATAATCAAACCCACTTTTTTCAAAGTGGGGAAAGAATGATAAGACTAGAACAGGACTAGTGGTTAACTAATCGCTATTGCTACACCCAGTTATACAATGATCAGAAAGATGGGAGAAGAGGACACAATGTGAATTGACATCACAAACACCCAGACTTCGATCAAAACTTTGAATTGAATAATTCACTGTGCTCGACCGGAAATCGAACCCAGTCCTGTGCGATTGGTAGATCAAGCTATAACCAACTGAGCCACAGCAGGCGCCAATAACAGTTCAGGTGCAGGTGCTGAGTAACAAACAGTTTTTGTAGAAAAAAACATCTGTTGAGATACCTCCAAGAGGCCATATGTTCCAAATTGGGAACGGACATGGGTAAAATAAATAAAATTGCACTAATCTTGTACTTCTATTGTTCCCATTTTAAAATATATATTTTAAAAGTCTGACATTCAAATCAACTATGTTGAATTATATTTCTTATCATTTGACAATGCTTGCAATGAGCGAAACCGGTCCTGACCTTTTATATCAAGTTAAATAAAGTACAAAGGAATATTGTGTTTTTATTAATATGATACTTTTCCACCAAGTATTAACAGTGAACACCCTAAAAGTGATTACATAAATTAATTTTTCTTTCGTATGTATTTTATCACTGATATAAACTTTATTTATTTTTTATGTCTTAAAATGACACTGCTTAAACATTAAATATGTATTTGTAGATAAATATTAACTGTCTTTTCAAATAAAAGAATAGCTGGATCACAGTGATTTAGGTGTACAGAAAAGGTTGAATATGTGGAATACAATTCATTTTAACCGTCCGCGGTAAACCTTGGCCGTACGAACGAGTCTTCTCCATTGCACTTGATCATCCAAATTCCTACGCCAATTGCTGATCACCAGCACCAAAGCCCCCTATAGTGAAAGCCATGCTCTGGAGCTGAAAACAGGTACTTTTTTCAGATAAGCGGGCCGGCGTCATAATTTTCAAAGTAATATCACATCATTATGAAGCCATTTGTTTCTGATATATTGTAGGAAATACATATTTATATTGTAATTATATATCTTTTCAATTACATATTTTTCAAAATAAGAAAAAATCACATTTTCTAAGGTTTTTGAAGAAAAATCTCAGAGAACAAAAGCAAACAAAGAAGGCAAATCATTTTATTAAAATTATTTTTTTTACAATATTTCAATACAGCATATGAGGTTGGATAGTTCATTAAAAAAATCAACGTCATTATTGGGATTTTAATCAATTAATAATTAATCTCAAAATTTATTTGTGCACACTGGTTCGTTACTCAATCTTTCCATAGGATTTCTCAAGTCATATCAGTAAGTCAAACTAGGGTAGCACATTTCACTTCATTATTTTTTAAATAATATTATTGATTAAATCATTATTTACTTGGTATATTGCCATTATTAAATGATAAGACGTAGCATTTATTTTATAATATCACAATAGGCGTCAATAGTAATATCATAATATGAATTCCGCTTGTTACTGTTGTTTTATGTTATTTATAATCAACTAGCTGACCCGACATGCGTTGCAATGCCACTCAAAGAAAGAAAGTGTTTGTGTTTTAATTATGTTTATTGAAGTGCTTTTGGATATATTTTGTTTTTTTGTCTGGTGCGTATATGAATAGATTTTAAGGTTTTCCAACGCGTGATCAGGCCAGATACAGCTGTCCATATGAGAAGCATGGATTTTTGAAATTAAGTCCACACACTTGTAGCGATTGTCCAAATGCGAGTCGCACTGGAAACTGCAAACATTTAAATTTTAATGGCTAATCTGTCGGAATTATTGGAATGCTTGGCAACAGTACATCGTTTTCTTTAATTTTTCCATTTAAAATTGAAGCTTAGACGATACTGTTCATTAATTTTTCACTGAAAGCCTGGTACCGTTGCAAAGTCGTGGTGGATTTATATTTCGGAAAAGAATAATAGGTACGCCAATTTTCAGTGTTAAAACGTGCGGTAGCATGCCTGGCAAATCAAGTGAGTTTAAGAATTCAGTTGGATAATTGACAACTTCGTCTTGATCAATTTATAGTATCGATGGACTTATACGTTGTTTCTTTGCCTAGTATTTCGTTTGGAATCCTGAAGTTGATGGCATTACCATCGTTGTTTTTGACTGCTAATATAACACATTCACTAAGCCACTGATAATTTTTGTAATTCTTTGCGATATTTGGGAAAACTTTGTGCATCAATTCGCTTACGGTTCCTGTAATTTTACAGAAGCTTGGTGGTAATGTGTGGATTCATCGATTTCTATTTTTCATTACCAATATCTGACAATTTTTTTTTGAAACGTTCAGCGGATGCATCATATTGTAATTTTACACGCAAATTAGCTTTCAACGTCAATTTCTGCACATGTCACAATAAAACTGATGATTTGAGACATGCACTTGATTCATCAGCAGCTGTTGAACGTGGTATAAATGGTAGAGTTTGTCGAAAAACACCAGACAATAAAAAAGGTTCGCCACCAAAGACCTGTTCATTTCCTCTCAAATCTTTTAGTGTACATATAGTGAAGATTTCCCAATGCCTTTTTGTGCGCCATAGTAAATTCGTCCCATTTAATGAGTTGATATGATTAAAGTACTTCATCAATCATGATTTTTTTTTGATATTGCATGTTGGTGTTCAAAGGCAATTTCTTTGCTGAATGCGCTGTTTGACCACCATCCAAAAGATTTGCTGCAATTGCAGATGAAGCGATTGCCAACAATATTGTTTCGTGATCCAACGTTTTGGCTTGTGTTTGATTGCATGCATAATTCTGTCTTACGCTATGCGTTGTTCTGGGACCAATTTCGGAAGATTTGTTTGAACGAATGTACCCAATTTGTCGATATCAAATTGTGTTTTTCGTTCGTAATCACGGTCAAAAGGGTTGTTTGCATATCATTGTATCAGACGATCGGGCTTGAGCAGTGAGAGCTCGAAAGGTTTCCAAACTTGCTCGACTGTTTCTGAAGCTCGTGATGCCGTTTTCTTTCGTGCTTGAGGTCTAGATCAACTAATAGGAAGTCTTTTAGGTGGCATAATTTTTTGACAGCGAAAGAAATGCTTTGTGACGACTATTAAAAATTCACTTGATAATTGTTTACAATACCCTTTGATTGTTTGACGTAACCATGGCACGTATCAATCTTAAAAAGACTTAAGTTGCTGCGCACTTAGCGCCATCTGTCATTCAACAACATAAATAATTTCGTTCTGTTTGAAATACGAACGACGGACGTCAAAAATATTTAAAAAAAAAACGGGATAGGGACATCCTTCACCTAGCGGGATGAAATATACTTTAAAACCTATTCTACTATCTAACAAATATACATTAAAAATATCATAAAAATCGGTCGAGCCTATATAGAGATAGAGATAATTTTTAGAATAGAGATAGAATAATTGAAATGTTTAAGTTTGCTAACAAATTTATTTCGTAGAAAAAGAAAAAGATCTTGGGATATATAACGATAGTCATTCAGTATTTAAATTGTAAATAATATATTTTTTAGAATATTTGAAATGTTTTAAGTTTGCTAACAAATATATTTCTTAGAAGAAGAAGTAGATCTCGGGACATAATATATTGACAGCCTTGTAGTATTTTAATTGTAAATAATATAATTTTTAGATTAATAAAAAGTCTAAAAATATATTTCGTACTAAAAAAATAGACCTCGGGGCATATATCGACTGCCCTGCAGTATTTAAATTGTAAATTATTTATTTTTTTGAATAATGTTTAAATTTTCTAACAATCATTTTTCGTAGTAGCAGAAATAGACCTCGGGGCATATATTGACAGCCCTGCAGTATTTAAATTGTAAATTATTTAATTTTTGGAAAAATGTTTAAGTTTGCTAACAATAATTTTTCGTAGTAGCAGAAATAGACCTCAGGGGATATATCGACAGCCCTGCAGTATTTAAATTGTAAATCATTTAATTTTTGGAATAATGTTTAAATTTTCTAACAATCATTTTTTGTAGTAGTAGAAATAGACCTCGTGGCGTATATCGACAACCCTGCAATATTTAAATTGTAAATTATTAAATTTTTGGAATAATTTTAAAGTTTGCTAACAACCATTTTTCGCAGTAGCAGAAATGGACCACGTGGCGTATATCGACAGCCCTGTATTATTTAAATTGTAAATTATTTAATTATTGGAATAATGTTTAAGTTTGCTAACAATCATTTTTCGTATTAGAAGATTTAAAAATAAAAGTCGATATATAGTTCAATAAAATATCCATACTATCATTAGAATATTCCTAATGCATGTAAGAAATAAAAAAGATTTTCAAGGCAGGATGCAAAATATAACCATACCGCCAATAATCGAATCAATGACGTCACTGAACAAAATCTGTCAAATCAGCTCCCAGCCCTATAATTATAGCTTCAAAAAATCGAATCAGTATATTCGATTATTTAAAAAACGTCGTAGCGATGCAAACTTTAAAATAAAGTTCTCTCAATATTATTACGATGCTTCAGTTCTAAGCTAGGAAATTTGAAATTTGAAATTTGGTCTAAATATAGTTCTATAAAATATCCATACTGTCATTAGAATATTCCTAATGCATGTAAGAAATTAAAAAGATTTTCAACGCCGGATGCAAAATAAACCCATACCTTCCAATAATCGAATCAATGACACTGATCAAAATCTGTCAAATCAGCTCCAAAAAATCTTGAAATTGTAAATTATTTAATTTTTAGAATAATGTTTAAGTTTGCTAACAATCATTTTTCCTAGTAGAAGATTTTAAAATAAAAGTCGAAATACAGTTCTATAAAATATCCATACTGTAATTAGAATATTCCTAATGCATGTAAGAAATTAAAAATATTTTCAAGGCCAGATGCAAAATAAAACCATACCTCCAATAATCGAATCAATGACGTCACTGAACAAAATCTGTCAAATCAGCTCCCAGCCCTATAATTATAGCTTCAAAAAATCGAATCAGTATATTCGATTATTTAAAAAACGTCATAGCGATGCAAACTTTAAAATAAAGTTCTCTTAATATTATTACGATGCTTCAGTTCTAAGCCAGGAAATTTGAATTTTAAGACGTCCATTTCAATTGTTTTAAATTGGAACGATGACTTGTCAGGAATATTGAAAAAAAAATCTGGATCGGGACACCCTTCACCTAGCGGGATGAAATATAGTTTACATTCTATTCTCATATCTATACATAAAAAAAAATCATCAAAATCGGTCAAGCTATTTCGTAAGAGTTTGGCGACAAACACCGTGACACGAGATTTTTATATATATAAAAGAAGATAAAAAAAAATGGTAAATAGATTTCCTTGCATAAAAATCAATTCAGGATATCAAAAAATAAAATTCATTATTACTTTCGATGGTTTCGGCGGTAACTTTGTGGAAGTTCATTTTAATATAAAATTTAATTAATCAAAGTTATTTTAAATTAAATTCATTATTGGTTATTGTATCTTAATTTTATTTAAAAAAAAATTAAAAAAAATCAAAGGTAGCAAAAAACATTCACCACACTATGAGACAATAGACGAAACCGTTTACGCATATTTTGTACGACATCGCTTTGATCTCTTGAGATATCCAGTTCCCGTGTAATATTCTGTCCAAGTTTTTAAATGAATGGTCGATTTTCATCTTTTTTTGCACCTTATTATTTCGAAATCGTTTTAAAATGTAGTTCAGTGTATTTTTATCGCGACCCAAGTTGGTGTACTCTATTCAAATCAATGAAATAATAATATTTAAAACGTTATGCGTATAATTACATCGCGATTGACGTCAAGTCAACTGTCAATATCATCAGTCTATGGTATAATGCAATCAACGCCACCTAGTGCATTAACCGTAAACAGCATACAAAATCATGTTCCGCGTTCGATTTGGAAATTTCAAATAAACAAAATGTATGAAAACATTTATTTTATTCATAATTTCTTTCCCGTGATATTTTTCCGATGTTTTAATGCTTATTCTGCTATTCTAGGCAGATAAGAATTTAATAAAACAAAGATCATTGAAATCCGAGCTGTAATTCTCTAGATATACGTGGTGTAACAAACCCCACTTTCTTTTATATATATAGATATTTTATATAACTGTGATATTTAATAGTGATATATTCAACGAAAAATAAGCTCATAAATTGGAATTTAGAGTTGATCTACGTATAACCGCCATACAATTTTTTAGGAGCGGCTGGGATTTAACGGCCCGGTCTTTTTGCTGTTTTTTCTACGACACTGCTTGGAACTTAAGACTGCTATGCCAGCACTCATAAGTCGTGTGAAACCCACCCATACAATGATTTCGTGGTCATCAAACGCTAAATAAATTCAATAAAATGAAAACGAAGTTTATTTTTAAGACAATTCAATTTAATCCCACGATAGTAAACGATGAGCATTTTTCCTATTATAGAATATTTGTTTGTATAACGTACATATAACATTCTGAAGAATTAAAATTCGATAGGAAATTGATTGATTTGACTTTTATTAATTGGTAAAACTCTATGGCAGTCCAATTTATATTGTGTTAACGAAAAGTTTGCTTACTGGCAAGTCATCGGCCCATCTGGCTGTCTCACGATAATAAACAAAATAAAAGTAATTTTCTTATACCGATTCGAACCTGAAGTAATTATTGATAAATGGGACCTTTTGAAAAGTTTATTTACAAACATATTTAAAACTATCTGTACCATTAGGATGAATTTTTCTCTCATGTATTTTGAAAAGATAATTTAATTATTAAAAAAAGAACCAATATTTGAAGAATTTGGTGTCTTTGAGACTACTTAAAAGATGAATTCAATTGAGTATTGTATGACTTTATAGAATAAAGGTGATAATGCCACTAACAAGGCAAGTATACTATTATATAAAAAGGATATACATGTGCATGTTCTTAATCAGCTGATATGTGTATCAAATGATTTTCTGGTTAGTATTAGTGCCAGTGTAGAGTTCGTGGCACAGTGGTAAACTTCGTTGGTTTTCATACCGGATCTCACGGGCTCGAATTCCGTGATTTATCGATTTCCTGTTCGAAGGCATGGATGTTTGTAATGTCTATCCCCCCACCATTCCAATCCTAAAATAAAGAAGTGTTGCGAGAAAAATAAGCCAACCAAAAGTCCTGTCTTAGTCTAATCTTTTCTATCCCTACTCTCTTCGAAAAAAGAGAAGTTGAGAAACTCAGTAACACTCAGTTCTCGTAGAAATAAAAGCTTCTATCCTCTAGATTAAGGCTCGGCAACCTTTTGTTGTAAAAGTGCCAAATATTTTACTTGAGGATTAGTGCGGGCCGCACTTGGGTCACATGTCATTACTCTGTAATGACATGCGTTGTGGCGAAAATCTTGCAGGCCGCACCATGATGCCTCGCGGGCCGCAGGTTGCCGACGCCTGCTCTAGATACCTTCAATAAATTGACATTTCCAACGAAACAGTAACATTATACTGCTAATTTTGCAGAAAAAGGACAATGTGTTGTTAACTAATGCTTGTTTTCTAGCTTTTTATTTTCAATATGTATTTTTTAATCCATATCCGTTACCAGTATGGAAACTAAGTCCTAATGGAGGTACCTCAAGATAATTTATCTATAAGAACTGTTTGGGATGGAATGATAAGGCTGGGACAGCAATAGTGGTTACCTAATTGCTCTTGCTATTTTTTAGGATTAGATAGGAGGAGAGGAATTTTTACATTACAAAAACTCTCACCCATCGAAAAAATGCAGTTCGTACTGGATTCAAACCATTGAGTTTCACCACAGAAGCTGATAACGTGACCGCTGTGCCACGGACCCGACAAATAATCATTTTTATTCGATACGTTTTCAAATTTTTATTTTGCTCTCCAGCAAAACAGCCAAAAGTGAGGCAATTACTGCTTTGTTCGTTGGGAGATTCAAAATAATGTTTTAAACCAAGTATAAATATTACAGTTTACGATAAATAAAATAAAAGCGAAATATATAAAATAATTATTCGCCCAGGTAATGGAACATTTTTTCTACATAATTCATTTATACGATGCAAAGGATCTGTTATTATCAATGTACTGATATTATTTTTAAATTATTTCAAATAGCAAGACTAATTCGAATTTAAATTTTCTTTGACAGCCAAAAATATTCATTTGTTTTGAAAAGTGTGAAAAACAGTTTGTGAAATGTTTTATAAAACTCAATTGATGGCGTCTTTTACGCCAAAGCACCGCTAGCATAAATATAAATGATTGGTTTCCTTCCATTCATTGTTAGTTGGCAGTCTGTTCATATATTCACGTGTGGTGTTGAATGCTGTTTTTTTTTTTATTTTTTATTTATATACTGTAACTAAAAACCTTTTAGGCACTTAGCGTCCTTGATGTAAAGGTTGGGTTAAAGAAGAGGGTCAGACGGCATCATAAATATTCGTGCCCTGGATTCACTGCCAAAAATACACAAAATTAATTCTCCAAAATTGTTTGTAAGATTTTTAATAAATATTCATTGATATGCAATTGAAAGTTTGAAATCAAAAAATATTTTTGTAGCCATATCTAATTCAAATGTAGAATAGCAATATGCATATCGACTGTGGAAAAGAAAAAGAAAGTAACCCACACAATTTTGCAGGAAGCACAAAAACGTGATTTAATGATTTTGGGCATATCAAAATTACCTGGAAGTACACAGAGACTTCTAAACTGGTGTTTAATTGACTTACTCTAATATTAACTAATTAAATTGTCTAGGAAAAACCTTTTTTTTTAGTCTTTTTTCTTGGTTTCAATTTTCACAAACTCACGTTTTCAAACATAAAATCTAAATTAAGATACTTTGATAATTTTGATGCATTGTGATTATCGAAAAAAAACTATTTTGAAAAAACTGTGGGTTACGTCCTTTTTGCTCTCCACAGTCAAATGTATATTATTTCTTCGTATAATTAAACTATTTTTGATTTTCATCACAGTGATAAATAAGTCCATACATTTTTACATTAACCTTTATATAATCAATATAGTAATAATATTTTCTACCTTTATTTACCAAATGAAAGAAGCCTGTGGAGCGGACTCTTTGCTTCCTGACTCATTTTGTTTATAATGTGAGTACAGACTGTGCTTTTATATTAATTTTTCGCATGTATTCTGTCAGCTGGAGATTTTTGAATGGGGGGGGGGGGGATAAGAAAAATCCCCAACGAATACGGATTGTGGATGGATAAGGTGTTTAAAGATTGGTTTAATGTTTGTCTATGAATAAGTTTAAATCAGTAACGTCGCTGGTGACCATCATTTTTTTTAAATGTCGATATATATAAATAATATCGATATATTAACACAATGAAATATTCAATTCACAAAATTTCGACTATAAAACAAGCGTATTTCCCAAATATACTATAGAAAGAAGTAAGAACGTTCAAACTTATTGTGTTTCAGAATGCTTCGTAAAATGTCCATGCGGTCAAAAAAGCGTGAGCAATCTTTAAGAAACATGTCGACGCGCCCGACTCAGTCAGTCTTACAAGTTCAACATGGACATAACCAGCCAAAATTAGCTCTTGAAAATAGATTTACTTTTTATATTGAACGTTTACAGATAATATATGTGAGAGGTTTTTATCTTCCAGAATTATTTGAAAGTATCGATATATAATATAATATTATCTTTCTTGATTTATATATGAATCCAATCCATGGAAGAATAAAACAATTCAATACATTTACCATACAATTGAATACTGGACGGTAGCTTGAAAGCGCAGGAACGCTACCGCTGTGCCGTGATGGTCGGCGGAATATTATTACGTAATCTTCATACACCATTATTATGTAAATTTATTGCTAAGCTCAGAGTTCCTCAAACTGATAACATGGATGCTCTTGTTTAATAATGTAGTCTTATGAATACAAATATAAGAATATGAAAATATCTTTCTATCTTATAGATAATATAATATGACGATTAAAGATATTAATATTTTAATTCAGCGCCAAATGCAAACAGAATCAGATTTGTTCATAATCAGTGCAGGAATACGTCAAAGACAAGAAATCTAATAATCAATTTGATATGTTCTATTGTTGTTTCAAAAATAGATTCCAGAATTATAACCAATAATGAGTTTAATTAAGGAGAATAAAAAATTATAACAACATTATTAGAGTATTAAAAAATGTGAACCAAGAAATTTGATCGATCGAAAATCTTAAATCATTTCAAGCTGTTTCAAGCCACGTAAACGACATTTCTAAGCAAATATGCTAATTTTTAAACATCACATCAGTATTTACGTGTTTTTAGCTACTTTTTATTACGAAAGAGCAACAACAGTAAGTTATAAAATTTTAATCATAACTATAGTCGAGTCCTTTAGAAGTGATGATAAACGAATTCGATGTGTTATAATATTATACACGTGAAGTATCGTAAAAAGGAAGTGATTCAGTAAATACACACAACAATGTTGTGTTTTTCATGCAATACAAATATGCAATGCACAACACTCAACACAAAATAAAAGTTTTACCATTTTGCTATTTGCTTCTTATTATATAGCTTCCTTGCATTCAAAAAATATTTTTCAGTTATGTTGCCGTACCATTTTACATGCTAATTGATACCGAATATCAAACAAACGCGTACTACAGTTTGTAAAACACTGATGTAGAGGTTAAGTAAACCAATTCATTTTTAAATATGAAATTAACGCAAGGTATATAAACGTTACGCAAATGTTTGTTGGGAATGTCACCACCATTACGGAATACATTAAAAGTGTTCTACATTTTCTTTTTTGTTGCAGGTTTATTTGTAGAAATTAAACTTAACGACCAGTCTATCACAAGCTTTCTTAAGAATAACATTTTTTTTCATTAAAGCACCGAAGGAGGGAGGTTTTATTGAAAATATTTCATGTTTTATAGACAATGGGTGCGTGCTTATCGCCTGATCTGGTTCTCTCGTCGCGCACCTCAGCACAACTACTCCAGACGCTCAACCAACTTCACTGACTTCTTCTCAAGACATACTTAATTGAAGGAAACTCTTTTAAATATCGACGGATAATTTTCGCTGGATATTGTTTACATATTATTAATTTTAAAAGCTATGTCTTCTACTCATTAAGTTAAATTCAGTCGAGTGGTCAACCTCTTTTACTTAAATTATGAACGCTGGCGGGATTAAAAATCATTATGGAAAATTTCATAATTAAATCCAAAAATGGATTTGTGTTCGAAGGCATGTATGGTTGTGATAGCTAACCACTAGTACAGAGGCAGATATTTTCTTTATATGCATTTTTTGTCCATATCTGTTCTCTAGTTGGAGCATATGGTTACCACAAGATTCCTTCAAGATTCTCTGTCTCCTGCCAGTCTTCTTGCTTCCTCCCATTTCATTTCAGCGTCCCGTAGCTTCGCCGAGTACATCCTACAGACGGTCATCAGTGAGTGGCCTTCCACGACGGCGGAATCCATCCGGTTGGTAGAAGAGACAGGCAGAATTCAGACTTTCTTGTGGCATCATCAGGACATGTCCAAGCCAGGTCCATCGTCGCTTTTTTAACACTCTTTTTTAAAACAGAATGCTTGAGCAACAGATCACCAGGCTGTTGTCGTAGAGAATTTCTGTTGAGATGAAACATACTAAGAATCCGTAATGCTGTACATTGTTAGGGAATATGTAAGAGTACGATAAAAGTACAGTTCTATTTGGTAAACCTTTTTTCGCTCCCAATGTAAAGCAAATGGTCTTTCAACAAACACTGCGTGTTACTCAGCTGCTAAACCTCTCTTTTTTCTAAGAGAGTAAGAATAAAAAGGATAAGGTTAGGGTAGGAATAGAGATTAGCTAATCGCTCGCGCTACACCCCGATATTTTAGAATTGCAAGGGTGGTAATGAATATTTAGACATCATAAACATCCACGACTTCGAACACTATAGAAAGAAATGTTATTAGTATCGGGATTCGAACCCGTGAGATCCATCACGGAAGCCACGCTGACCACTGCGCTACAGAACTAACAAAAGTGAGGAAAGTATTAAAAATAATTAAAATTGAGAATTCGGATAAATCAGTAAATTAAATCGATTTTTTTAAAATAATATTTTAGGGTAAGAAAGTTTGTTTCACGTCTACGTTTTCTTTGCATCCACTTGCATCCAATGAACGTCAAATATTATCTTTCTCTATGCTTCAAACAAAAATATCATAACTCCATCAAATATTTTAGAAAGCTTCTATAAACAGTTTTGCCACAGCTATTTTGGCAAAGCTATGAATCACTTTTAGTGTGTTCACTGTCAATACTTGGTGGAAAAACGTAATACTAATAAAAAAAATATTCATTTGTACTTTATTGACATTTTATTCAAAAAGGTCAGGACCGGTTTAACTCATGGTGAGCATTGTCAACTGATAATAAATATAATTGCCTTTCAGTCACCACGTTAGCTTTATTAATCTTTGATGATTTTTTAATTATGCGTAAGAGGTGTTAAACTTTTTAATTTTGTGTAATTATAGGATCACTTCTACTGTAATTTGTATAATCTTTTTTACAATTGTTGTTTACACCCTTTTATTTCAATTTGTTTTTGTATAAATAACAATGCTAAATTATATTTCTTATCAGTTGACAATCCAAGCCATGAGCAAACCCGGTCCTGACCTTTTTAAATAAAGTGGAAGTAAAGCTATAATTGTCGATAGAAAGTTTAAAATATTAAAATAAAATCGGCGGCACGAAGATTTTACTTTTTTAAAATTGTTTGGTATATTTTTCAAAATGAAATACGACGTTTAATTTGAAATGAACAAAATTTATCACAAAAATAAATAATAAGTCACTGCTTTAACACGCCGCTGGGGCCCTATCTACTTTGTGATACAGCAGGCAGTTAAAGGAATCGGATTATACGAAATGCTTTTATCAGTTGAAACATTCGCGTTAACTAATCAATTATACAACTGTTTGTTAATAATTATTTAATACTTTTTCTCATAAATAAATTCTCACCTTTCATTCATTGCATATTTAGACATGCTTAAAATAAAGTCAATATTACTATCGAACTTTTTACCAAGTTAACAAACAACGAATACTACGCTTTTTGCTAGATGGCCGAAAAATAGTTTGAACTAAAAATATGTAATATATAATCAATCAAAAGTACTATTTCTAAACGGAGAACAAACAGAGTTGACATATAATTTTTACATTCCATTCTGGCTTTCCATTTTCCATTCAACTTTTACCACTCTTATTAATAAATAAACTATACTTTGTTAGTGTGAGAAACAGTACACGGCAGCGGGAGTCCGTAAATTGCTCGAATTACAAATTATTCGAATTGCTTGGTTATTTTAAAGATTTTTCACTTTTTCTACGAATTTCATTTTTATCTTGTGCGACACTTGCTTAGAGCAGTGCTCCGCAACCTTTTCTCACCTACGACACACCAAAATTCTTCCTAGAATTCCGCGGCACACCAAAAGCATAGGTATTAAATTGATACACAATTTTTCGTTTTTAATTTGAAAAGTATACATACATAAAACTATAATATATTTACTTTTATGCAATCTTAATAATTGTTATAAAATAATAACTAATTAACGTGATACCTGTGTTTGTTTTAATGAACATAGAGGTTTTAATAATAATTCAATTAAAATAATTTTTCATTATGTATTTGACCGCGGCACACCTGTATCCGGCTCACGGCACACCGGTTGCGGAGCACTGGTTTAGAGAGTGAAATATAAAAATAATTTTCGTAAGTATTTATTTTAACCGTGTTCGCTCCAAATGCGGAACATATGATCTTTTAATGGAGTTTATTTCAAAAGAAGTGTTTCTACGAGAACTGTTTATTAATTAGATACTCAAACTGTTTCTATATATTTACAGAAAACATAGAAGACTAGAGCTAAGACAGAACAAACGGAAACAAATTGATTATCTTGTTATTCGAGCAATTTCCATTCGAGCAATTTACCGGGAACCCACGGCAGCGGTGGGCTGCCAAAATATTAACAAGGGACTCGGCTAATCTGAAAACTATTCGCGGTGTTCCGGAGAAGTGTTGGATTATTTGATCAATCATTCGATGATTTGCAAAAAATATGAAAGCAATAGAAAATTCTCAAATGCTTATGTAAACTTGTGTGACTTATGTAAAAATATGCTTCTATATGTATTACAAAAACTGAAGTTATATTTTAGTATGCACTCAGAAATTTCCAAATGCAACAAAGTCTTTTGTTTCATAATACATATAAACCATATATCGCAATTACTATTGATTTGAGAACATTTTATACTTTAACAAGGGGCTCGCCGACCTTAGTAAAATTAAACAAAGAGCTACAACGAGCCCTGGTACATGGTCATTTTTTCTACTATTAAAATTAGCTAGAGTCTATCTCGGACGAAGCCGGGTAATAAAAGTCAGTTTAGTAAAACTTATAAGTGACACAAAATTAATAATAAAAGTAACGCACACAATAAATCTTGCACAAAATAATGAGCAAAAGATTATCTAAAGTATAATCTAGTTGAAAAACCCAAAAACATCCAGAGCTACAAAGAAATACCACAAAAAAACGTGAGTTATAAATAATAATGATATGAAAGAAGTCTGAGAATTTTAAGACGTGGTTTTTGATAGTTTTTCTAGCATCAATTTGATGATTTGACTGTTTTTTCAGAACGGGATAATTAACATTAAATGAATAATGTTTTGTTCTCGTCTGGACATCTCTCGTGTCCGAGATTAACCATGTCCGAGGCAAGGCGCAAACCGCCATCCAGAGCTAATTGCGTAATAGATTTGTGACATATAAATATGCAAATGGTCGCCTGCCTGCCTGCCTGCGCGGGAAACAAACTTCAAAGCCAAATTCAATTAAAGCTCGCCGGATGTGGCTCTCTGACCGTTTCACATATTTTCAATTCCACAATAAGGAGGTGCGCTGAAATTTTTGGACAATATTAATTACACGGCTGTTCGTGCCCAAATATAAAAACATATGTGTAAAAACTTGACTAAGTAATTCGTCAAAAAGAATTCAACCAACATCAAGTCGACGCGACAACCACAAACTAAAGATCTTACGAAGAAAACTTACGATCCTCGACTTTTTTATAGAGTTGATCCTCTTTTTATGTGATGATGCAGGTTTAAGATATCGGTAAAGTATAATATATGAACAATTAAGACAATAATACGCGTGCGTGGCCGAGTGGTCAACGTCGATGGCTTCGGTAACGTAGGTCGCGGATTCGAATTCATGTACGGACAGTTTTATAAATTTCTGTTCGAAGCCATGGATGTATGTGGGTCTTAAATTCCCTCCTCCCAACCATCCTATCCTATGAACAAGGCGTAACGAGAGCGATTAGCTAACCACTAGTTCTGCCCTAGCCCTATCCTTCTATTCCTACTCTATTTGGAAAAGAGAGTTTGAGTAACAAGCAGTTCTCGTAGAAACACTTATGTTGAGATAAACTTCATTAGGAGTCCATATGCTTCACATTGGGAGCGAATATGGTAAAAAACTTGTGTAGGATGTATTTCTATTTATTTTATCTCCACCATATGACAATACTTGGTACGTTTTGATATTTGGTTCACTTACACCACTAGAATAATTAGTTTTCTCATAAATTCAACGTGTTAAAGACAATCAGTTCTTCACGATTCGAATGAGTATTGCCTATCACCTTCACCATCGTTGTGAGTTGATTTTTACATTCTAAAAAATGATTGTTTTGATGAATTTCTTGATTGCATGACTAGTTAGTTATGTAGTTCGTTAAATCTAAAAATAAAATTCTTGAATTTAAGTTAACACACAGTAAGAGTACAAATTACAAATCAATTACTTGCGAGTGTTGAAGGAGTGAAGCGCAAAATACATTCAACAGAGAGTAGGGATAGAAGAATAGGGCTAGTGGACAGGATTAGTGGTAAGCTAATCGCTCTCGGTACGCACCGTTCATAGGATAGGATGGGTGAAAGGGGGGAATTCAAGACATCACATACATCCATGCCTTTGAACAGAATTTCATAAATCGATTGAAAATATGTCCCCTGTGTGGTCGAGTGGTTAACGTTGTTGGCTTCGGCTACGGAGGGCCCGGGTTCAAATCCCGGTACGGACAGTTTTTATAAATTGATTTTGCAATCGATTGATGAATTTCTGTTCAAAAGCATGGATGTATGTGATGCCATAATAGAATAGTAGTAAAAAAAATAGTATTTTATTTTTTGAGCACATATTACTGGTTTTTTACATTTCTCTATATTCTTATATTCAAAATTTATACAACTTATGTATGGAAAATTGTCGAAAAGTTATAGTCGACTTTACCAGGAATTGAATGACGGAACTATTACATAATTTTTTTGAGTGAAGTGGTCGCATTTTCGCATATAGCAAAATTCTAAAAGTAAATAAAAAAATGAAGTGACGTTAGATGCGCTATTATTATAATTGTTAATTATTTCAGTGGCTTAATTAAAAGTCTGTAGGTTACGCTTGACCTTTAGGGTCAATAAAACAAACAGAGGTAACGCCAAACAAAAGAGCTATACGTCGGACTGCAGATAACGAATCTCGTAACTCGCTTGCTCTCCTCATACCTATGTAATAATGCGGTACCAGAGGCGTGCGATAACATTTTTATAAACTCTTTTGGCCCCAGTCATTTGTTGATGGTACATACCAAAGCTTTTTGCATTCAAAAATACTTATTACTTGGAATTAAAGAAACACAATATTCTACAGAAGTTATAAGCATTGTCATAACATGGTAAGGTACATTGTGAAATACGTAATAACTCCTTAAGGCTTTATTTGAAGATTTTTAAAAACATATCAACTGTGGAAAGGAAAAAGGACGTAACTCACACATAACAAATTTTACAGGAGACACAAAAAACGCTTTTGGATGATTTTGGGCTAAAGGCAAATTATGTAATATACACAACCTGAAAGTGCACGGAGACCTTCAAACTTGTTCTTAATTGACTTATCAAATATGAATTTAATATATTTAAAAAAAAATACGTTTTTAAAAGTCTTTTTTCATGATCGCAATTTTCGCAGGCCCTTATTTTTTCAAACTAAAATGTTAAATTTGGATATGAATTCGGCATTTTCAGCATCATCAGTACAGAATTTTCCACAGAAAAACGCTTTCTAACAAAAAAATTAAAATAAATGGTTTTTTTCTGCTTTTGTAACATTTACTAAACATTTACTAAACGTCAGTTCAAGTTCATCCGTGCACTTGAACGCCTGAAGATGCCGAAAGGCGAAACCCGGGTCGTTAGTGACAAAATCTGTGAGAATGTACATAGCTTGAACAATTCAAATCATTTTATTAACTGTAAAAATAAACGTTTTGTTTTTTGATTGTTAAGATAATATGTAAATACTGTAAAATAGAGAAAAACTGAGATAAGTATTAATTGATTTGGCATTTACTTGGTAGAACTTCATTTATAACAGATTAAAAATAACAAAGTATTTTAGTTCTACAGTTTTTAATAAATTTATTCGTTGATAGCTATTTCGGCTTGCGCAACGAATAAATTTATTAAAAACCGTAGAACTAAAATACTTTGTTATTTTTAATCTGAGATAAGTATTCGTGAGTTTTGTCTCCTCTGACTAGGGTCGCCAATCCCGGGATCCCGTTCGATTTTGCGATCCCGAAATCCCGAGATTGGTATGATCGCGATCCCTGGATTTCGGGATTGAGAATTTTTTAGAAAATCCCGAAAATTTATAGTATTTTGTATTTGAAATAGCAAAAAAAATAAAAAAAACGAGTCATCAAAACTTTTTTCAAGTTATACACGATTTCACGTACCCAATACCAAGATCCTGGAATTGAAAATTAATCAATCCCGAAATACGGCATCACAAGAAGGCTTCAGGATTAGATACCCTACCCCTGACATAAGTTACAACAGTTACAAGTGAGGAAAAGAAACAACTAATAACTTTAAATCATATATATAACAGCAAAAATATAATTTGATAACATTGATGTTCATACAAACGAAACATATATTTTTTAATTTATTCCATAATTTATCATTTTTAACTTATGTTGGGCTCTTGAACATAGTTTAAACTGTTTCGACGCATTTCGGCGGATGATTTGAAGTGAAGTAAGTTGCATTCCATCCAAGCATTACACACCTCTCATCATTTATACAATATATAAAAAAACCAAATTATTTTTTAATTGATTTATGAGAAAATCACTAACTTACCTTATATATAAATATATTATGTCGTTTTTCTCATCGTAGAGCTTTGAACACGTGCACTAGTCTGTTATATCGAGATTTTACTGTTTTGTGATATGTAAATAGTTAAGGCACGTCACTGGTTTGTACATAATGCTAATTTTAGAACATGCTGTGTATTATCTCTTATCTTTTTGGGAGTTGTCAAATTTATACCAGACACTTTTTGTGGGATAAACTATTTTTTTCAAACACCATGTACAGTGAAAACTGAACATTTGTTTGCATTTATATGATTTGATAATATTACAAATTTAAAATCTCAATTACAATTATTTTATTATGCTTATAGACAGCTATTCTTTCGTGAAAATTTATTATATACATATAATGAAAACTTTTGACAAAACTGACCTTGTTTTATGTTTTTCACCGTGTAAATTTAGTTCTTTTTGTGTGGACTTGAACTGTTTTAAGTTATAAATATTCATTCATCAAAAAGAAAACTTTTCATTGTTTAAAATTCAGACACCATCCTTCTACCCATTACATTTACGAACCAACTTTTTCTCAGCTTGCTGTCGTCTTATAATTAAGTATTTCGACTGAGGGTGCTTACTGGAATTTCAATATCAAATTTGAATTGTTTGAATTTTGTACTTTTCCATGAGTTTTGTCGCTAACGACCCGGGTTTCGCCTTTCGGCATCTTCAGGCATTCCAAATGCACGGATGTACTTGAACTGACGCGTAGTAAACAGTTTGTATCGTTTATAAACAAAAATATAAGTAGATCACTAAGTTATAAGGCTATTAAAATGTAAATTATCGAAAATTGTAGAGTTGGAGTAAATTGGAGAATTTTAAACATTCCTATGTTATTATCTGGTCATTAATATTTTCGAAAAATCCCCATAATTATAACAAACCCACTTAATCCATTGAACATTGTATACATTCAATTTTCGACAAATGCGACAAAACTCATGGAAAAGTACAAAATTCAAACAATTCAAATTTGTCGTCTTATAAATTAAGATATAATTCTATACCACAAAAAATGCGTATTTTTCTGTTTTAGATCAATCATATAGGAAGAACTGTTGTATCTGTGGGCAGAAGCTTTATATCGTAAGGTGTTGAAATGTTTTTAATTCAATGTTATAGAAATTTTACGCGCATGTACCTCTGGGAACACTCAATCCAATTTTCAGTCAGATTGGGAACTATTTCGAATTTGTGTTTTTTGGATGTATAAAGAAGTATTTGACTATTTATTTTGAAACAATTATTGCGATATCATTGAATGCCTCATATTAAAATGAAGTTTGGTTAGTGAATTATTGATTTGTTCATTAAAAGAATGTACTTTTGGATGCGTCCAATGTATGTTTTCTTGAATATATCAAAACAAAATATTATAAATACTTTACTGTTTTGTTTATTCAGACAAAAAAGTATTTAAAACAGATGTATTGAATTCGATGAATTATACACATTTTGTTAAATTGTACTCAGGTAAATATATCTTTCCTATTTTTTTAATAGTCAACTAATATTTTCCCTGATAACTTAAAGAACTCAAATGTATGTTTCAAAGTGCGAATGTAAAAGCATTGCAAGTTGTGGTAAGTTAAAGATAACATTGCTCAAAATATTTCAAACATGTTTTATTTAATTCATTTTAAATTATTATTAAAATAAACATTCCACGAGGGAGTACTCACAGCCTTCAACAACAATGCCAACCTTTAACCCTTTATTCAAATCACGTTGATATCAATGCATTTCCCCCGGATCCTTTCTTGCTAATGAACAAACCGGCTATTGATTTGCCATTATCAGAAATAGGTGAAGTGAGGTACTAAACTACGATCCTGTTAACCACGATCAATGGGGAAGGCGGTTTTGTGATAGCAAGTAACTTCCATTAGATGGTAAATTGCGACTTTCAAAGCAACAATCCCAAACGATCGATTGTTATCTACTCATTTAGTGTTATCTACGAGACGAAGTGAGATACGTGTTAAGATAGCAGCCCCTGTCTATTCGCACAAGCAAACGGTTTAAGAATATTTACATATTTGATTCTGGCATCCGAGGATTACAAAAATGAAGCTTTTATGTACAAATATTATACAAGATGCAATCAAAATTAAATACAATTTTTCATTATAAGCGGGACTGATTTTGCTCATCGACGGAGCATTTTTAATTTAAGGCTTTTTCTAACAATTAATTTTCACTGTCAATACTTGGTGGTAAGGCATTATATTAACAAAAATACAATGTTTTTAAACGGAAATTTTAACACTAAAATTTCCAAAATTATAATTATGTTTGTAATTACCATTAGTGACCACTTTAACTTTATTACTCTTTGATGATTTTTTAATAATTTGTTAGAGGCGTTAAACATTTTAATTCTGTGTAAATATAGAATCACTTTTACTGGAATTTGTAATTTCTTCTCAATGTCAATTGTCGTTTACAACTTTTCATTTCAATTTATTTTTGTATAAATAACACTGTTAAATTATATTTCTTATCAGCTGAAAATGCTCGCCATGAGCGAAACCAGTCCTGACCTTTTTAAATTAAGTGAAAATAAAGTAAATAGGAATATTGTGTTTTTTCCTAATTAATTTTCAGTTGAAGGTGCTCTTTGTCATGACTTTACTTTTCAAAAAGAACTGTAAATAATTCACTATTGTAAACTACAGCTGGGATTGTATTTATCTTCCTTTATTATGCGGTTATATTTTTTAAAAAGTTTTACTTTACATATTGTTTCAAATGTTTTTTTATCTTTACTGATGTCAGTTCGTTCATCGAGCTATCAACATTGTTGACTTAAGAGACGATTCTTATTCCAGTATGGAAAGTTTTATTAATCGATGTATGGTAATGTGTTTGAAGACGAATTAATCTGTGAAATTTAAAAATTTCCTCCCACCTATATCATCATAAAACAGGGCGTAGTGGAAACGATTGGTTAACCACTATTACTGTTCTAGCTATATCTTTACTGGCTTCTAAATAAGAAAGCTTGAGCAGCTGAGTGATAAATTGTTCTCGTAGAAAAAGTCTTTTTAGGAATCTACATTGGTGGTGATGGTTAGTGATGTTTTAGTTTCGGGGAACTACATTAAATTATTTTGCACAAAAATATATGAGCTTAAAAAATATATTTACATAATAAAAAATAGTTTCTTTATCTGAAAACATACCTATCATGTTATATTGAACTATGTCCGTTTGCAATGTAAATCAAATGGCCACGTAATGGTGAGATTTCAATATTTTTTTTTTACGAGAACTGTTTTTTACTTAGTTGGTTAACCTCTTTTATGTGAAGAGAGTAGTAGGGATAGAAAAATAAAGCTAAGAAAGGACTAGTGGTTAAATAATCGCTCCATTATTTTTGAATTCGAAGAATGGGAAAAAAAATAGTCATCACAAACAATACAATTTAAAAGTGTTCTTCTAGCATGTGGGATTCTAGCATGTGGAAGCAAACGACGTTAACCAGACAGATTTTAAAAATAAATACATTTATGTGTCAAAGAATGAATCAATTATAATGGAAACGTTAAAGCGAGAGCCTAAAAACATTAATAAAGCTCTCATAGTTGGCATCTTATATGCTCAACAAGATGTAAAAGTCGAGACGAAACCGTGTCATGATCAAAAATTGAATACCTTAAGGTTGAAAAAGAATCTTCTTTTATTTTTTTTGTAGAATAGTGTATCTTAGTATAATAATAGTAGAATGAGAAATGTTGAAATTTCTGTGATTATGTGAACTAGTAATGAGAAAAAAATGGTTTTGATTTGTTGCCACTGCTGCCCTATTCGCAATATCAAGCAGCCGGTTTGTGAATAGTTTATAATACATGTCATACCTTAATCACCGTAAACATATGTCAAATTATTACGAGCTGGATTGTATCAATCACATGAATATTTAAAAAAATCAATTAGTAATTAATCTTAATAAACGATACCACCAATGCTTATATATTTCTCGCAGTATTTTTGGAATAGTGACCTAGTTTGTTAATTAAAATTATGTAATATGTTTCTTTTACGAACATTCTTGCAACTGATTAAATAAATCTAGTTAAATATATGTAAGTGACTGTTCAAGCCCATCTAAACAGTAGTTAGTGGACTATTATTTTATGATCACTTTTAGGGTGTTTACTGTCTGTAAACTGTCTGTATTAATATAATACTTGGTGGAAAGGCATTATATTAATAAAAACGCAATATTCCTTTGTACTTTATTTATAAGATCAAGACCGGTTTCGCTCATTGTGAGCATTGGCAACTGATGAAATATAATTTAACAGTGCTTTTTATACAAAAATAAATTGAAATGAAAAGGTGTAAACAGCAATTGACATTGAAAAGAATTTACAAATTACAGTATAAGTGATTCTATAATTACACAAAATTTAAATGTTAATCACCTTTTGTATGTAATTAAAAAATCTTCTTCTTTTTTGACCATATTTGCTCCTTAAGTGGAGCATATGGCCACTACGCGGCACCTCTATGTTTCCCTGTCACCCGCCAATCGCTTTGCTTCCTCCCATGACATGCCAGAATCCCTCAGTTCCGCTGAGTACATCCTATGGATAGTACCAGACGGTCGTCCGAGACGCCGGAATCCCACCGGTCGAAAGAAGAGGCAGGCAGGATTGAGGCTTTCCGGAGGCATCCGCAGCACGCGACCCAGCCAGTTCCAACGTTTCTTCATAATCACTGACGTGACGGGGCGCTGTTTTGTACGCTCCCTTATCTCCGAATTTCTCACAAAATCAAATCACCTCACCCCCATTATCCGACGCAAGCATCTGTTTTTGAAGCTCAGTATACGGTTTTTCTGAGTTTTCCTCAGGTGCCATGATTTTCAACCGTAAAGCAGTAATCATCAAAGATGAATACATTTCAAGCGGTGACTGATGGTAATTACAAACATAATTAAATGTTGAGAAATTTTTGTTTGTTTAATTTTTTAGAAAAGTGATATAAAATGTTACATTTCTAAAGTTAACAACAACTTAATGATAATTTTATGGAACGCATTACTTGCCAGAGTGGTCTGCAAATTCTATTTCTATAATTTATCAATTCATGAATATTTATACAAAATCAATTTCTTACGTATTTACTTGAGTATTTTATTTGAGACACGCTCTATATTGTAAATATAATGTAGATACAAATATTTTATAGGTATTAATGACTTGTTTGCTCGAGGGAATGCATATACAATGTGTGTTATTCCTTTGATGCACCCGCAGCTTACTCAACACGACTAACTGTCAACTAATGTAATGTTCTTGTTATATAATGTTCAGGCTTTTAAAACAAAACGATTTTATAGAACTAGGACATCTATATTTGGAATAGAACTCTTGCACGAAGTCAGATAATCAATAGAAAACTACAACACATTGTGTTATTAAAAATATAATGACTCTATTTTTTATATTGTTATAAATTAAAAATTACTGCTGTCTATTTCCTAATCGGTTAACAGCAGCATTAAATGTAATTTTTTGTGGGAAAATAAAATATTGTCTTTCTTGTGGCCGATTAGGCAACGCTCATACGCAATGTGTAGTTTTAAACACCAGGACCGTTTTCCTTAATTTATTAATCTTTTTTAACTGTTAGAAGTGATGAATTTCTAAACGAATCCGTTATAGATCTTTTCAAATAATTTAAGCACACTAAATTGAAAAAAATATATTGATTCAAAATACCATTAAAGCATAGAAACTAATAATGAAAAAAATGGATTCTAGTAACGTATATTATGTATGTATGTAAATAAAAAAAACATTGATTATAAGTTTATTACTTTTGTAATGTAAAAATAGAATAAACATTGTAAAATACATATATTCTTGGAAAAAAATAGTTGAAAACATTAGAAATATGCAATTAAGTCTATAAAGTGAAAAATAAAGTTCTTCCAAGTAACGATAATAAATTGTAAAATTCGATTCAAGTAATCGATTGTAAAATTATCTATGTCACATAACATATCGAAGCTAGATGATTTATACTAAAGGTTCATCAAAACCAAACATTGAGCCATATTAGCAGAAAAAAGTTACGAGTAGCACTTTCTGCATTGTCCCCAAAGTTCGATATTTTTTTTGATAATTAACGACCACACCCATCGTATTAAAAATATATTATAAAAATAAATAAACACGTTTCTAACAAAAACTTGTTATTATATTAATTGTTTTGTATCAAAATATTTTTTTCTAATTTAGCACATGTCTTTTATAATACGAAATAAAAAACAAAGAGGCGCGAAGATTTAATTTTAAAAAAGAAAGCGCAATCACATTAGTTTGTAAGCCGCTGGTTGACTCAGAAGTCAGAACTATCAATTTGTTTCATACTAACTTCTACCGGTACGGTAACGAAATGTAAGTTTTTCAAAAGAAATATGAATATATTTTATACATACATATAGTGATCGACTAAAAACAAGTTAACTGGATTAACTTGGCCTTTTCTATGTAAATCGAAGACTTATGTTACTGGACTAAAACTGATATGCGGTTAAAACTCTTATGCCAAAGTATTCACTTACTGAGTCAATACTGATATAAAAAAATGTACGAATTTCAGATAAATACTTTTTTATGTGATAATTATTATTAGTTTTGTTTTACTTTAACCGCTCCCTAAAACTGAACGACCCGGTTCGGCACCCTGCCGAGCTTGTCCAATTCATAAATAATGTGAAATGCGTGCAGAGACACCCTTATCAGTACATTAACAAACCCCACAGACACGTGTGCTTCGTCACAATTGATTCGCCATTTGCGCTCTGTCTGCGAGTCCCGATAAAAGCGCCGCGACAAAAATTTACCCATTTTACAAATCATAGGGCTTTTATTGGTAATGTCGTAGATATATAATTACACTGCATCTTTTGCAATACTTTATTAGATGATTTGATTCGTAACAGGAATACTTGACTTTCCTTCATTTGACCACTAGATTTGGTTTTACTATTATAGTTTATTTCAAGCAATCAAAACATATTCTTCTACGAGTTATATACCAATTTGAGTCGGTAGTTTGTGAACAAAATGTGTTCTACACGCTGTTAAACTAAGAGTTTGTTGACAATTTTCAGGAAATCGTTACCTTAGTTTGAAATATTTCTAACTGACATTTTGGCCTAAAGTGACCTTTTGGTCGGAAAATGTTGTATTTGCCACAATCTAACATATATATTAATTTCAAAATCATGCGTTTTTAAATAAAGAAGTTAGCAGGATTCAAGCGTTCTATCTACAAACATTCTTTCATACAGTCATTTTACAAGCTTTTAAGAAACAATTGGACTTTTTATAATCGATTTATAAACAACATTCCTCTTACAGTATTACAACTCAGTATATTATTATAAATCTTTTGAAAGAAGTTGCGACAGCATTCAGCTTATACAATCGATCCTGTAGGTGGCAACTGTCAAACGCATACTACAGAGCGAGTGTAGAAAGTTAAACTGGACGTTACAACCTTTTCAAACTAAATTATTGTTGTCAGTTCTGAGCAAAAAGGTTCTTATTACAATTTTAAGCACTGATTATCTCCAAATATATAGGGTTGAAATTAAATATTTTTTGCTTAAAAGTAGTAAAATAATTATGTTTATACTTGCTCATCATTGAAAGTGCATTTTTTCTTTTCAATTTCAAAATATAATCAGTCAAATATTCAAACGCTCGTATCTCAAAACATGGTAAAGTGGAAACATAACCTTTTCAAAGTTTCGTTACGAAATGTAAACTAAGTCCACTCTATTTGATATTAAGAATCAATGTATTTATAAAAAAACAAAAAATAAGCAACAAAGGTTCTGATCAACAATGTGCAATTAGTAAAAAAAAGTGTTTTAGTTTTGTTATATTAATACTTTTACCCAAGAATTGATTAAAAAGTGTGTTTCTTTTCATATCATATTTGATGTTAGATCTTCGTTTTTTGATCACGCACATAATTACACCACTTCCCTCCCTATCCAGTCCACCCACGAGACGGTATCACAGCGTTTGATAAGGCGAGGCCCAACTATTTCTATTCTATTTGTGCTTTGAAATTAATTGTTATTGCTGGGGCATTAATCAGTGGCGATGATGAAATGCCCTGGATCACGTGCCCTAGGTCAATTCCAAAGAAATTAATGTTATTTGGGAGAGTCGTGCTATTTTCAAAGTCACGTTGTCTTTCGTAGAGTGAATTTTAATCAGAACATAAATTATCTTTGTTATATAAACTGTTATGTTACTTGATTTCAGACAATCAAAGAATAATAAAAAAATACTCTTTTGTACTTTGTAAAAAAAGAAATTATCCTTCCTAATGGAGGTATCGCAACGAGAACTGTTGGTTACTCACATTTTTTCAAAGTGATTACTAGGGAAAGAAGGATAAGGCTAGAACAGGACTAGTGGTTGACTAATCGCTATTGCTACACCCAGTTATTAAAGGATCAGAAGAATGGGAGGAGAGAAAATAATGTGAATTGACATCACAAACACCCAGTCTTCGATCACAACTTTGAATTGAATAATTCTAAAATTCACTGTGATCTCACCGGGAATCGAACCCAGACGTGGGTGATCGGTAGAGCAAGCTCTAACCAACCGGGCCACAGTAGGCGACACTTTTGTACTAATGATACATTTATTTAAAATGATCCGGACCGGTTTCGCTCATGAAGAGCATTTTCAACTGATAAGATTATACATAAATTCAGTACCATTTATACTGAAACAAGTAAAACTATCGGTAATATAATCAAGAAATGAATTTACAGATAGTTTAGTCACCACTTTCATTTTATTACTCTGATGATTTTTTAATTATATGTTAGAGGTGTGAACATTTAAATTTGTGTAATCATATAGTAACTTCTACTGTAATATGTATTTTTTTCAATGTTTATTGTTGTTTACACCTCTCCATTTCAATTTGTTTTTGTATAAATAGCACTTGATTAAATTTGCATCGTTCAAATTATGAACATTCACACAGATTTTGTCACTAACGACCCGTGTTTCGCCTTTCGGCATCTTCAGGCGTTCAAGTGCACGGATGAACTTGAACTGACGCTTAGTAAACGAATGTTTCGTGTTTATATTATATAAGAAATAAATGTATCATTGAGTTTGAAGCCATTGCTGGCGAAAAAGATTAGCTCATGGGAATGCCCACAGATTTGAATGGTGAGTAGTTTTAAGAATTATATTTATTTTTGTTTGTCGGAAAAGGTTTTATGATTTTATTTATATGAAAGCGGAGAGCCAGGCACGTGCAGCTGATCGCTTAAAATCGGAAGACTGTTCAATTGCGCTCTGTTTTTTTCTAGAATTTCCTGGAAAAAGAGCTTATGAGCGTCCATATTTGGGGGCAAAATTTTTATCCATTGTTCCTGATTGAACACGTGTCTTTTTGAAATTAAGTGATAAGCAAAAGTAGACGTGTCTTTTTTCAATCTAAAGGCTGCCATACAGGGGTGGGCTGCCAATATTCAAATAAGGGGCTCGCTTAATGTCGGTCATAATGCCTTTAAATCTAGAATGAAGCGTACCCCGTGGCATGCGACCCACTTGTTTTTTTATGGCCCTCAAATGTTTATTTTTTAAATTAAAATAATAAGTAAATTATTTAATTTAATTTACATATACATATGTGAGCGAGATTTTTCGTTGACGATGCTAAATAAATCGGTTCATAGAAATAGGCTAACTGATTTTGCAGCTTAATACTACAGATTCTAAAGATTTTACAAAGGCAAAGATCGTATCAACTTTTTAAATAAATTATTTGAATTACACGTATTACTTAATATTTCAAAATAACAAAAAAAGTATATAAGTACACCGAATCCTCTTTAACACGGTTTCAAAATAGCACAGCCGAATGCAATGGAAATTATTTTTCATTTATCTGTATATAAATATACACGGCTGCTTAACATGAAACCTATCCGCGTACAAAACGAGGATTGAGCATACTTTAAATTTCATTTTTACTTGCGACCCGAAGCTATCATAATTTGTTTTTTTGCAACCTAATAGATGAAAAAGTTTGTGCATGCCTGCTTTACACCAAGGATTGACAGTGAAAATCTTCAAGTTGATTCTAGTCATCATCAAACATGACACATGACATATGCTTGATTAAAAGTTTGCTTCTTTACTCGTAATTATGTTATTAACATAATATGCCTTGTTAAGCTTCTACGTTACACTGATAAAGAAATAACAATATTTTTTTCAACCCAAGAGATTGTTTGGGGCTCTGACAAACATAGACTCTATTCAAAATATGAACGAAGAAAATTCTATAAATCTACAAAAGATTTCAGAAGGCTTAATAATCTAAATACCTTTCATTGTTTGCAACTTTTATGTACGGTGTTTAAATATATTTGTGTAATTCCAAGAAAAATACCATAAAAATCTACAAATAAATATTGGAACCTTGTTCCTAACAAAAAATGCAAAATAATTAAGACCGAAGGTCGTGAAATGAAAAAGATGTACAAGTGTTAAGTAAGTTAGAAAGTAGGTTCATAAAACTGTGACTCCGGATATCGGAGCAATAAATTATCAAACATCAGCATTATTTGACAATAGACAAAAAGCCGGCAAGGGTCTCTTTTATTAGGCAGCCGAAACAAATGCATTTTACGAAAAAGTTAAAGGGCCTTATGTTGTAAAACGATGTCTTATGTTTTATAATGCAATTTAACCGTCTACTGAAAAAGCAGCTAAGTACTAATTTTCTCAACTTAAAAAAGGGCTCGCCGGCCGGGCCAAAAATTAACAGAAAAATTAACCCCCCCGAGCCTGCTCCAGCCCACCCCTGCTGCCATATGTTCTGATAATCTGGTATTCAATGTCCTTTCTGTTTTCCCAATATAAAACTTTACGATATAAAACTAAATAGAAATGTTAAATTTTATTTCTTATTTGTTGACAATACTCGCTATAAAGGAAACCGGTTCTGACGTTTATAAATAAAGTGGAAATAAAGTACAAAAGAATATTGTGTTTTTTCTTAAGATAATTTGAGTGTTTATTAAATAAAATACAGTACATTTATTAAATGACTATTCATCTAAGAAACATGTCATCCTAAGACTTGGTTTCACGGAGATCAGATCCTTGTATTAACGAACTAGGATATATTCCAATTCTAAGAAACAATACGTGTAAGCTTTTAATGAGAATTAGGCTTCTATGCTTATGAAATCGTTATTTATGTATACCAGTTCTTTAAAAGAATGTATAATTACCGTATTTGTTGATTCATTTGTAAAATTACGATTACGATTCCAATTATTATTGGCTGTAAAAATAATATTTTTTGCTAATTTTTGTGATTGTGGAACACTGCAACAAATATTTGCAATGTAATTTTAAAAAAAATCAACACAAAATGTAAATATTGTTAAATTGCCGCCTGTATGGCCGAGTGGTCAACGTCGTTGGCTTCGGCTCAATATAATTTTATAAATTGATTTTTCAATCGATCTATGAATTTCTGTTCGAAGGCATGGATGTATGTGATGTCTTGAATTCTCCCCTCCCACCCATTCTATCTTATGAATAAGGCGTATCGAAAGCGATTAGCCAACCACTAGTCCTGTCCATCCTCCATTCATTCTTCTATTCCTACTCTCTTTGGAAAAAAGAGGTTGAGCAACTGAGTAACAAGCAGTTCTCGTAGAAACACTTCTGTTGAGATAAATTCCATAAGGATTCCATATGCTTCATATTGAGAGCAGACATGGTAAAAATAAAAAAATCGTCCGGTATTACAAAACATAATTATAAATAATCGATAGTAAGGTCAAAATGGCGACAACTATAAGTCACAAGAGACCACACCCACGCACAATAAAAATGACGACGGTCTTAGAAGTGGCTACTAAAAATATTAATGAAATTAAAACTCGCATAAAAATGTTTTTTTTTGTAGTTTTTATGTTCGTCAACATGTTGAGCAAACAAACTTTTTAATGGAAGAATAATTCACATAAAAAACTTCGAAAGTCTTCCGTCAAAAGTTGCGGTGTTCTTCACCATAAAAAGTGTTCGAAGCCTCATAAACAGCTGTTAACCGTGTCAATAGAGAGAGCCTTGCAGAGGCTCGTAAACCTGCTTGCGTATAAAATAAATAGCGCACGATTGTTTGCGTTATCATTGCTTTAATGAGAATTTTATTTGCCATAAAAATAAAAGTGAATACCAAATCACTTAGACTAATAACCGACTACAATGTTCTTTCAGTATAACTATTTCAATACCATCAGATACATTTCAATGACAGCGTAGTTACTTTAAGAATGTTCACTGTCAATACTTGGTGGAAAGCCATTATATTAAGAAAAAAACACAATATTCCCTTGTACTTAATTACAACTTTATTTATCTCATGGCGAGCATTGTCAACTGATAAGCAATAATATTTAACAGTGCTATTTATAAAAAAAAACAAATTGGAATAAAAAGATGTAATAAACAATTTGTGTTAATTTAGAGTCACTTATGGACGATTTATACTGTATTTTGTAATTATTTTTCAATATCAATTGTTTATTACACCTTTTCATTCCAATTTGTTTTTGTATAAATAGCACTGTTGAACTATATTTCTTATCAGTTGAAAATGCTCACCATGAGCGAAACCGGTCTTGCTCTTGATAAATAAATAAAGTGGAAATTAAGTATAAAAGAATATTGTGTTTTTTTTAAGTCAATGTAGTTGGTTGTTAACGTGTTTGTTTTATAGAAAAGCAAGGCAAAAGGTATCACTTTTCACCAGCTCTAGTTGCTAAAATAAACAAACCATTGTAAACTGAGGCCTCATAGAATATAGATATAACAATCTCAAGTTTTCTATAAGCCCTTTTATCTTCTATTTTGGAGATATCTTTCATGGCACAAGTGACCGATTTCAATGACGGCAGTAATATCAACACTTCAAGAATTTCCCTAGGAGAAATTAAGATTTGTGCTCTATCTTTTGGTGACTCTCCAAAGTAGTTTAGAAACGGGTAAAGTTAAAGTAAATGATTGTCACGAATCAGAAAATTTTGCAAAACTACATAGTTGGTGACAGGACTGACCTTTTCAAATGAATATAATGGCCACAGCAACCTAGGGATAGAATATATTTTGATTGGTTTTCAAATATTATTGTTTAGATTCAAAGAAAGAAACGAATCTATTTTTTTTAGCCCGGGATAACTCTTTGTGCTTAGCCTGGTCTTGGCCGCAAAGATTTTATAAAATAAATTGTAGAAAAGAACGTTAGCTCGGATAAATAGCGAGAGAGCATGCCAAAGCAGCGTTTACTCAACAATAAAAGAAAGTTGTAAGTCATCATATGTGATACAAAGATGAATCTTGCCTTGAAATAAAAAGGTTTTTCTTGCAGAAGTGGTATTTGAACTGCTTGGAACAAAATTGATTTGAAAGAGTCTGTAAATCTGTAAATAGAAAATAAATTAAAATTGTATTCTACGTGTCATGTATTGTGGTACAATGATATTCCAGAATCATGTGTATTGCGGAAGTCAAAACGAAATACATTCCTGCCTCATCATACGCCAATCGAAATTGACCAATGGCAATCGGGCAGTGGCCACCCTTCCACTCCTGGAGCCCGGTACTGTGTAATGTGATTGTGCAAAGCGCGGCAAAATTAATCACACTTCCGGTGTGGAGCGCGCCAAATTGATGCCCGACGCCGCCGCTGCTGTTGCGCGGCGTTCTCCTCGCCCTAGGCTACTTCCGGCGGCCAACGAAATCATCGATACGCCGTGTGTGGATAAGGCATTCATTATATTTGTTCAGCTTTCTCACATTATCATTTTACTCATTAATGTATTGTATTATATAATGTTTAGCCCTTTATTGTTGTACGAGACATTGATCTATATGTTGCAAATCAAAGAACATTTAAGTAAAGCACCTTCATGCAGTAAACAATTAAAAATACAAATTTCTTAGTAATGTTTCTTGTAAAAACATGAAAATTTCCAAAACAAATCTATACTTCAGTAAATATTTGATAATCTTCAATTAGTAAAGATACATTTTGCCCCAAAACAAATAAACAACCAGGTGATCAAAATTTGTAATCACGAATATAATTCAACTAACTTCTGATATAATGAAACCATACGCGTGCTCTGAAAATGTTTAAAAAGTGGAGATTTGTACAGTTTTTAAAACCAAAACAATATTTCATTAGTTTAGTGGTAACTCTCAATTGTTTTGAGTTGTATAAAGTATTCATCAGTATCAAATATAAAAAAAACCACAAATATGTATTATTCATTTCGACGTGTTCCAATGAAACTAAAAACGGCATGGAAGCTACAAATTCAAGATTTTTTTTGTCAACAAATATCTAGGTATATCATATTCAATATTTCCATTGTTTGTTAAGAAAAGTTATGAATACGTTTTAAATATGTATTTACAAGCAAAGAGATAATGTTACGTTAGTAGATATCATGATAACTATCAAACGCAGACGATATGAAAATCTCAGTTACATTTATCCGTGCACCAATTTAAGCCCAACAGTAGGTAGAAAGAGATTCTCATGAACAGAAAACCAGCACAAGTGTCATCAAGTAACAACATATTAGTAACGTGATATGACTAACGACTGCCTCAGGATTGAGGGAAAAATTGAAATTTAGCCTATAAAGCACGGAACCAAGATAAATGGAAGACCGGTCATGTTTATTCGTGTTTCAGTTTAGATAAGCATCGCTAAAATTCTTTTTCAAACGATTTTAGCTGTCCAAGAGTTTTCCTTTTTAAAATTATCATCCAGAATAATGGAATTGCTTACCATTCCCGTCATAAACTTTTTATAACCAGTTTTACATGTAAGATAAAAATGCCTAAAAATTGAATTAAAATAAAGTTTATTTGCCTTTAATTTCTTACCAGAATAATTGTGTTATTTATAAATAAACACGTAATACAACAAAAAAACAGTTTTTTTTATTTTTTTTTTTTATTTTATTAAACTTTTATACGAAAAATCTTATTTACATGCAGTATATAGCTAAAAAGTGAAATTTATTCAAATTCCATTTTACACATTATCTTCAACAGACTGTCGTCGAGAGCTCAAATTTGGATGATATTCACAACTTCTATATTTTTTTATTTGAAAAACCTCTTGGGGTCACAGAATAAGAGAATTTTATGCTACGAAAAAGGTGTCAAGAAATTCTGCTGCTTCTTCTAATTATTTTCTTTCGGGTGCGTAAAGTAAACAACAAAAGGAAAGAATTGTTGAGAAGCTGTTGGAAATGAACGCTATTTCAAAAGCCGAAATATACCGTTATTAAATTTTGAACAAAAGTAAGTGCTGCGGTCAATATAACCGCGCTATCTCAAAACTGTAGCATTTAATTAAAACATATTGCAAGCAATTAGGTATGCGTAATTATGCGCGCGTAAAATGTACCGCGCAGGCATAACGGGTGATAAACATATCAAAATGATGGTCCGAATGTCACGCCGTTTACCATGTTTGCACATAACTACCGAATATTGTTACCAAACTTGACAAACGCTGCTTCAGTTTAACAATGGAAAATATTTGAGATTATTTTTTTAACGATTGGCTTTGTCGCAAATTTCAGGATTATATTTTATGTTTTAAAATACCTTTTATTGAAGAAAATACAATTTTTGTGTCTTCCACATATTTAATAAAAAATAAGCGAGTGATATCAATTGATGATAGTGCTCGTGAAAACAGAAAGTGGTCCCGATCTTTATATATTATGTATAAAAATATTTATATAAAAAAATAGTGGTACAAACAGGAGTTGTAATTTTAAAAAAAATATTATACGTCAACTTGACAATCTCTAGATATTTGCATATTGCTCATAGATTTAAATTGTGATAGGTATCATCACTGACTTACCACAAACCTTTATTTTTTTTTGCAGTGTTTTTAAATTTGTGTTATATATTACTTTAATGATTATATTTATTTTGATAGTGTATTACATATTATTAAAAAATACGTATAATGGTTTTGTTTATATTTCAGATTATTTTTGTGAATCGTGAACTTTTCGGTGAAGGCCGGACATGAATACAAGAAGTCGTGATCACAAATTTAGCCACTTGGCTACAGGTGCCAAGTGGAGTAACAAAGTTATACTAAGTTATAGCTTTTATATTAAAAATATACTTCCATAAGGTACCTCCGAATCCATCTAAAATAAAAATAGTCTATTTTATACTATTTTTTCAAGCAAGCAGTAAAATAATTTTATTGTGTATATGATATATATTATATTGGTAAACATGTCCACACCCAATGTGAAGCTTATATCAACAGAGCTGAGTTATCCAAACCCCTTTCTTAAAGAGAGTAGTGATAGAATGATAGAACTAAGAAAAGACTAGTGGTAAGCTAATCGTTCTCGATAAGCCTCGTTTTTGGAATCGATCGAGAGGTAATAAATCCGACATTCATGCCTTCCAAACCTGAACGATTGAAAAATCAACTGATGAAACTATCCGTAATTCATCCGAAGACAACGATGTTGACGACTCGACCACATAGCCCGACTAACTATACATTGAAAATTTAGTGTTCCGAGTCAGTGGTTAAATGGTCAACATTGTTAAATTCTGGTACGGAGTTCACGGGTTTGAATTCCAGTACAAGCAGTTTCATAAATTATTTTTCAATCGATTTATGTTTGAAAGAATAGATGCTAATTTTGTTAAAAACTCTCCCCTGCCCATCTAATATATAAAAATGAATGTTTGTTTGTTCGTATTTTATGCGTTAACACACCGCTCATTCGATTGCAATAAAACTTTGAGAAACTTTTTACTTGGACTTTCGGGAAGGTTATAGGCATAGTAAAATTAACTTACATTAGGTCTTATATATAAAAATCAATGTTTGTGTGTCTGCCATAGAGTTAATTTTAAAAATGCTTGCACTCACGCGAAGGTTATAGTACAATTGACTTACAGTAAGTGGCGTGTGTGTCGTAACATAGACAATCAGCAGCAAACGTAAAACTGACAGAAAAAAGGAAACAAGCACTTCAATAAACACAATTAAAACACAAACACTTTCTTTTTTTGAATGGCATTACAACGCTTGCCGAGAACCGGCTAGTCTTATTATAAAAAATGGAGCATGGCAAGAGCGATTAGGCAGTTACTTATCATGTCTTATCCCTATCTTCTAATTAAATAAAGAAAGGGGTTAAAAAATCGAGCAAAAAACAGTTTTTGTAAAAACACTCTCGATTAGATACACTCTATGAGTCAATATGCTTCCCATTAGAAGCGTACACGAGTCATAAATCAAATAGTTTGATATTATTAATAACGTCATAACTTTTATTAAAAAAATATGTTGATGTTCGCTTATTCGTCAAGATTTTTTTGCCTTCTCACAAACCATCGTATAAAAGAATAGTCAGTTGTATAACGTTTCAATTATGACGTCCGTAGTAAAAATACAGTCGTAAGTCTGAATTGGCTATTTTTCAGGCAACCCATTTGAAGTTTAAAAAAAAATGCTGAGGATAAAAATGTTGTGTGGAATATGAATGCATAAACTATTGTTTGTTTTTATGGGCAAAGCTTCTGTTAAGGACCGTAGTTTTCTTTGAATAAAACAACGACTTTCCCGTTTTTGAAATGTGGTCAAGTGAAACAATTACGTTTTAATAATTACAATAAAATATTCCTTTGTACTTTATTTCCACTTTATTTTAAAAATTCAGGACCAGTTTCGCTCATGGCGAGCATTGTCGCCATGAGTAAATATTAGTTAAACTGCTATGACTGATATTGAAATGACTAATATTAATAGTACTTTATTTTTGAGCGAGTTTCAATTATATATTTTTTCACGATGTTATACCCCAAGAATAAATCCCCACTAATAAAAGTCATTATGACCAACAGCAGTTTGAATGATAGTTGAGGTACAACAAGTAAGTATGAATAAAAAAAACATCGCTCAGCTGCTAGAAAGATTAATTGAACTAAACTTTAAATGTCTGCCAGTTGTCATCCCAAAAACGGTAGTAGGAGCTTATGCCTATAACTCGTCCCATGTCAATATATTATGTGAAATATTTTCAATATTAGATGCAATTACTGCAACCATGTTGTTTTTTCTGCAAAATATTTAACGCGATTCAACAAAATACACGTTCTAACATATGTTAACAATTTAAAATTTGGTTCGAAAAAAAACAGAGATGTCGTTGCGAAATGATTTTCGATAGAATTAACACTTTATTGAAATGTTGGAGGCGTCCGAGCAATTTTAACGAATTCTGGTTGGAAAATAATATTATGATCTGGCTATAAAGGAAAGAAAATAAAAAAGAATGACCCCACGGCTACACGTGTAAGTACACTCGGCAACCATTAACAGCCGATTGAGATATTTTGAGTTTAAGTTGCCTCGCGAAATTGTATAGATTTTGTGCGCACTATGTAAGCAAATATGTTAACTTATTTGAATAGTAACGAAACATATATGTGTAAACTTTAATACGGCAAATGAAAGCGTACGCAAATGGAAAAAAAAATCAATTATTAATGACGCACATCTATATATAAAAATATTTTGATTTTTAAAAGTTCAATTAACGAACGCATAATTACGTTAAATAGATAATGATTAATAATAACGAGAAATAAAAGTAAATCGATCTGCTGAACGATGATAGAGTTACGGTAACACCCTTTAGGGTGATACGTAACAACAGACCGTGCGATATGATTTTACTGGTATGTCTTTTGAAGAAAACTAGTTGGAGAAGAATGAGGTCGGGAAATGGACAGTCAATAGGTAATCGCTCTAAATAAGTGGAAAATAATGTAAAATTAACAATAATTCATGCATTTTTAACACAAATATATACATAGATTAAAACATCACTGACAAGTAAATTTATTTCTTTGTTATTCCACCGATAGTGTTAAAAATTATGAAATGGGTTCAGACTAACTGACTATCGTAAGGTTATTTCTTAATAATTTAAAAAAAATCTAATTTTTAACATATGAATTTCAGAGAGGACGTTGGAGATTTTTTTTTCTGCTAGAAACAGGACTAAAAAAATAACAATTATATAATACTTTTTACAATAACACTTCTAATAACGAATTAATCACTTGTTATTGAGGGTACATTTGATAACAAATAATTTTGATAAACAATTGTAATTCACTTATGCTGTTTTAAATTTTATTTGGTAATATTTTTTTCCTATTAATGATATTGTTGATTTCCAAGATCATAAACTGTTAATTCTCGATTCCTTATTATTTACTCGATATCTACATTTTTTAATTTAATTATAATCATGATTATTTGAAATTTAATAGTAAGAAAACTCTTCTTCTCAAAGACTCGAAACACATATTAGAATTCGTATCACAATCAAATTTACACCAAATTACCGTCAAATAAATCGATAATATCACTGAAGTGTTTGCTCATAGATCAGAAGCCAAAATAAAATGAACAAAGGTGTTGAAATAATGAATAATATAGAGAAGATACCATATATTTTTAAGATTAAATTTTATTTAATAAGTAAAAAACAATTTTTTATTCCTTTTCTCAAATTTATATAATATGTTTCCAGACACCAATAAATTAGATAAGAAAAACCAAAATTTGTTTTAATTATTTCATACTATCGAAAACCGAGATTGATGGTTTTTTACAGATTGATTTTAACAACATTAAACATAGCCGCAACTCGCAAGTAATACATTTATATTATACTAATCTAAAAAAGCATTACGGCAGCAAATACAAAAAAGTAACGTTTGTAAATAGTAAGTGAAATGTAAAATGGAAAAATTTCAACTGTTACCCTACAAAGCTGTCTAAAATTGACCAGATAAAATTAAAAATAAAATCAAGTCCAAACAATCAATGTATCAAGCAACAAAAAATAATAAAAAAAAACCATAAAACATGGGCGAAACATGAAAAATATGAAACAAGCGTATTTCATTTAAAAAATGCCCCCTCAGCTTGTTAAAAAAGGTTACGTTTGTGTAACTCTCTATTCCCCCCACTCTTCCTGAACCATCCCTCATCCTCTTCCAACCTTATACACCCACTCCTCATGTCCTCTTGTCCTCTCAATTCATTTCGATGCCTTCGTTGACTAGTGAGTAGCCAAAATACAGATCAGTACTTAATATAATATAACAAAAAAAGGCATATTATTTCAAGGACATGTTGAAAACTCGGAGTAATTTTTTATTATTATTTGGTGATAACCGTTCTTTATTGACTGGAAAGAATTAAATTTATAAAAACAAACGTTATGCTTTTCCAAAAATTTAATGATTGCAGAAACTTGAGAAATGATATTGCGAATTAATAATAATCGCAAACAGTTTTAAAAGATTTGTCACTTAGCCAGAAACCTACCGAAATTCGATGAGAGTTTAACATAATTTATTGCATGTAATTTTTCTTAGAAGTGATTTTTTGACATACCAATTGATTAACATTAAATAAAAAAATAGTTTGAATATTTTTCTACTAGACTCAAGATTGATTGTGGGAATTCTTTTCTATTGTTTTACTAAAAATAATGCTCAGATCGCGAATGAGACTTGTTTTTGCAGTAAGCACTAATGATTAGCAAATAAAATAAATTTTAATAAATACATATATTTTTTTACCGTGTCCGCTCCCAATGTGGAGCATGTGGACTCCTAATGGAGTTTATCTCAACAGGAGTGCTTCAACAACGAGAACTGCTTGTTACTCAGTTGCTCAACCTCTCTTTTTCCAAAGAGAGTAGGAATAGAATGAAAAGGCTAGGACAGGACTAGTGGTTAGCTAATCGCTCTCGATACGCCCTGTACATAGGATAGGATGGGTGGGAGGGAGGAATTCAAGATATCACATACATCCATGCATTTGAACAGAAATTAATAAATCGATTGAAAAATAAATTTATAAAACGGCCCGTACTGGGATTCGAACCCGTGACCTCCGTAGCGGTAGCTAACGACGTTGACCACTCGACCACACAGGCGGCTTATAAATATAATATATAGATTAAATAGTTTTACTCATAAATACAATGATTATTTTGAAATGCGTTTATTGAAAAGTTTAATACGGCACCGGTGGTTGTGTATGTTTGTTCCAGTCACACTTGGATTTAATACAATTTAAAAGAAAAATTAAAATTAATTAATTTAAAATTAATTAAATCAAATATATTTTTACTGATGAAATATGCAAAATATTATATTTTTATACTTATAAAATATATTTTATATTAAAATGAACTTCTGAACAAATCCATCGAAAATATTTATACATTGTTCGTTGAGTTTGATTTTTTCACCGATGTAGTTATATATGAGGAGCAAACATTCAAAAAGTGTTTTGTCACAAATTTTGAAAAATGACATTTTATATCAATTCTGATAGCCCATAATAAAACCTATGAATGGAAATCAAAATTAGTGTTCAAAAAGGTTTTTTTTCATATTAAAATGAAATCATAAAGTTGACACATTCATACAAACCGTTACTTTTGCAACACTTAAATCATCATTTTCCAAGCTTTGTATTTGTGTGACAAAACACTTTTTGAATGTTTGCTCCTCATATATATTTTTTAAATATATCGACAAGTAAAAAACAATTTAGATAAATATTTCGTTAATTAAGCGAAAGCCGTTCCAGTACAACACTGGCCGTTTTTCATGCAATGGAAACATTGTCGGGGCGGGTGGGCGAGTGAGCAACAATGAGGCGCAGGGTTGAAGGCTCTCAGGGTTCGAGTGTGGGGTCGGGGGCTGGGGTTTATGAAGGGGATGTAATTGGAGTTTTCACGGTTCATAGACTACAACTTTATTACATTTCAATGAGGGATTGAAAAATACCTTTTGAAAGATCGCGCGCTCAAATATGCCAGGATCTTTTGTGAGTCGCGCATACCCCCGTGTCAATGTTGCTTAAGATGTAAGGGAAGAAAATAATACACCGAGACGTTTTTATTTTTCGGTGTAAATTTGGCGAGAGATTTTTTACAACCATAATAAATACATGAGATATCAGGCTGTGTTTGTTTTCATAAAATATACGAAAGAGCGAATCCATTACGTTTGTGCGTACATCATTCATTTTAATTTGAGCTTTTTCAAAAGACATATATATTTTATTAATAAAAACACAATAATCCTTTGTACTTCATTCCACTTTATTTAATATGTCAGGACCGGTTTCGCTCATTGCGAGCATTGTCAACTAAGTACAAAGGATTATTGTGTTTTTATTAATATAATGCCTTTCCACCAAGTATTGACAGTGAACACCCTAAAAGTGATATTTTAATTTGCAAAGCATTTCAAAATACATATATATCGACCGTTTATTCTATCAGCTTATCTCGGAAGTATTATCATATCTCCAAAGCAAAAAGATATTGTGTTTTAACATGCGGTATGCAAACTTTCAATCATCAAAACAGAATTAAAATGTACACTTTAACTAAATTAACACTGTCAATACTTGGTGGAAAGGCATTTTATTAATTAAATCACAGTATTCCTTAGTACTTTATTCCACTTTATTATCTATCAAGATCTTTATGATCTTAAACATATGATATTATCTTAAAAAATCTATTAATCTTTGATGATTTTTAAATTATATGTTTAATTAGGTGTTAAACATTTAAATTTTATGTAATTATAGAATCACTTATACTAGAATTTGTAAATTATTTATAATGTCGATTTTTGTTTACACCTTTTCATTTAAATATATTTTTGTATATATAGCACTGTTTATATATATTTCTCATCAGTTGACAATTCTCGCAATGAGCGAAACCGGTACTGACCTTATACATAGAGTGGAATAAAGTACAAAGGAATATTGTGTTTTTATTAATATAGTTTACGGGTAGTTTTACGAGGGAAATGAAATTAGTGTCCTAATTCCATTCTGAAAAGTTCAACCAAATGCGTATAGAGGATTCAATTTAGTTATACATTTTTATTTTTCTTTATTGTTGATCTCAAACGTAGTTTGTAAGTAACGGTTTGATAATTTGAAGTTATTGTTATGAGAAGATAGTGATTAAAATATATTTTTTTGTTTCTATGCTAGAATTATGATTTAATTTGCTAGTCAGATGGTAAATAAATCGTTTTTTTACCACGTCCACTCCCAATTTTAAGAATATTGACATGTAATGGAGTTTATTTTAACAGAAAATTTTAACGAGAACTGCTTGTTAATCAGTAGCTCAATGTCTCTTAGAGTGTAGAGATAAAAGGATATGTCTAGTACTAGCTAAGAGCTCTCGCTTCGCCCATTTTTTAAAATAGACTGAGTAGAATAGGTAATTTAAGACATCACATACATCCATGCCTTCGAACAGAAATCAATAAATGGAATCAATCTATAAAAAACTGTCCGTACTGAGATTTGAATCCATGACCTTCGTGTCTGAACTCGTTTCATGAATGAAATGCATTCATGAGATGGGCTTAAATTATTGAAAAATAGTCGGTCGAAAAATATAAATAGTAAATATTTAATAAATATAAATAGATGATGTAATTTGTATTTTACCCATATATTAATCATAACAATTGCTTTATATGTATTGTTTTGTAATGGCTGACAAAACAACATGTAATTAAAAAAAAAGAAGCATTCTATTGTATTTGTTTCAAATTAACAAATGTGAAATAAGTACAATATTAAGAACAGACCCGGTTTTCCTAAGTTGAAAATGCTCGTAAATATTGAGCAAATCCAGCAGTGATATTCATACATAAATGTGGAATAATTACAAAAGAGTGTTTAATTTGTAATATAATTCCTTTCTAACATGTATTGACAGTAAATACTTTTAAAATATATAATATTTTTTTGCGAAAACGTTATATTATGTTTTTCTAACGGTATAAAACTATTACATCCATATAACATGCAAACTAAATTTAACATCGAAATATCACATGAGTGATTTTATGAAATGGAATGGGAACGACAGGCGCTAATATCAAATTAAAAACATCTTGCATTTCAAAGTAAACTTTGCTTTGCGAATTTAATTCTCATTTCAGAGATTTTTTGTCATAGAACAGAGCTTCGCTGGCGCTCGACGAATCTCGGCACCCGTCGTAGAGACCCAAACGTCTACGAAACTCCGTAGCGCGTAGCGTATACTCAGTCCGACCGCGGTAAGCAACGTAGAAGCATAACCCGGGGAAACCTGCTATACCCGACACGGCGTGATATCGGAACAATACGACAAGTGTAATAAATATTTGATTGTTTTGAAAGTTTTAAAGTTATTGGAACTAGTGTGTGCTTCATTATTGTATAAAATGAACATATGAAATAAATTTATCTTGACTTTAATATTAGTGTTACACTGTTTTAAATCTCAAGGTTTTTAACAAATGTGAAAGTTCACGTTAACTTTTTGAAGCTTTGGATTTAATAGTGACGTAAGTAATATTTCATAATTATCATAGTTAAATATATTATATATCACATGGAGATGTTGAGGGATTTTTTTTATGAAATATGTTTTTAAACAAATACACAGTCGTTCAATTTTATTGTGAAACACACATTATATCTAGATTCTTTTCAAGATTATATCTTCACATACTATGCAATTGAAGTCTGTTTACTAGTAATAAATAAATGGCTCGTATTTTTCTGGTCAGAATTTAAATAAAATTGGTCAGGAATGGTCATAATATATCGGTCAGAATAAATAGTCATAATTTAAATTAAATTTAAAAATAAAAACCTAACCTAACCTACTAACCAAAATTGTTATTAAATATTCTAACCGTATAATATTTTTATTCTGACCAAAAATTGATTTAAATTCTGAACATTTAATTTGTTTCCTAAATTAATTTGTTTTGTAAAAAAAAAAAAATCAGCTGAATTTGAAACTAAACCACAGTAATGGTTTTTTTGCAATCTATGAAAATCTATAAATATATATAGAATAATGTATTGCTCAAATTTTTTTATAAAATAACATTTGACGTATAAATGTTGTGGTATTCAATTATTTTTTATCCCTTTATATTAAATATATGATTCAATATCACGATCGTGTTATTCTGTCGAAAAATATTTAATCGTGAAGAATGACAGTGGTAATTATTGCATATTTCATGATGATTATTATTGCATATTTCATAAATTACTAACTAAAAATGAATGATGATTTTGATTTAACCACGATTATCAAAATAATTTCTGTTATTATTTTGTCATGAAAATGTCAGTATTTAGCGCTCCATCACAAAAAAAATGTAAGTGAAATAATCTACTTCAATTTATTTCAAGAAAAAAAAATCATAATTAAAACGAATTGTACAATTGAATTTGACTCAATTTGAATTGAGTCATATTTAAGTGTACAGATATAATTGTAATTTAAATTGGGATGTTAGTGAATAACAAGATGCGTTGTGTATCTATTCGGAGCCAGTATATATAGCTGAGAAAAATGTAAGTTTGATCATTGTTCTGACGGTGGCGAAAGCTGAAATATAAAAACAACTAATAAATATTGTAGAACTAAAATCGTTGCTATTTTTACCCTATTATATGAATTTGACAGATTGTGTCTAAATTTTGAGAGAAAAAATGAATTTATATAGTGATAACAACAAAATTTAATCAAAAACAGATTCTTAATGCGTATATACTGCAGGTGACCATATAAATATTCTCCATCTTTTAGGGTGTTCACCGTCAATACTTGGTGGAAAGAATATTTTAAAAAAAAACTCATTTGTAGTCATTCCCACTTTTATTAAATAAGATCAGGGCTTATTTAGCTGATGTCAAAAATTATCAATTTATATGCTGTTAACAATGTTCGAAATGAGCGAAACTGTCCTGATCTTATTTAATAAAAGTTGGTATTAGTACAAATAAATATTTTATTTTTTGAATATTTTCCATCTGTTTACAAATCTCTTCAGTCATTGTTTAATTTACATAACTCATGTGTTTCCAAAATCTGTTTCAACAACGCATACGATCTAGAAAGCGATATAGTTTTATGGTAAAAGTGTTACTCATCTTTCAATGCATTCAGAATCAGATGTACGCATATCATTCATGTCATCAGGCATAGTCTTTTTAAATAATATCCCACCAAAAATAATGACGTATTTTGATTTCTGAATTTATCTATATGGTTCATTGTTTCCTTTAATGATTTTAATAAATATAATAAGTGACATTGTTCCTTTGGTTTCGTATAATTCAAGGGCTCAAAATGATAAAAGCGAAAGTACCAAACAATAGTTTTTAGAAAAACGCAGAAAAAGTAAAGACATATTATAAACGCCAAAAAATACAATTGAAAGATCAAAGATTTTTCTGTATAAAAATGTTGTTTTGAAAAAATTTAGTGCCCTTATATATTACTTAATGAAATAAATAGTAGATGATAACGGAGAAAATAAATAAATACATTTTTATGGTTTGTCATTGTCATTCTAAGTCTCCGAATTTTAAATATTTTTTTTTCCATTATATTTCATTCCAAATGTTAAAACTATTTAAAAATGCTTATAAGAATAAATCCAGCTTTATATTATATAACATCAGCAACGCGGTGTTATAAATGAAATACATATAACAATAGATTTTGGACAATGGACTTTGAAAAATCGTTGCTTATAGGTCGATAAATAAATGTATATATTTAATGCTGATTTTTTTTACAAATGCTTCATAATATATACAATTCCGATATAAGCGACATTAACATTTATTAAATCAAATTATTGATTGAATTGGCATTAACTTGGCAGAACTTTATTGCTATTACGTAAAAATATCAACGTTTTTAGTTATATTAAAAAAATATATATAAAATGAGTTTATAGCTATTTAATTTTAACTCAGAACTATGAATAAACTTACTCAGCTATATAGACTGCCCTAGAAGAGCAAATAACAAAATGTATTTTGTATCTCTTCCAGGGCAGTATATATAGCTGAGTAGAAGTAAGTTTATTGATAGTTCTGACGATGGTGCACGCCGAAATAGCTACAAACTCATTTTATATATAAAAAATAAATAATTGTAGTACTAAATACGTTGATATTTTTTTACCTAATTAATATAAAATTGAAGGTTATAAAATATCTGTATTATTTTTATTATGGCAAGATAATATGGCGGATCAAAAATGGAAAAAAAAGATAATAAGTGATTTCAACAGAAACCATTCGTAAAAATGATGTACGATTTGATGACGCTATGAAAAAATATGCTGGTTTGTGAATAAAGCTAAAAAAAATGGAAAATTGTTTCCATGTAATTTGCGATTCAATAAAATTAGGTCGACCGTTTGTCCAAAGGCTTTGCGAGCGAACAAAAAATGTAAGGCATGATGGGTATGTACACCCAGAAGATAGACATAATGAGATAAATTTTCAGTGAATAGGCTGTCGAGGAAAATTGAGTAGTCTTTCTCAGGCGGTCTTCGCCTGGCCTACTCGTCGTCGCAGGTGCTTTGTCATCTTTTGTAGGGATGGCGTTCGAGTCCTTTCAATAGAAATTCAATGAAGTCTCAACTTTACTTTAATCTCATATCGGCAAGCCACCGCTAGATCGCAATTTTCAATTCTAGATATACTATGCTGCAAAAAGAAGGTTCCATTGTTTTTATCTTAATTTGGTAATAAAGAAAAGAAATAGTCACTTTAATGGTGTCAACTGTCTCGTATCTCTTAACGAGTTAGCATTTTCGACACATAAAAACACAATTAAGCAGGAAAATTACAACGTTTTTTTAAAACAATAAAACGGAATTTTATATAAGCATTCCGCTATATCAAAGTGAAAGAGGGATTTAAGCTGAAGCTGAACGGAACTGGTCATTATCATATAAAATGTTGATTTTTTAAACAAATTCTTTATATTTATCATACATTTAAGATTCCGACTGAAGGTCGGAATAAATGGAATTTCAATGTAAAATTGGTTTTTTTGTCACCAATGACCCGGATTTTGCCTTTCGGCATCCTCAACTTTTCAAATAATGCACTTAAACGTTTGGAAATGTACAACATTCGCACGATTCAAATATAGCAATTATAAAAAAAAAATACTCGAAGACCTCAATTACAATGATATAAATTTCAAACTGATCAAATAGTTTTGTCACATCAAAAGACAAGCAATGTAAAACAAAGTTATACATTTAAATTTTATATTAAATAGAAATTTCCACAAAGTTACCGTTGAGTTAATGATAATTTAATGTTAACGCTGTAAAAATAATAATTGGCAGTGAACTGGTAAAAGAAAATAAAAAAAAATATTCATATTTACATACTTCTTGGTTTAATTTTGTAAACAATTATTCTTATGAACATCGACAGTTATTGTTCATTCATTAGAAATTTTTCTCGTTTCTGCATCCATTATTTTCGCCAACGCTGAACAGCATTGCAGCTACACACGATAATTACACTACACGATAGCGTGTTGTAAACTTTAATTAAAGATTATGAGAATTTCAGTCTGATTGAAATGTGTAGGGCTCATTCGTTTCAAAGTTCGATTTATAGATCGGGCACGTAAAACACGCTACCATTCGACAATTATTTATCGGCTCTTCTCGTAAAAATCATTTTTCCCAATGCCGCAACGCACAATATATTGAATATAAAGTATCTCATTTTGTTTTAAGTAAATTCATTTTTATTTGCACACAATCATGTTTGTTTTTGAGTTCAAGTAATTTAAAATATTGCATCGTTAATCTTAAAAAAAAACAGTGACAGCTGACAAGTATGTGCAACTAAGTGTGGCTTCTTTTTTCATACATTACTAACCGGTCCCCAAGTGGAAAGAAATGCAATGCCACTCAAAGAAAGTGTTTGTGTTTAATTGTCTTTATCGAAGTGCATGTTTTCTTTTTCTTTCTGTTTGACGTTTGCTGCCGATTGTCTATGTTACGACACACGCACCATCTACTGTAAGTAAATTGTACTATAATCTTCGCGCAAGTGCAAGCATACATTTTCAAAATGAACTGTATGGCAGACATACAAAAAATGATTTTTATATAAAAAAAACCTACTGTATATTAATTTAACTATGCCTATAACCTTCCCGAAAGTGCAAGCGAAAAGTTTGTCAAAGTTTAATTGCAATCGGATAAGCGGTGTGGCTACGCATAAAGTACAAACAAACAAACACTCATTTTTATATATTAAATTCAATGTTTTTTTAAAAAAAAATCGTATTTAGGGATTTTTATTTGGAGCAACGTCATTGTTAAGCACATTTTATTAAACAATGAAAACACGTGACTTTTCTCCAGCTACCAAAATATTTTATAGCCTGCGGAGAAAATTGAGTTTGTCGTGCTCGCTGTAGATGTTTCGTTGAATAAAAATTGTCAATGATGACATAACTTTTACTACACACAACCATGTAGATTTTATTCAGATCTAAAGATCTAATATCCAATATCCAGTGATCCCTTTTCTACAGCAAAAAATATTTAAGCACATCTTGCAAATAATGTGATTACAAAAAAGCGTTTCTTTGCCCCAAAGGCCTTTCTGAGAACGTTATTAACTTAGTCGAAACCTTTTTTATAATATGCAGGATCAATTACTGAAGGAAATTCAATGTTTTTAAAGGAGGAGCACAAAAAGTATATATATATTCCCCTACGTGACATGATAGGCTTCTATACCGTATACAGCCTTTCGTCGATCCGGGTGGACTTATTTATTTAATAATTATCTGAATTGAGTGTAATTATTTTCGCGCGCAAAATCTAATTGCCATTCATAAATCATATAATAATAAAAATAAAGTAGCTTTCGATATATTCGGCGGTAAAATTGCAGAAATTTATTTTTAATAAAACATTGACAAATTTATTAATCCACTAGTTTTTGGACGTGGAAACCATAGTCAGACTAAATCTATGGTAATATTTGTAAATCTAATTATGTATTTTCTCATTTAATTATATTTTACAATCATTTTTATTTCAAAGAAAGTATTTGACAATACAGTTAATGGCCAATGCATTAAATATGTTAAATAAAGAAAATCATACGATACTTTCGATGGTTTCGGCGGTAACTTTGTGGAAATTCATTTCAATAGAAAATTTAAATTAACTTTGATTAACTTTAAAACTCTAAGACTCTAGACCACAGAGAACGGCTTGATTATAAAATTATGTTTTTTTACTGTCCGTGGAAAAAAAACACTATCCCAACATCTCATTTGACCGATGGTTGAATATTGTTGAAATTAAAACCAAAATATGGGTCATTTACGTGGGCCGTTGAATTTTTTTCAGATAAACAATAAAAACAAATGATTCAATTTGAAAATATCGTTGAATATACTGAAAACAATGATATTATAAACACAATTATCCCCTTTAAAGTTCGGTAGTAAAAGGATTTTATTTTCTTTGAATTGATACCACAATGCTTGTATATAGTAAAACTGTATTCCAATAACTCGAAAATAATTACCAAAATACCGAGTCAATTGCCATCACACATTAAAAGCGCGCACACCTTGATTCCACTAATGTTCGCAAAGCTCAAAAGCGGATCCACAAAATTAAGCTCTCGGTCTTTATTTTGTGTTTAGTAGGAATCTGGTCTCTTTACCTTTCGGGAAAATTGCGTCGGCTTATTAAAAGGTACAATACGGCGTACAAATTTGGGTGTTTGTAAAATGCTTTCAAATTTAAGCTAAAATGCCAAAATAATTTCAATAAAATCAGAAGATAATGAATTTGAATAATTGATCAAAATACGTTTATTTAATGAATATACGCTTGAATTATTGAACATATGTATAAACGATAATAGATTAAAAATATTAAAGTATTTTAGTTCAATAGTTTTCAATAATTTTTATGCGTTGATAGCTATTTCGGCTTTCACCATCGTCAGAACTATGTTTAAACTTATATTTTGCTCAGCTATATATACTGGCTCTGAAGAGATACACAATGCATCAAGTTATTCACTCTAACATCCTAATTCAAATATATAACTACAATATTACACTTATTAAATGTGATTCTAGTGTTGCAAAGGACGATTAGCAATCTGTATTTCCGAAATAACTATCAACGCATAAAAAATATTAAAAACTGTAGAACTAAAATACTTTGATATTTTTAATCTATTATAATGGAGTTCTACCAAGTTAATGCTAAATCAATTAATAAACGATAATTTCTTTCAGAGAAAAAAATACAAGAGGATTATTAATAATTAAGAAAGACTTTTTACCCTGATAAAGAAAAAAAAACATTGAATTTTTAACCTAAAATATAATTTTATATTATGTTAACTGAACAACAAGTATATGCAAATTTCTGTCTTTATATCAATACAGAATAATAATTTAAGAGCAAATTAATGTTTCAACTTATTTTTTCAAAGTATTTTTCCACTTTTTTATTGACTATCAAATTAACAGAGCTTATTTTTCGTCATTGTCATTTTCTTTCCATCGCTGTTGACGGAAAGGCGTGATCGTTACAGAGTCGAACACTGCACGGTGAAGCCAGTTTACGTGGACACCATATGCAATGTGATATGAAAACTATATTATATATATATATACCTGCGCATACATACATACGTACAATACATAAATAAGTTATGCGAAGGAAGGCATTTTAATTATGCTAAGGATTGTGTTTATACGTTGTATTTATTTTTAGAAGAAAAGTCATAACGCCTATTTATTTAACAAAATTAACTTATGATTTGACGACGGTACTTTGAATATCTTGAGACTAACGAATTTTGAAGCGAATAGGTAACAAATGTAATCTCTGAATCGTACTCTAAATGCAATGTGTATGTCTACATCAAAATCAACGTACAAAATCACGGAATAAAAAAGTAAAATTTGGCAAACAGTTCACAAATACTTTCACTATAAATGTCCACTTCTTAGTCGAACGGCTCTTGGAACTGGAACTCACACGTCCTACGCGAGGAACAAGTTCATTTCCTCTCCTCCCATCCTTTTGATCATTTAATAACCTGATGTAGCAATAGCTATAAGTCAACCACTAGTCCTGTTCTAGCCTTATCACTCTTTCCCTACTACTCACTTTGAAAAAAGTGAGGTTGAGCGACTGAGTAACAAACATTTCTCGTAGAAAAAAACTTCTGTTAAGATAACACCATTAGGAGGTCGTATCTTTACATTGGGAGCAAACTTGGATTAAAAAAATAAATAATTATATAGTCGTAAGGCTAGGTTTCAATACACCGTGTAATACAACCGTTGAGGTCAAGGTGTGAGCGGAAAAGTGGGTTTGCAAGCTCAGACCGCGGCTGCATCTGCTCGTTTCAGGGGTTTTAATCTCAATTGGGTTATAATGTGTAAAGTTTTGTGCGGATTCGTATGAGGATGTTAGATGTCGGAGCAGGTGTGGCGCATTAGTTCTGATGGAAGGCGAGGGAAGCTCACGCTAAGTTGAGGAAAGTTCAGCTCGGGAAAATTCACGATGGGAAAATAAAGAGATAAGTTATATTTCACGCGTTCGTTTACACATAAACACATTCGCCGATGGGTTGGTGGATGTTCACGACAAAGCGAAGATTAATGTTATTTCCGTCATTATAATTTATTTGTAGCATATTGTTCTAGCGTCTTTGGTAATTTAGAGCTGTGACTGTTATTCTGGGGCAAGGCAGAAACAAAATAGCGGCTTAATGTCTCATTATGTTTCGCTGTTATTAAACGCTTGGAAGAATTCTCAGCAACCACTACACATAGCGAAACATCTACTGTTATTATTTACTTTATAATATGTTTAAAAAACTGATTTTTTTGTTATAGAACACGATCAACGGTCAAAATATTAATAATAGCGAAAAATATTTCTCACTGATTAATATTGTCAGATCGGCATTAACCGTTTGAATACCGCGCGAATAAGTCATAAATATGTCCCAAAGATACTGCGTGTTTTTGAAAAAAATAATTTTACCTAATATGCACTCGAATTCGATATTTTAAAAACCGATATTGACTTGGTGGCACTACACATATTCATCACAATTTTGCTTTTATTCTATTAGAATACCAAGTATTTCATTGTTTTAATATCTTAGACATCCGTGTTCGCTTACATATGTTCCGGATACCTGTATCCGCTTGGTATTCAAGTGGGTATTAGGACTAAATAGCCTACATTCAAGGTGAGAAATCACGATTTAGAAGAACTTATGAGTTTATTTTACAATGGATTACAAAGACATTACAAAGTTTTTTTATTTTCATATGTGTAGTTAAAATTTTAGGTCCGTTGCGCTGTGGTCGTTATCGTTGGTTTCCTTGATGAATCCCAGTAGGTACAGCATTTTTCAATCTATCAATTTCTGTTCGAAAACATGGGTGATTGTGATTAGGGCCTACGATCCCGGGATCCCGTTTTATTATGTAATCCCGAAATCCCGGGATTTCGGGACTGAGAAAACTAGAGAAAGTTGAACGAGGTGTAAAATTTAAATAAAATAAGAAGCACTTTCGATGGATTCAGCGGTAACTTTGTGGAAGTTCATTTTAACAAAAAATAAAATAACTTAGTACTTAAACAAGCATTTGCGAAAGTAGTTGCGAGGCAAAACACGTGTCACAGTTTGTAACACAATACGTGGAATAATCTAAGTTATTTTATTTTATATTAAAATTAGAAAGTTGAAATTTTTGGTATTTTTTGAAAATTTCGTAAATTCCTGGAAGATTTAAAAAACAGGTCGCACGGCGATAATTTTGAGAGATCCGAAAATTCCTGGGTTTTTGAAAATCTACATAAAATTGTTTAAAAAAATTTGGATTGGAAAATTGATAATCCCGGGATTGCAAAAAAAGATCCGGGATTAGATGCCCTAGTTGTTATGCTAAAAAATTCACTTCTACAATTCAATCTTTAAATAACGGGGAGCCGCGAGAGCGATTAATTAACCACTAGTTTTTTTCTATGCCGACTCTTCAAACATAGAAAAGTTGAGCAACTGAGTAACGAACAGTTGTCGTAGAAAGTTTTTTGTTGAGATACCTTAAAAATTTTCAATTTCTTTGTTGATTCAACTTTAAAAAAGTACTTTTAAAAAGCTTTGCGAATATTTGTTTATAAAAATAAACAGACTTACATAAAAGTTAAAAGTTTGTAAGATTGTTGAAGAAAAGTAATGACTTATATACACTGCCTAAGTTGATAAATTAATTACTTTTAGTTTGCGCTCACGTTTTTTAAAACTATATCATAATTAGAAACTTTTGATTTCTATTAGTTTTAATACGAATAAGTTTTATTTCGAAACATCTCGTAACATAAACTTATTGAGGTGCTAACATAAAACCATTAAGTTTTTAGTAGTAGAGGGCATGTTAATTATGTAACGTGTCGATCTTTTGTTGGTATGATTTTTTTTTGTAAATCAAATAAAGTAGAAAATTGTATATCTCTAATCATATTTCGTTATATGAAACAACGTATCATTATATTTTTAGAAATTAAATGGTAATAAATACGAAAATCATAGTTGTGATTATCTTGAGATAGCAGAAGATTTTTTGTGGACGAAAATACATTGCTTTTTTTTTTATCATATTATAGTTTAATTTTATGAATTAAGCCAAAAATGTAAAACTTTTTCTTCTAGCGGAGCGCATACAAATAAACAAAAAGTACACCGAATCATCTATTTACGTGGATGAAAAGTTCCACTTAATTAATTAATTAAAACAGCCGTGTAAAAAATCCTGTAAAAAAGAAAACGAATAAAAATAATAGAAAGATAAGTAAGATTTCATTTAACCGTTTTATTTAGAAATGTTTTTAATGAGAAATATTTGAGTATACACGTATGTACAAGTTAAAATTTAATGTGATTATTTTTTTTGTAAACTAAAAACTATATTTTTTAAAATTTCAACTTATATTTAAAGTATTGAGATGCAAAATCGAATCCACATTTGCATAAGTAAGCCTATTTCTATGAACTGATTGTTTTTGCTTCATCTACGAAAAAGCTTGCTCACATTTGTCAAATAAAACGATTTACTACATTTTAAATTTAAATTAAACATTTGAGAGCCACAAGAAAATCAAACGTGCCGCGGTTTGTGCATTTGAATTAAATGCTGATAAAATAAATAAAAACACTAAACTGTATTGTTTTTTATTAATTAACACTAAACATTAATTAATGTGATCTAACATATTTTTAGAAAAAGTTTAACTGATATACGATTAACATAGAATAGTTACCAGTTTTAAAATCAAATCAATTCTTCGCTTTACTTTTATTTGATTTAAATCTGATGAATTTATCAAAGATATCAATTCAATTTGCTGTTACATCGTTCTTATTGAATACTTCCGAAGTTATTTACGACCGTTATTTACGTGTATCCTTAAATCATAAGAAGTACACAATAAAAGAAAATCCACAGAGTAAAATAAAACTTTTATCGAAGTATTTTATTATCAGCAGATAATAAAAACTCTTTTGTTCTGATTTGAAAATCTTAATGTAGCCACCGACCATCCCATGGAGTTGGCAATCAATCTTTCCATAAAATGTCCGCCGCAGTGAGTTGGTTAGCTTAATGCGCTTAAAAACCAATTTATCCGAATGCGATAATTAATCACTGCTTTTGCAATACTATCGATACAATAAAACAAAGAAATATTGACCATCTTGCTGTCCAAACTTCTGTCTGTTGGTAATAAATCACTGAAAAGAAAAGATGTTGTTGATATTTTCAATGGATTCATTGTTTCATTTGTGGTTATTCATTTGGAAATTGAAAAAAAAGAAACAATTTGATTGATATCGATAATGAAAGTAAAATGTTTTCGGTCGATTGGGCGGTAACTTTGTGCAAATTCATTTTCAATATAAAGCTGATAAAATTGTTATTTTATTGTTCTGGAACTAATTACGTGGCTAAAATCTTCAAGCAGAATTTTCAGCTAACCAACTTGTGTCACATATAGTCAGTCAACTAGTGAAATGAACTTGTATATTGTCAGAATCCATGTCCGAGTGGTTAACGTTGTTCCCTACGGTTACGGAGCCTATGGGTTCAAATCAGCAAATATAATTTCTATACTTGTCAATCAATTGATTTATAAATTTCTTTTCGAAGGCAAGATGTCTGTGATGTCTTATAATCTCACTCATCTATCCGATTCTAATTAAATGAGACGTAGCAAGAGTAATTAGCTGACCACTAATCTTGTGCTACTCCTATTCTCATATCCCTACTCTTTTCTCAACTCGGTTAGGAGTATATTTGCTTAATATCAGGAGCGGACGTTTTATAAGAAAGAATTTATGACTTTGAAAATAGTTCTCCAATTTCATGAATGAAAGAAAACGACGAATTTTCGCTACTAAAAAAATAAACTTTTATCATTTATTTCTGTAAGAATAGTTAATTTAAAAAAATAATAAAACATTTTTAGTACTTTTCCCACATAAAATTTATTGGTTCAGGACCGGTTTCGCTCATGGTGAGAATTGTCAACTGATGCTCACCATGAGCGAAACCGGTCCTGATCCAATAAATTTTATATGGAGAGAGTACTAAACATGTTTTATTATTTTTTATTATAATGCCATTCCACGAAGTATTGACAGTAAACACCTTAAAAGTGAATAGTTTATTTGTTTCATATCTGCTAAAACTTACATCAATCCATAATTATAAAATCAAATACTATGATATTATCATCATCGGTGCAACATTAACTAACAATTAAAAATATTTTATATATAAGTGAAAGTCCGTAAACCAAAATATTTAAAAAAATATATATTTTTATTACAAGTAAGTAAAAAAAGTATGTTTAGCCAAAGAAGGTGTTTGGTGGAAATTGAATATAAAATGTGAATCATTCAAATTTTGTACGGTTCCATATGTTTGGTGTCGAATGACCCGGGTTTCGCCTTTCGACATCTTCAGTCATTTAAATTCAAAAACAAACTTGAATTGACTATTTTTAAATATTGAAGTTATTGATAATGATTTGAATTAATTTAAATATTATTTTGACATGTATAAAGAGAAAAGGAATCGTTGAATACATATATGTTTATAGCGTTGATCTCACAAAAACTTCACTAATACGCGTATTTTGCGCATGATAAATTTAAAAGTAATTAGTGATTCTAAAACGCACCTACAATAATTAAATTCTCAATACTTGCCTACTCTAAAATAATATCGCGAAATTGAATCATAAAAAGGGGGTTTATTGATATTTTTACGAGGGCAGCACTAAATGTGAAAGCCGATAAAAGTTAATAAAAAATGAAACGTTTTGTACTTATATGAGAGTCGTCCTGTCGCGCCGAGCAATAAGTTCCAACCCGCGCGGAACAGGTGGCGCTAATTTACCCTAACCTGTTTTTTGTATGACCATTAAGGGTACTTTTTATACACGCCGAAAACGGCTGTATTACTGCGGGAACAAGGTGATGTTAATCAACGTGAAAGTGCCCAAAAACATTTTATTTTAAACACGTGACTAGTGCGTATTATTAATGTAAATTGTGTTCAATCAAAGTCATCAAATAACAAAAAGAAATAAACTTTTTTTAAATTACCGAAAAATATCTCATAATATTTATATTAAATTTTACAGCATTTTTTTATCCACGTCCGCTCCCAACATTATTTTTTCTACGACAACTGTTTGTCACTCAGTTGCTCAACCTCACTTTTTCAAAGTGTGTAAGCAGGGAAAGAATGATAAGGCTAGAACAGGATTAGTGTTTGACTAATCGCTATCGCTACACCCAGTTATTAAAGGATCAGAAGGATGGGAGGAGAGGAAATAATGTGGATTTACATCACAACTCTTCGATCACAACTTTGAATTGAATACATCTCAAATTCACTGTAATCTGACCGGGAATCAAACCATGACTTGTGTGATCGGTAGAGCAAGCTCTGACCAACTGGGCTACAGCAGGCGACATATATTAGTAGGTATTATATTATTATACAACAATATCATCTTCATTTTCCCTGCATACAATTTTTCTATTCGACGTAATTCTACTTTTTTAAAAATCCATGTCTGTTCCCAATGTGGATGGAGTATATGGCCTTCTAATGGAGGTATCAAAACAGAAGTTTTATTATGATAATTTCTTCTTACTCAGTTGGTCAATCCTTTTTTTTGTAGAGTAAGAATACAAAAAATAAGATTAGGACAGAACTAGTGGGTGGGCTGGAGGGGGCTTGGAGAGGCTCGCGCGAGCCCCTTGTTAATTTAAGAGAAAACAATATTCTCAGATCAAATGAGTACATATTTGCAATTTCTGACTCTATATTATCTAGAACAGCTTCAATATACACGATAGTATATGTTTGGAAGTTAATGGTAAATTGCATATTTTTACACGTTATAAGTGTATTAACGATTGCTTATTTAAGTATTGCATATAATTGAAAAGAAGTGATAAAAAAACCACTTTTCAAAGAATTGCTTTGAGATTAAGTGAGCCCCTTGTTAACGCATTGGAAGCCCACCACTGTGATGACACCTTTCCTAAGCGTGCTATATAATCTATTAACATTATTATTTTTTCACATCAAATCATTTTATAGTTTTTCTTACTTTACATTATCATCGGTAACAAATAGCATTTCAATACCACTAACCAGCTTTTAAGAAAATACTGTGTAGTGTTTTTTGAATACATGTCTTTGCTAATTTATTATTTACTTTACTAGAAAAACAGCAATTGGTGACGTATTTAACATAAAATAAACAAATAAATACATTACGTGATTCAGATATTAAATTTCTCACAGCCATTTTACTTCATAGAGACAGTATAACAACTAGTTTCTTGTCAAGATGATCCCTAATATGTGACGAAGGTGGATACTGAGAATTGAATTGTGTAATAATTATCGTTGTTCTGATTCAGAAATGGGTCATCTTCCAATGTGTGGATTTTCTCCAGTTTTTACAACATACATACATACACGTGTCAGTTGTTTTGACTGATTTATTTCAAATTGTAATAAAGACCGTATATAAAATTTTGAAAATGGCCAAAATTATAAATGTGCGCTAGTACGATGGGAAGTTATTATTTTGTCGTTTTGAGTGTGTTTTGTTTTACATATTTATGCATATTGTTTAGGTTTACCGATAAAATGCTACGGTAAACCAATATAGTCATAAATCACGTACAAAATAAAATTCCCACAACTCGTTTTTTATACAAATATCAACACCTTTAAAAATATTTTACTTTGTCGTAACGTTATTTGGGTTATAATAAAATTTCTCGGTGGAAAGTTGAGCATATATCTTGGCATTTAAAAAGCTAGCAGCCATTTTGCGCATTTAAATATCAATGAATTCGTTCCGGAGGGTGTTTTGACGCTTTTTATAGGATGCCGTATAACTACACACTTTTGACAATAATAAATTTTACATTTGGCTTACTGTTGTGCCATCCTTCTCTTTTTACCAACAAGATTATTGCCATTTAGAGATGATACAGCAAGGCATCAAATTATCTATGTGACCTGATAGGTGACATATTTTTTCACCATTCATCTGCCATAGAAGAACGAGTATGATTGTTTGATTGAAAGCTCACAGGGTAAGGTGATGAAGTGTTCACACAAATGTTTTCTTTACAATGACCAAATTGCGTAGTATAATTGTCAACTCATACTGTAGATAAAAGGTCGACAACCTTTTTAGACATTAGAGCGCATTATAAAATATTGCTAGGGCGGCGAGCCCCACCTATTTTTTCTAAGGATATTTATCAGGGCTGTGGAGTCGGAGTCGTGAAAATGAGCAGCTCGTTTTTTTGAAAAATATATTAAATAATGTGTATTCAAACAAAATAGTTCAAAGCGTTGGTATGCATGTGTATGCATGCTTAACTGGCGAAAGATGATCTGATAGTATACATAAGTTAAAATGCAATTATTGAAAACCATTCAACTCGGAATCGGAGTCGTTCATTATTTTAAGGCCGTAGTCGATATATTTATAATTGAACAAGGATAATCAATAAATAATTTTTGTATGTATTTATTAAATATTTTTTATATTTGAACACACAAAAAACAAGTTAACATTTTATAAAAAAAGTATAATAAAAATCTCAGTCACTGTGATTTTTCTCACTGCATTTCATTGGCCAGCGTCTCATAATTAAGAATATATGATGATGTTACTTTCAGTTAACAATTATAAAAATACTCGCCGGTTATTCAAGATCTACACTTTGATCTCACGAAGTTCATGTTTGAAAATAATGGTTCGCAAAGATACGCGGAACCGAAAAAGGGTTGTTTTTTGACTGCTGCTTTTTTTCAGTTATTGATTTTTTTTCTGTCCACTTTATTCCAGAATTCTTTCTCTGATGTTTTTGATTTCAATATAATGTAACTTTTAGGTCCAAAATTTCTATTTCTAGTTCTTGTGCCATTCTTTGAACAAGATCTGCAATAAAGCTATTAATGTTGTATTTTTTTAGAAAGTAAATGGATTGACAAAAGAGACCATTGTTTCGATAATTGTAAACTGCAGAAATATCTTTTTAAATTTTTTTAAAGCACTTGAATGTGTGTAACAAATAATTCCATATTTAATTCACTGCTACCAACCATTTCCTTCTGGGCCAATGTTGGCGGGCACAGGGCTGGGTGTCTGCTGTAGATAGTCCTGTTTACGCTAAGCACTACAAGTCTACATCAATATTTTCCCCATCATCAAAACATAGTCATAGTGCAGATGATAGACTGCTTAGGTATTTACTGGGGTAAGACTTGGTAGACGTATGTTGGTTGTACCACTACCACTCAAATTGCTCTGGTCCATCCTTAATAAAGTAATAATGACCAAGAAAACAAACAAATAAACTATTATGGTCTTAGCCAGATTTGAAGTTGCGCGAAAACGATAAAGACCGACTAAAACCCACCTTGGCGGTTGAGCTTAATCTATTCTGTGTTGAATCTAAAAATATTCAAAGATATCCTGTTTCCTATATATTACAATTAAGGTTTCCAACTCGGATATTCGAATATTCGATATACGAGCTTCAGTTTTACTATTCGATATTAGAATAGTTGTAATGACGAATAGTTGGAATCCCTAATTACGATGTAGCAATTATAAAAGTGGAATGAGAACAAAATAAAGCAACAATTATGTAATGACAGAGAGAAACTGAGAACTATAAACCTATAATTTTGTCACTTTTAGGGTGTTCACTGTGTTATCATAATTATAAGTGGCATCACTTGCCACTTATAATAATTAGTATTTTATGTTTTTTAATTGTATGTTATAGGTGTTAAGCATTTAAATTTGTGTAATTATAATGTAATTTGTAAATCCTTTTCATTGCTTAAACCTTTCAATTCAATTTAAATTTGTGTAAATAGCACTGTTAATATATTTTTCTTATCAGTTGACAATGCTCGCAATGAGCGAAATCGGTCCTGACCTAATTAATAAAGTGGAATGAAGTACAAAGAAATATGGTGTTTTTACTAATAGAATTTCGTTCTAAAGAAAATTTAAAATGTAATCGATAGACTTACTGAAAATAAGTCAATAATCTTTGGAGGGAGAATGTTGTAATATAAGAAGAAACTTCTTAGGAACAACATCAAATTCACAAATATATGCTCCGTTTTTGCGCTGCCAACTGCGCTTTTAATTTCATTTATACATTAATAAATAATAATAAATAGGTAATCATCACGTACATGAAATTAATGTAACATTGATGTGATGGTTGTATGTTTTAATATTTTAAATTGTGATATTAAATTGGATAGCCCACTTTCGTGTTCACGATTAAAAAATAGATAGAAGTGTAAAGAAAAATGAACGATGAAAAGAAAACGAACTAAGAAAAAAGCTCTGCATTTTTCAGATAAAAATATTGAGCTGAATCAATCATACTTGTAAGCATTATATAATACGTCACAGATTGAGCGTCAGAGCAAAATTCACCTTGAAAATTATTGAAAGTGTGGCTGCAAGGGATATTTCGAAATTTCTGCGGAAAGCAAAGGCCATAAAGTTGTAGATTTGTTAGTATCTAATGGATTTTGAAACACCTCTGTTTTTAAATATTGTGGAAAATCATTTTTTCATTTGTAGAATTTTATTTTATACAAACATTAAATCGTTTTATACACAAATATTTATAGATTTCATTATTATTGTAACTCTGATTATGTTATGTCAATCTGTAAAATTCAGCACAAAATTAAAACAATTAGAAATTTTATAAGAAGAAGCATAAGAATAATAATTTGTTATAATTAACCAATGCCGTTGCCGACGCAGGTTTTATTTTCAAATAAAGCCCCATTGCTTTATTTGATAATCAAAAATTCAAAAAGTATACGGGCATATATTTTTCATGTAAATTAATGTCAATGATCTAAAGCTGGAATAAAATAGATTCAAATTGGTCGTAATGATTTGCGAATAAAGACAGCCAATAAGGAACGTAAAAAATAAACATAAGCCGGGCCAAAGTTTTCGTTTCCGTTTCACGAAGAAGCAAAAGGAAAGTTTGAAGGGACTACAAAAACAGTAACTGTTACACCGACATGATAAAAGTGCTACAAAAAACATTTCGATTTTGAGGCTCAGCTCAAAGGATTGTTGGTTTTACTTAACGCATTTGCCGGATCTCTTCCAGCATCGAAGCACAACTTTTAAATAGTGCTTATTTTAGACAATAGACTAGACTGCAACACTTAACTATATTGAGTAATTATTGAGGTTACCAATTACCTGACTCAAGAGAAAAATATTCTACAACTATTCATTTTCGAGTATTGCACGTTGAGCTAGCTGTATCTCTCTGTGGTTTTAAATTTCTGGTTGAATCCAGCAATACAACAGTGAACCTGTGTCCGTCTGCACACTGTGCAAAATATTACTATTATAAAAGAAATAATTCGATCGCAAAATTTACAATACTCAGTGGTCCATCACACGACAATTAGGCAGTGAATGATGAAAATATGTGGTCTCTATATGGACTGCTCGGCGCCTAAGAGCAATGATGTTAAAGAATTAACAAAAGAGGTAATTACAAAATACAGTTAAAATTGTACAAACTTGTGTAATTTAAAGGAAGAAACAAGTTTCTCAAATACTATTGAATTTGATAAATATTAATGTAATTAATAATGAATACCCGTTTAATTTAAACTAATTTACTTTGAATAACCCTATACTTGTTATCGTTCTTAGAAACACTAAAGTCAAGTTTAATAAATGTAATATAAACTAGGAAGTTAAAGCAAATAACAAGATTTATTCGTTATCTCTTCTAAGGCAGTATATAAAGCTGAGTTTAAGCATAGTTCTGACGATGGTCCACGCCAAAATAGCTATCAACTAATGTAGAACTAAATACGTTGTAATTTTTCTTTAAAGTAAATGCCGGTTCAATTAATCGATAGTTTTTTTTTCTGAAAATTTAAGTAAACAATAAATACTTGGAAGCACAGCTTATACCAACGCGCTAAATATTTCTAAATCAATCATACGAGATAAACTTGATGAGAATTTTACAATTTGTTAGAGATCACCTTGAAAAGGAGATACATCACAATGGTTAGATGTCAAATTAAAATTGAAATGAAAGCATTATCTTATAATAGAAATATAGCGTTATAATATTAAATTGCATTGAGACCGACTAATGTTTTCGCAAGTCTTGAGATCATTTAAAAAAATCTGACATTTGCGTTAAATTGTGACATTTAAAAATCCTGACAGGGTACTTGACCCAGTGTTTCTAACAACACAATTTAAGAAAAAGTTTATAAAAAAATAAATTCCTCTTATCAAACAGAGCTTTTACCAGATTTTTTTCGAAGGATTCGCTGATAGCTTTGAAGATATAGATATTAAATATAAAATGATATTTTAAAACATTGTTATTCGTCTTTTGAGAATAATCTTCGATTGTGGATCAAAACACAATCAATTGCATAAAACATATCTAATTTAATTATATATCAATTATTTCTTCAATCAAGAAGTGTGCTTAAAACAGGCTTGTGGCGTAGTGTGAAGTTTATTAAAGTACTAGAGTCAACTGATTTTTACGACTGCGACTTTACGACGTAATTCTATAGTCTTGATGAAAAAAAATGATACCTTGTTTGTGGTCTTTAAGTTATTTGTGGTTGGTATTCACTGCAACCGACTGGTGGGTGGTGGTGGTATGGTTTGGAATGGAGTGGATGGCAAAACTGGAAAGTGGAGGCAAAGCTGATCGAAAGGGAAGAAACGAGCGTGAGAAATGAAGAAACCTCTTCCACAAGTGATCGGCTGGCTTACTTGGACGCGTTTTATAAGTGGATTTCATATTGACTTTGCATTTCAGCCATTTTTTCCATCCCAGATACGATGAGTTTGATATATTCAAGTGTTTGGCAAGCGTTCTAATACGATTTCCGAAATTGAAAGCTTTTCAAAATTAAGAATACACTTAAATAAAATTAATGACTTATCTGCGTTCCACATCTTCCACGTAAATTTAAAGAAATGTAAAAATTGATTTCGGAGAAACAGAAATCTTTAAGGAAATTTGTAGAATTGTTATTACCAGGGAGTTGCATGTTTTCATTTGATTAATTGTGGAGTTATAATGTAAAACGTTTCCAAAACTCAAACCTTTCAGTATAGTCAAATACTATAACGAATAATACAAACAAAACAACATTTGCATACAAATATGATTTCTAATTTAAAACAAAAGTCTTGTTGTCAGTTTGTATAAAAACTAGTAAAATCAGTCGATTCCTTAGGCTTGGATTAATCTGCATACCTAACCCAATATCGCTCATTTTGGAAATAATTAGTTTTGCATTATAACCCCACAATTAGTCTTCTAATTTCAATAATGTACAAAATAAAGATTTGTTTCAATTTTAAGAAGTATAAAAATACGTAATGCGTATATTTATAAATACTTAACATCTTTTGCAGGGCCAGTTTTACTCAGCAAGTGAGTTTTTAAATTTATGATTTTTGTCAGATTATGCTCTGTTATGACTATTATAAAATTGTAGAATTAAGTAATAGAGATTATATTTTAATTTACAGTGATTAATGCGTTTATTAATTTTGTAAAGATCTCAATTTATTCTTAGTTATTTTAAGCAAATGAAGTTGCTTGGAATGTTCAAATGGCTAATATTGTTGATTTTTCAATAATTATCATGAGATTTTCCATATTATTTTTAAGCCCATAGAAATAATATGTACATGCCGTTAAAGTGCAATCATGTTCTCGAGCACCATAGTATTCAAATACTCGAATTTAGATCCTGTTATTGTAAAGGACTATACAAAAATATTACATTTTGTATAAAATATTAATTTAGCCTCACTTTGTCATACAATCTGAATTAATTAATATTAAAACAATAAATTAAAAGATGACAAATGTTTGTAAATAAATCATTTTTTAAGCTCCTTTTTAAGGAAAGGATTGGTAAAACAAAACATTAAAATAACACACAAGCGCCAAGTATATGACTACCAATATATTTTTAAAAAATATCATTACGACACAGATTAAAAAGTGTTTCTATTAAGAATTTACAGGTATGTTATACATTAAAAGTGAACATAACAACGTGTTCAAAAACATGGTTATTTGTGATGTAAACAGTACCTTCGATTCATTTTATTTTAAAAATGGGTGGCAGTTAGGGTATCCAATCCCGAAGCCTTTTTTCCAATCCCGGGATTGATTAATTTTCAATCCCGGGATTAGGATTTTCTCACCGAGGAATTTGAAATCCTCAATTCGCTATACTTTTTCCCCGGATTATCTCCAAACCACGTTTTTTGTTTAGCTCACCGAGAAAATCCTCAATTTGGTATAATTTTTTCCCGATTGTCACAAAACCTCTCGATTCGAAAACCTTAGAAATTCTCGATTTGCCAATTTCGTGTCAATTTTCGGGATTTGCTCAAAATTTCTCAATCCCGGAATTTCGGGATCAGAAAATTGAACGGGATCCCGAATCCCGGGATTGGATGCCCTAGTGGCAGTAAGCTGTATCATTGCCCTCTCAGAAGAAAATTTAATGTGACTGAATAATAACATGTTAAACATATTATTGTGAATGATTCTTGAAGTCATTCATTATGAATTTGAATCGTTCAAATTATGTACATTCACACACGTTTTGTCACTAACGACCCTGGTTTCGCCTTTCGGCATATTCAGTCGTTCAAGTAAATAGATAAAATTGAACTGACGCTTAGTAAATGAGCGTATCGTGCTTAAATAATAAATAAATGTATCACCAAGTTTAAAGCCATTGCTGGCGAAAAGGATTAACCCATGGGAATGCCTTCAGACTTGAATGGTGGATAATTTTAAGAACTCCTTAAATTAAATCATCCATTATGGTTTACGATTGGAGCGCACCTGGTTAAAAAATATTGTTTAAAGTCCCTCAAACATTTCCAAAAAGAAATTTTGACTAAGTATCAATACAGAACGTGTAAATATTGTTTAGTAAACTTTGATGTGCACATCGCTTTAATTGTGTGTGCTCTTCACTTGAAAACTTTAATAAAACGGGGATTTCCTTCATTACTTTTAATACCTGCAGTGTTCATACAGCGGTATAGAAATAGGTCACTCTATATAGACTAAGTGTAATATACTCACTACTAAAGCATAGACAAAACAGTAAGCGTTGGAAAACGAGCACACACATTCGAGTGGCAATATATGGGTATTAATAAAAAGTGGAGGTACAGGGGTATTAATTTCGACGTCGCGTAATATGCTGTGCTCGGTGCTTTATGCCAGAAGGAAATACAAATAAACATATATGCGCATATAATGTATTACGTTATAGCTTGTATGCTTTTCAACGTAGTATAAGGTAGGCGAGATTAGGGATTTCAACATCGGACGTTTGTATACCAATACCGGTAAAACGAAAAAAGTTTGCAAAAAATACGGGTAATTGCGATCACAATACCGTGCGAGTAAAGGAAAATTCGACTGTGGAAAGGAAAAACGACGTAACCCACAGTTTTTTCAAAACAACTTTTTTTTTGATAATCACAATGCATCAAACTTGATTTAAGTCTGAAAAAAGATGAGCTTGTGAAAATTAAAACCAAGAAAAAAGACTGAAAAAATAAATTCCTAGACAATTTCTTAAATTAATATTAGATTATTTGAATTAAACACCAGTTAAGAAGTCTCCGTGCACTACAAGTTTTTTTTAATTTCATAATTTGCATATAGCCGAAAATCATCAAAACACGTTTTTTGTGCCTCCAGTAAAAAAATATATGTGTAGGTTACGTCCTTTTTCCTTTCCTCAGTCGATATGTATTTTGATGTTTTATTGAAATTCCGCCATCAAAATAATATGATATAGTCGTGATTTTTATAAATTACTGACGGTTTCTTAAACTAATAATATATGGGCCTTCTAGAGGTAAAGTGAGCCGACAAGTAAAATGGTAAAACTTTTTCAAGAACGGTAAAACCCCCATTTACACTCAAGTCAGGACCGTGTAATTTGGAGTAGTGTAATTGGGGAAGTGAATCTCATACAAAATTAGGGATTTTGTTTCTTCCGCGAAAAATGCAAAACTAAGATTTTCCTCAGTTTTGCAAAAAAAAAAATATGGACGAAATATTTAATTACTAAGTGATAAAATCCAAAGCGCGCGCAAAATCCAGCACACAGATAGCCGCTCGGCTATGCGTGTGCACGTGTTGAATACACAGACGCTAGCCAAAATTTGACTATATGTACCGCACAGACAGGCGTTTCGTAGCAACGATAATGGAATGCAACCGTTCAATTGGGGGATTTACTGAGAATATTTCAAGCCAGCGCGTATTTCGGAGTAATTGGGGGTTCCACTGTACAATCACTTATTTATTTGTCATTTTGATGGATTGCAAATTTATATTTAATGGAGATAACGCTATTGCAATGTGTATTAACTCAAGCTACTTCACTTTTACGAAAAGGTGTAAATTCTTACAACGCAGCTAATTTTGTTTCTAAAATACCACTTGGCTCACTTATCCTCTAATGAACCCATATAATACAATGATATAGGCACATCGATTCTCAAATGTTTCAATACTTATATAACTCGATTTATAGCAAACAATTTTATTTAAAAAAATGTCATAGTTTTTACCCATTTAAAATTCGATTTTGGTTAGTTAGTACTTTTGCATTTTAAATTAATTTAATACTTCTGTATACTAAAAAATAACTTTCTAAATACTGGAATACCAGTATTGCAACCCTTAAGCGAGGTATACTACGGTATGTATTGAAGAATATACGATACACGTTATTTTACTCGAAATACACTTATAACGAGAATGTTTGAGTAAATAAATACCAAGAAAATAATCATCTGATCAGAGTCAGAGAAACATTTTTTTTCAGTTGATCGTCTCTGAGGCATTTCAAATTTATTATGTATCGTCTTGATTGGCTTCTGAATTTTGAATACATAACATTTTGGAAATGAAATATACTATTTTAAGACAATATTTCTATTTAAAATGTTGTACATTTCCAAACTGACACTAACCACATGGGCTTTTCTGCATCTTTAGGGATTCAAGTGCAAGGATGAAATTGATTTGATGGATGGTATTTTTTTTTATTATGTATGTTATACATATGTCGCCTGCTGTGGGTCAGTTGGTTAGAGCTTGCTCTACCAATCACGCAGGTCTGGGTTTGATTCCCGGTAAGATCACAGTGAATTTTTCAATTCAAAGCTGTGATCGAAGACTGGGTGTTTGTGATCTAAATTCACATTATTTTCTCTCCTCCCATCTTTTTGATCCTTTAATAACTGGGCGTTGCAATAGCGATTAGTCAACCACTGGTCCTGTTCTAGCTTTATCCTTCTTTTCCTACTACTCACTGTAAAAAAAAATTGAGGTTGAGCGACTGAGTAACAAACAGTTCTCGTAGAAAACACTTCTATTGAGATACCTTCATTAAAAGGCTATGTGCTTTACATTGGGAGTGGACATGGATAAAAAAAATGTTATAAATAGTTATATACGTACAGGTATTGTATAAATGTATATCAATAACTTCTACACAATTCCTGTAGATGACGAAAGGCGAAACTTGGGTCGTATATGTCAACGCGTATGGAAATGTACAAGTCATCAACGATTGAAATTTAAAACCACTTTTTTTTATTGTAAATTCATTGAGTAAACGATATTTTACTTTAATGAAAAGCATGTTCTAAGAAAATAGTGTTTTCGATGAATTTGGCAGTAACTTTGTTATTCCACTTGCTGTGTTACAAAATGTGACACGTGTTTCATTTCTTTGAGAAGCGATTTGGTGGGAAAACGCAGAATGACATTTTACATTGTAAATTTAAATTGTTGTTGTTTTAAATTGTAATTTAACACTTGATACATTTATTAATTCTAAATCGCGAGCAAACAAAACGTTCATATAAATCAAAAATTACGACGGAGTATGTAATTTGTAGGTTATTTATAATATGTAGATGTATGTAAAAATACAGTCTTCTTTTATTTTAACGTTTTATCCTTTTTCTCAAATATCTAAAGTTTTAAATTTGAATCGTTCAAACTATGTACATTCTCACAAATTTTGTCACTAACGACCCGGGTTTCGCCTTTCGGCATCTTCAGGCATTCAAGTGCACGGATGAACTTGAACTGACGCTTAGCAAATAAAAGTTTCGTGCTTATATAAGATACAAATGCATCACTGAGTCCAAAGCCATTGCTGGCGAAAAGGATGAGCTCATGGGAATGCCAACAGATTTGTGTAGTGAGCAGTTTCAAGAATTATATAATCTGTTTGTCGGCAAAGGTTTTATGATTATATGATTTTATGGTTATATAGGGTATAGAAGAGGAGATGTGGGAAAATTTGTTATTTCGTTTAAAATCGGAAGACTTTGCAACTGTGCTTTATTGATTTCTAAAATTTCTTGGAAAAAGAGCTTATGACTGTCCGTATTTGGGTGTAACATTTTTATCCCTTGTTCCTGATTGAACACGTGTCCTTCCGAAATTAAGTGATTAGCAAAAGTAGACGTGTCTTTTTTCAATCTAAAGGCTGCCATATGTTCTAAAACTCGGATGTTCAATGTTCTTTCTGTTTTGCCGATATAAAACTTTGTACAACAAGAGCATTGCAATCTATAAATCCCGGATTTATTTAAGTAATGTATTTTATCTTTATTATTAATTAATAATTTGCCTAAAGAGTTTATAGATTGCATTTATAGATTGCAATGCTCTTGTTGTACAAAGTTTTATATCGGCAAAACAGAAAGAACATTGAACATCCGAGTTTTAGAACATATGGCAGCCTTTAGATTGAAAAAAGACACGTCTACTTTTGCTAATCACTTAATTTCGGAAGGACACGTGTTCAATCAGGAACAAGGGATAAAAATGTTACACCCAAATACGGACAGTCATAAGCTCTTTTTCCAAGAAATTTTAGAAATCAATAAAGCACAGTTGCAAAGTCTTCCGATTTTAAACGAAATAATAAATTTTCCCACATCTCCTCTTCTATACCCTATATAACCATAAAATCATATAATCATAAAACCTTTGCCGACAAACAGATTATATAATTCTTGAAACTGCTCACTACACAAATCTGTTGGCATTCCCATGAGCTCATCCTTTTCGCCAGCAATGGCTTTGGACTCAGTGATGCATTTGTATCTTATATAAGCACGAAACTTTTATTTGCTAAGCGTCAGTTCAAGTTCATCCGTGCACTTGAATGCCTGAAGATGCCGAAAGGCGAAACCCGGGTCGTTAGTGACAAAATTTGTGAGAATGTACATAGTTTGAACGATTCAAATTTAATATTGAAATTCCACCAAGCACCTTCAGTCGAAATCTTAAATTATATCTAAAGTTTTTATTTAAATACGTTTAGATGTATTATAGTTAATAAGATTGTTGTGTTTGCTTAATATCATATAATACTAAAGTGACATGATATTATTATATAATTGTAAACTAGAATAAAAATAATGATGCATAAACTAATCATTCAATATGTCTCACCAAACAACAATCTTTGATAGGAAACAGGACACGTCCATTTGATTTTTCAATCTGTTTTCATTAAAATTAAATATGAACCGGAAGTCTAAAGTCCCTTGAGGTTATTCTGCCAGCTCAGTATATACTACGCCTATAAGGCGCACACAAAAAGTTTTTCTAGAAATTCAAGACGGAAACTGAATAAAAAAGTCATCGTTAATTTTTTTTATTTATTTCGTCTTTGTAAGCACTTTTTTGGGCCATGTCCGTTTATTTTGTAAAGAACATAAATGTTTAATATAAAACCTAAATGATAAATACTGATTGACTACATTAAAAAATCTAAACTTTGATTATTGGTAGAAAAACAACTATATTATGGAAGGACATTTTTTTTTTTGGATATCAAATTTATGGAGCTTTAAGTACCAGGACGCGCTAGCGTCAAGGTTCTTCTAGTCTCCTTCATCGATAATGTTTTTGAAGAATTGAATGGAAGGACATAGTTTAATGATAAAAAAGAGTTGAGTTTTTTACTACCTACCTCCAAATTTATATTTCATGACCGATTTTGTTTATCGCAAGCATTATCAATGATGAAAAACAAAATTGAAAATGTTTATTTATATAATATTCATTATGACTAATGGAAAAGCGTGTATTATAACAGTTACACGGAATATTACATGACCTTACAGATAAAAAAAAATAAAAAAATAATGAAATAAAATTTTAGTACCTAATGCAAGGTAGAGTCAATCGAGTGTCATAATGGAATATCTAAACAAAAGTTAAGATGTTCAATTTGGACTAGTATTATTCAGTAACTCACCCCTTCTTTTCAAATAATATAAAGATAAGAGTGAGGTGAGTACTACTGGTTAATTAACCGATCTAAAAATAAAAAACACTAATAAATTTGAACACAAACCTGGAAATTGATTATAAAACTAACTTTTTTTTGTTGTTGTACGTATTTTAATCTACAAGTAACAAAATTGTATGGAACGACCATTTTTCAACAGGGCCGGCTCGGGTTTTATCCATTAAACGTGTGTCTGAGAGTCAAATATACTTATAAATAAAAAAATGTAACTTTCCATTATTAATGAGAAATCAAGGTTCCGTCTCGATTAATTGTTGATAAATATTATGCCAGCTGCGTGGTCGAGGTCGCGGGGGATTCGAGTTCTAGTACGTACAGTTATTATAAATTGAAATCCAATTTATTTATGGATACCTGTCCAAAGACAGATGCATGTGATGGCTTCAACTCCATCCCTCCCTTCCTATCATCAAAATGAGCGCAACGAAAACGATTACCTAACATACATTAATGTCCTATTTGTACCTTTCTATCTCCTCTCTCTTTGACAAAAGAGAAGTTAATCAACTGAATAGCAAGCAGTTTTCGTAGAAACGTTTCTGTTGAGATAAACATCATAAGAAGTATATCCTCCAGATTGGGTGTGGACATGGTAAAAAAAATTGTGCAATCAACAACAAGTTACTCGAATCCAACTCGTGAAGAAACTACATCACAGACGCCTACGTTCAAGATTTAAAATTTAGCTCGATGGCTACCACAGACGAGTTATCTCGTCGATAACTAATTAAATTAATAGTTCCAAATTATAGCAAATTATTCTAGGTAATTACTATCTACGGCAGCTAAAACGCTAAATTTGATATTGACATCTGATTACTAAAGTTAAGTAAAGTCTGCAAATGCCGACAATATAATATAATAATAATATGAGATACTCATCGAATGTGCCTTATAATCCCACATTTGTTGTGTAAGTGAACGTACGGCGTTTAACGGAATGTGAAAGCTGAATGCCTGGGAAATAATTAAAATAAATTGTTGTATTATTTCATTTATTTACCGAGAAATGTCTATTGTGAAAGGGGAATTTATTTGTCGCTGAACTTCAAGAGGATAAATAAAATAATTTCAGAAATTGCAGATATTTTGTGGAATTTGTAAAATAAACGTAATAAAAAACAAATCTCGCAATTTAGAAACTTTACGTGAGCTTTATCAGGAACTAATGCTAACAATATGATTTTCAAATATTCGAAACAAAGAAAATGCAATTAAGCCACTATAGATTTATTTTTTGCGCAGACAAAATTTTCGAATTACCATTGGTTTTTATTTTCATTGATGTTAGTTTAAAATTTCATTATGGAAACCTCGAAAAACTTACGTTGCCACCAAGTAACGCAATATGTTTTAATTATGATATAAAAAGAAAGTATAATATGGGCCCTCGAGAAATGAAGTGAGACAACTAGTAAAACGGTGAAACTTTTTTCTTGGACTTTTTAAGTACAATCACGTCTTTATTTGATGTTTTGGTGGATTGGATATTTTTATTTTATTGAGATAATTATGGCAATTTGTATTAACTGAGGTAGTTTCACCCTTACGATTTTTCAAGACGTGTATAATATTAAAACGCATATAACTTTCTTTTCACCGCTATATTGTATATTGCCCATATATTAAATAATTTCTACTTAACAGTTTTCTGTATTTTATAATTATTTATCTACAGTATAGTAAATTTCCAAAGGTTGATAATAAACAATATTCAAGGAACACCAATTATAACAGAAATGGCGAGGAAAAGAAATGATTGCAACTGAATTTTATATAAAATTATGATTAATTGTTCCTGTTAATTAAATGTTTATAAAATATAAGAAGGAGTAAGACCGAAAATTCGTTTATTTTGTATGTATGTATTATCAAAAAGAATAATTGAGGTTTTAAACTTGATTTTTTACATCCTATAGTGAATCTCAAAATCTCGGGTTCGGTAATAAGACAATCTCGGGAGTACGGAATTTCTGGATAGGATACTCTACTTTCCATCAAGAATTGACAGTGAACACCTTAAAAGTGATGAATTTTTTTTTATAATTAATAAATACTGAATAGCTATTCATAAACCATTCAATCCTTAATCACATCTGTCTCAAAATTAAAAGTTGTTTATTAGTCCCATTAACTATCATTCTTGCTTATTATTATTTAATTGTTTTTACTTGTAATCATACCAATTCTTTGCATTTAATTAACCTGTATTAATATCTATATAGTTGTAATCATTATTTATTGTTGCAAATTGTACCTAATGTATCTTAACTCTGTAATGTATCTTAACTGCATCATTGAGGAGATATCATCTTCGGTGTGATGCAGAAAAGAATAGAAAAAGTTTATCGAATAATAATAAAAAAAAAAGCTATACATAAAACAAATATTATTGCATTAATTGAATTGGCATTTAGTTGGCAGAACTCCATTGCAATTAAGTAAAAAATATCAACGTATTTAGATCTACATTTTTTTATAAAATGAGTTGATAGCTATTTCAGCGTGCGCCATTGTCAGAAATATCTTACAGTAGTTCTGTTATATATATAGTTCGGTACGGTTACAGAAGTAACAGTTGTTATGACAATGACGCACGCCAAAATAGCTATCATAACGTTGATATTTTTAACCTTATACTATTGTACTTCATAATTTTGATTGCAATATTTATGCGAAATTCGGCGAATACATTAACATGAAATAAATAAACACATCTCGTGCTATTATTATTTGTAGCTCAGAGTTGTTTGATATGTATGGGGAAAACTAAATATACGTGTCATATAAATATACACAACATCACACATCGACCCACCTCGCAGAATGATTAATTAATGGCAAAGCCGGGCATTATTGTAGAATACAAATATATCTGAATTTAGGATGTGCATAATATTTAATATCATATTAGAAATTAAATGATGACGAACGGAAAAAAGTCGGAATGAATCGGTTTTGTGATAATGATATCTATTATTACCAACAGCACTTGTACACATTTTTACAAATGACTGTAGAATTTATTAAGCCCAGATCGCTAGAACTTTAAAAACATCTAATTTGATTGAAGGATTGTTTTTAATATATCATACTAAACGTCTTTTGTGTACGGCGGAAAGAGTGCCAGTGACTTTCTCAATCGGCACTTAATTATTTTTTTCTATGAATCATTTGTTTTTAATATATATTTTCTTAAATTTAATTTCTTTGTAGCACAACTGATCGTGCTTCGAATAAAATTTAACGTATACTTTACCTCATTGGGAAACATCTATATCGACTGTGGAAAGGAATAAGGACGTAACCCACAGTTTTTTTTCGATTATCACAATGTATCCATCTTGATACACTTTCTATCAAAAGGATCTAAGCTGCAAATGCCGAATTAGTTTCTAAATTGAGCTTTTAAGTTTGAAAGAAAATGAGCCTGTGAAAATTGAAACCAAGAAAAAAGACTGAAAAAAAGGTTTTTTCCTAGAAAATTTATTAAATTAATATTAGATTGTGTCAATTAAGCATTTGTTTAGAAGTCTCCGTGGACATCAAGGTTGTGTTTATTTCATAATTTACATATGGCCCAAAATCATCAAAACACGTTTTTTATGGCTCCTGTAAAATTTGCCACGTGTGGGTTACGTCCTTTTTCCTCTCCACAGTCGATATAATAAATCTTTATTTATATAAAAAAAGTTATTTATTTATAAAGTAAACATTGAAAACAATAATTAGAGTAACAAAGTTGTCAAATTTAATTTTATATTAGATATCGACTCTTTACTTAGTATCACGGTTGGATAGTTTTTCATTTAGTAGGTTATACGTAGAATAAATAAAAGGTAACAAATAATTATTTTGTTTTTTTTAAAATCCATTTTTGAAAAGGCGAATACAAGCTACCGAATGCTTTTAAGCGAAAATAACAATATGTATAAACCTTCAACTGCAACTTTGATGAAGTATTCTAGATTTTCGGCCGGTTTTCTCTCACATAACATATTGTTGTATGAAATATAAAAGTGGCAAAGCTTGTCATCGTGTCAAAGAATTCACTCACAATAAATTCTCCTAATGTAAACAGCCCAGAAATAAGAAAAATGCATAACAATTGCTGTTGGTATATTAATAGAACGAAATCAATCCAATTCGTTATAATTGTGATAGATCAATATTGTGATGAACTAAAACAATTTTGTCAAGACCATGGCGCAGCGGTCAACGTCGTTGACTTCCGTGACTATTATCACGTGCTCGTGTTTTAGTACGAACAGCTTTTTTCAAGATGTATCAATTTCTGTCCATAGGCATGGGTGTTTGTGATGTCTCAAACTTCTCTCCCACCCTTTTAATCCTAAAAATACTGAAGTGTAGCGAGAGCGATACGTTAACCACGAGTCATGTCTTACCCTTATCCTCCTACCCCTACTCTCTTAGAAAAATAGAGATTGAGCAACTGAGTGAAAAAAAAATCGTGGAAAAAACTTCTGTTGTGTAGGGCATCCAATTCCGAGATCCGGGATTCCGTTCAATCTTTTGATCTCGAAATCCCGGGATTGACACGGCTGCGATCCCAGGATTTCGGGATTGAGAAATTTTGAGCAAATCCTGAAAATTGACACGAAATTGGAAAATTTTTAAAAAAACGAGGTTTTGTGACAATCTGAAGGAAAAGTATACCAAATCGAGAATTTCAAATTCCTCGGTGATAAAAAAAACGAGGTTTGGAGATAATCCGGGGAAAAAGTATTGCGAATTGAGGATTTCCTCGGTGAGATAATCCCAATCCCGGGATTGAATATTAATCAATCCCGAAATCACGGGATTGGAAAAAGGCTCCGAGATTGGATACCCTAGTTGTAACACACTAAAAGTGGACATGGAATAAAGAACTTCTGGCTGATCTCTCAATGGTTTTGAACGTTCTTCCAACTCAATTGCGGTGTAATGAGGTTCGAATCCTTGTGAAGATACTTCTATTCTTTACAATTGACTACATGTTTTTACGCCCATCTAGTCCTAAATATCAATAAAGTGATACGTTAACTATTGATCTCTGAAAGCTTATTTAAACAGGCTAAAACAAGAGTATGTAATCATCCTTCTGAATATAATGGTATCTACTAAAGCTGTATTGATCTCAAGCTTATACGAATTAACATGAATTTTTAGCTCTACTCTTCAATAGTCTATTTACATATGATGAAAATATGCCATACAGTCTTTTAAGTATACAATGTTCATTAAAATCCTGGTAACTCTGCATGAGATTGTTTTTATAGTAAATACATTTTTCACAGAAATAACTGCTGAGCTGGAATTTATATTTTCAATAAGTAATAAAAAAACATCAGATTCTTGGAAGGATTTATTAAACAGTGAAACAAAAATGATTTTTTTCAGTAAAATTCTTCCTTCGCAAAGAATAATAAAGCTGGGTTATAAAAACAAAATTCAGAAATTACAGAAATTCAGGTCTCGAATCTTAGTAAACATTAAAATAAAAACAAACGGACACTTGTTGCTATTTCATTTTTTTTCATTTGTGATGAAAATGGAGTGTTTAATATTTTTGTGTATTTATTAAACGACTTATTTTAACAAATTTGGCCCCAATCTGTCATAAACAATATAATTTTCATTCAGTATTAAAACATTTAATTTTTGCGTGTTCTTTTGATTATTTGACTGATCCTATAAATTGTTAAATTTGATTATATTTGAAATCGTATATCAGTGTTCATGTCGATGCTTTATTCCAATCTATCTTCAACTACCGAAACTAGAAAAGCTACCAGTTTTATGAATTTTCCTAGTTTCCTAGCCGAGTACAGGTTGAGTATTTATTTCTCAAATAAGTATCGAAGAGCGACAAAATACAAAGTGACAACAGACAAATTTGTATTGCATTTTTTGAAGTATCGTTGAAGGTTACAATAAATATCTGATACATTTTATTGGTATTCAGTAAATGATTGAAATAAAATAAAATTTGCAACGTGAATAACCCCGCTCGCAATTCAAAGGTTAAAAATGAACTTCCACAAAGCTACCGTCATCGAAAATATTAAATAGAAGGTTGAACTTTAATTATTGTTAACAATAATAATGAATTCAACAAATTTGATTAAACATGTTCTTAATAAAGATATAAGTTGACTTTATGATAATCCAAACATAATAATTAAATACTATAAAAAATATCTATTTGAGAAATATTCAAGGAGTCTAGATTTTTTTTAAATTTTAAAACACTCACAGTACTAATATTTAGTTAGCCTCAATTTAAAGACATCCGCTTGACATCTTCTTTCAGAGAGATACGAAAAATGTGTATAAAAATGTCTAGACAACAAGCCATTCCATACATATTTCTAATTGAATAATGAAAATGCTTTTCAATGCGAATTTTTCTTCAGAAAGTTACCCCTTAACCATAATTTAATTCATGAGAAGAAGTAATTAATAAATGCAGAATTCATTTTCAATTAATTTTATATTCTCAGAATTAATTTCCAGCGCTTTTACAAAATAGTCACAAGGAAGACACCGAGTTGATATTTATGTGACAAAATTTACTCTATTAATTATTATGAATTTTCGTCACAATATTTATTGTTCTTTCACGGAACTTAAAAAAAGTGAAGTAATCGTTTATTCTCTTTGTATTTTTATCAATTATTTTTATTATATATGCATTACAAAATATAATTTAAAATATATATTGTATATTGCAATATATAATTGGTTTATTGAGCTTTTATTAAAATTAAGTTCGTCTGTGAAAGCTTAAGTGCTGCGAATAGAATAATCACATTTGGCAGCCTTTTAAACTTTGAGACATAATAAGATATAACGCTGCAAAGGCTTTATCTTTGCGTTGCCCGCGCTGTCACTCAGACACTCCGAACGAGTTCTGACAGCGACCAATCACGTCCAGATTGGAGCCGAAGGCTTCGATTTGAAAATCGGCGTGAAAGACTCCAACTGTTGCCTGCCTCTTTGTCTGGGAAGCTCTACGCGGGAAATGAGTCCGGATTTTCCGGGCAATAACGCCGGTTCCTCCCTATTCTGTTGACGACCGAGGGGCGGAAATGGAAAAATTCTTCCGGTAAAACGAAATGTTTTTTTAAAAGAGTTCAAATTTACAGGTGAGCGTACGTACGGAGCGATTTTCGTTTTACGAGAGTGCGGTAAAGCCTCGCCAAAGATAAAAGTATACTAAAGAAGAGATGGAAATTTGGATCAGCACTTTTAAGGTGTCGGAGAAACTTGTTTTACGCCCATTCAATTACTTTTTATACGCAAATTAAGGATAATCGTAGGATTATATTTTTATATCGATGCAATTATGATAAGGTTAATGTTTTGTGTTAAAAGATCATTTAAAAGTTCTAATATTAATTAGAAACAATAATTAATGCACTGAAAACGAAATGCATGAAAAAAATAATTATTTTACAGTGAAACACATTTATAAATTACAAGTAAAATATTTTCGGTTTCAAACCAGATACAGTGGAGTCCATCGACAGTGTTTACATAATTAAGAACTAGGTATTTAATATGACGCTATATTTTAAGCAGAGCTATGGAGTCACGAGAAAATATGTGACTTCTATTCCAACCGTGGTATTCACAAATGGCTAGACTACGATTTTTTTTAAATATGTACTATGTAGTATAACTTTTTGTTGATATTTTAAATTAATTTAAGTCATCCGATTTCACTTAAAAAAACACAACTCCACGACTCTACAGCCCTGCATATAATTAAACAGAATATGGCGATGTGAAAAGTAGTGAAGGATGAGAAATGTCCGTATTTATTTTAGAAATTTTATGAATTTATGTAAAACTGTTATGGGAGCGAACAATAGTGAATAAAAAAATACACCGAACTTTATTTTATAGCATGAGAGTCGATAGAAAAACACTCCAAATACCGGTTTCATATCAATATATTGTATTTTACCGGCACTTAAATAAATTTATTGGGTGTCCTTTTGTGCAAACGTTTATTGGCAATAATAAATAATGATTCGACTCTGAATAATGGATCGTTTATGAAAAGTAATTCTGCAGCCGCTGTAAAACAAACGGAAGCATATTTTTTAATGAAATGAACATCGATTGTCGTGCCGCCATTCCCAACTTAAAATGCAAAAGTCAATTTATCGCCTTTTATGCTGTTAATGGTAAATTTAATACGACCTTATTTATTTTGCCATTATATTTCATTTCCATACTGATACTATATTCATTTTTATGGAAAAGTAATTACTATTTGTGTTCTCTAGAGTCTAGAGTCTAGTATTTGCCCCTTTTACAGAAAATTAGATACATTGAAAACGCTCAACATTTATTTAAAATATGTGTTACGAAAATCAATGGTAACTATCAATTCTTGGTGAAAAAGTATTAAAATATTTTTTTCATGGAATAACATTGAATTTCTCGAACTTTGATAAATTATTTTTGTAAATACTAACAGAAAGATTTATATGGTATCTATATATAGTTAAAAAATTCCAATTTTAGATTTGACAAAGTATAATACAAGTAAACACATTTATTAATTGCAAGCTCTAATCTTAGTGTAGACGGTTTCGTAAATTGTTTTTGCAGTAGATATATGGATTCTCTGAACGTGGTGTAGCAAAATTGAAAAAGTGAAGACCAGTCTGTCCTAGTATCACCCTTCTATACTCACTCACTCATAAAAAAGAGGTATATGTAGAGACTGAAAATCAGTTAAATATATGAATTGTTTACTAAAATTTTGAGAAATTCGAATTTGATTTAAGTATTAATTAATTAAATAGTACTTAATAAATAAAATATCAAAAACATTGAGCTCTAGAGCATACGGGAGTAAGTATTTTTTATGTAATAAAGAAAAATTTGACGTTTGTTTTCGTACAAATTATTGGGCAATCTTATAATTTTATTTAATTTTATTAAATATACGTAAAACCTAAATTTTTTAAAAAATTACCTCTTTAATAAGACCTTTGTTGAATACAAAAACTTGAAATAGCATTCAATACTACTGACACAATTAAATATTTTAACAATCAATGAATAGCGTCTAGAATGAAAAAAAAATCGTTTAAGCATAAAAAATATTAAAGGTTTCAAATTGGGAACAGCTGGCTGTCTATTTAAAGTAAATATGAATTATGTGCAAATGTGAATGTGAAGTACCAACAACGTTGCTGTTGTAAATACAACATACTGTTGTCGAGTAAATGCCAATTTAATCGATAACTGATATTTATTAGATACTAGCCGGTTACGGCAAGCGTTTCAATGCCACTCAAAGAAAGAAATTGTTATTGAATTGCATGTCTTCTTTTTCTGTCTGTTTGACGTTTGACGTTTGTTGCCGATTGTCTATGGTACGGCATATGCGCTACCTACTGTAGTTCAATTGTATTACGCTAATAACCTTCGCGCACGTTGCATGAACGGTATGGCAGACATACAGACATTGATTTTTTTATATATAAAACCTATTGTAGGTTAATGTAAATATGCCTATAACCTTCGCACAAGTGCAAGCAAATAGTTTGTCAAAGTTTTATTGCAATCGGATGAACGTTGTGGCAGTGAATATAGTACGAAAAAAGAAACAATCATTTTTATATATCTTTCTATCTTTTTATGTTAGATTTAAGAAAATGTATATTGAAGAATAATTTTGAATACAAATGCTTTTGAAAAGGCTGATTGCGTTGAAAATGTATTTTTGTTTGTTGATTTGTGTGGTTTGTGCGAAAAATGCTTTGAAGTACATTTTTTTTTTGAAAAAAGACTTTTCTTTAAATGAGTACGTGATCTGCTATTAAGAGTGTCTTCAAACGGACGCAAATAAAAACGCTAAGCCGCCATTCGGCATTCCCGACCGTGGCTTATTTTTGTTCCACGTTCAATTAAAAAAAATGTAGTAAACGTTTGCCCCGGTCTCCTCTCATTAGGCCTCGATTCATAAAAACTTTTACGTCTCCTCTTAGTATTGAGACTAAGGCGGGCGCTTTAACCGTAGGGTAGATCGGGGCGAGTGGCATCGTGATAAATAATATTTTTTAAAGGTTCATATAAATTTGAGCGAGGTAGTGAATTTATAGTTGGTCCAGACATAGTTTTACAAATTTTACTGATATGGTATTTGGTACCAAAAAAGGAAATACATATTTTATACTTATATGTAGATATACCACCTACAGAGTAAAAATCACATTTCGTACACGCTTTTAAGTTTTTATTTTTCGCAAATTGCGTTTTATATAATCTCAATGAAATAAAAAATATTTTATTTAAGATTTAGACTGAAGGTGGTTGGTGGAATTTCAATATTAAATTTGAATCGTTCAAACTATGTACATTCTCACAGATTTTGTCACTAACTGTTCTGAAATGTTCAAGTTCATCCGTGCACTTGAACGCCTGAAGATGCCGAAAGGCGAAACTCGGGGCGTTAGTGACACAATCTGTGAGAATGTACATAGTTTGAACGATTCAAATTTAAAGATATGCTGAGAGTCGTTTGATTTATTTTACTAACTTTAACGACGTAAACTTACAAAATGAAATCAAAAGATCGAATGAACATCAAAGAAATATGAAAAATAATTATGCACCCAATCTATTTGTACTTTTTGTCGGTTCCGGTAAAAACGGGGTTTCATTGTAGCTCTATGTTTAAAAAAATCAAAAACAACCATGGAACACATCATTCAACTGTAATTCTTTTGAATACAAAATTTGTTGAGTTTACCTTACCTTACTTGTCTTACCTTTTATTTAAAAACACACATTCGACTTACATCTCATTTAGTTAATCTAAATCTACAGTCTAAAAAACACAGTAAACTTTTGTTTCATACAATAGCTTTTTGGCGAGATACCATATATAGTATTTCTACACGTTAGACAATACTTTGAATAGGTAGTTTGATCCAGGATTTGATTGATGGGCCATGGTCTATGAGCCATCTAGAAAATTAGTTTTTGAATCATCAATATCATATACGTCGGCATAACTATTGCATATTAACGAATTCTCTTTGCAGAGCCTGTCTTTTATGCTTATATGTATACGGAAAATATATACCAAATGTTTTCTATCGAAAGCTCAATTATTATTTTATCTTTAACTTGATATACTATTAGTTTTAAAGACTTTTTGGTGTTTGAAGATCGGTAGAAAGTGTAATCATTGAAAATAATGGAGCTAAAAATCTATGACTATTTCCATTTTTTTAATATTCAAATCCTATAATTTTGACATTACACCTTTATGAAAAAATTACTATATAAAAAAAAGTAAGTTTTGCTAGTATGGCTTAGAAGGGCTTATGAAAATAATTTGATAATTTCATTCTGAGAAAAACTTTTAAAGTAGACTGAAGTTAGTGGAAATAAAATTATTTATTCTGCTAATACTATTTTGCGTAATCCGGTTCATTTATCAGAATTCTACGAATAATAAATTTAAATAAGTACCAACGCAAGCGCTGTAAATTGTCTTAATTTATTTTTCGAGTGAAACTGAAATATGAAAACGGCGTATTTAAAATTGCCCATTGTCGACATTATCCCCGTCCTGCCCTCGTAAAAGTCCCCCCGCCATGCGAGGTAACGGCTCGATGTTCGAACGAGATAAAACAAACGTTGCCCACGTGACCTGTCGTCCTGCCATCCATACGTATAAAATTATTTTATTGAATAGGATACGGAAGTAATGCCCGGATAAGGGATTTTTGATGAACGAGGCCTTTTCTGAAAGGGACAAATTTCTTACGTCCTCTTTCTCTTTTTCGCTTTTCTCGGAGAACGTAAATCTTTTCATGCGATTGGACTGAAAGAAAATCTGTTATATAAGTAAATACTGCGTAGAGGTTCCTCGACAAAAAGCTAAGAAACTAAAATAGTGTGAATGACACTTTACAATTTCGAAACCCTCTCGAATATTCTATTCAAGTTGACTTTGAATCTATTATTGCTTCATTTCAATATTCACTTCCTACTCTATTTATCATGAACGTATTTACTAAAATTGTTTAATATCAATATTATCATTTGATTATGCGAGCATACCAAGAAAAGAGTCAGGTAGGAGCTTATTTCAATGAAATCAATGTGTGTAGGGCACAGATAAAGTATTTATTCCTATTCAAGAAGTTGACGAATATTCGAATTTCATAATGTTTCATAAGGTTTTTTCATATTTCTTATTACTCAATTGTTGGCACATAAAGGCAATGGTCCATACACGACAAGAAGTTAAGTGCGTGGAAAATTCAAAGGCTGTGCGGGTCAATGCAATAAATGCGTGACATAATTTGTCGCATTTGATATAAAAAAGTGTTTTTTTGATTTGCATAATAAAAAGTATAATTATGTTATTTATAAATATGTGTATTAATTAAAACATACGAAATAGCACAACTAAGTCGTTATCAGTGAGTTACTGACATTTTTTTTCACAGTTTTTCACGTCGTCTATTACAAACCTTTTTTTCTTCAATTTAAATCAATTTATTGTTCTGATAATATATGATGTAAATTTATTTTGATTAAATTATCTCAATGTTCAATTGATTATTTATTTCAGTTAATTAGAATAATTCTAATTTATAAAAATAGTATTTGAATACTTGTGTATAAGTGTGCTCGGAGAGTTTTAAATTGCTACGCGGCCGTGTGCGCGCGCAGCTTAGAGGAAACATTGCATACAAGTGTTTTTAATGATTATAATAGTGTTAAAATATACACAATATAATAATAATGGAATGCGACGTCAAATCGCATTATTTGTTCACCCAGCGGATTAATGTATTTATTTTATACATGAAAAATAGTTTTTAATATTTTCATGTTCGAATATAAAAAAAGAGTCGAATATTTGATTGGAATTTCAAGTCTTGACCAAGGTTGCCAGATTTCTAAAATCACTGGTCTTGTTTCGAATATTTTTTATTATATTATATTATATTATTTAAATTAAATACATTTTTTCTTATGTTGAAATTTTAAGAGGTACTTACAATGCGAGACTTGGTATTTGTTTGTTAAATAAAGACTTCTGACAACTCTGGTCATGACACATGGTAATTTATTGTAATAACCACATTTTGTTTTCGATTGAGTTGTTAATGTTAATAACGATTTCTCATCCAATTAGTTTTTCTGGGCGTTTTTTGGCATCCAATTAAATTAAAGACGAGAAAACAAAAGCACAGTCCATTATAAATTTTATTCTGCTATAGAGGCTCTGATAGCTGAGCCAGTAAGTGTTTTTGAATGGTACTTAAGCCATTCTAATAACGGAGTTTTTTTGTATATAAAGAAGAAATCATTAATTATTTTAATATATACTATAAGACGGTCGATTCAAAAGAGTAAAATTATTTAAAAATAAATATATGTAATTCATAGAAAATGATACAAATGTAAAGTTGATAAGATATTAATGTGGAAGTGTTTAATATTTTGATGGTAATTAAGAATTTAGAAAATAAAAACCTAATTTTGATTATGTATAAGTTAATTGTTGTACTTCCCGTAACGTTTTTACTATTAAAAATAATCTTTTAAATATATTGACATCAATGCTGTAAGATTTATGTTTCTAAGCATCTTTTAAGATTCTTAAAATCCAACTATTTTCTGCTCGATTCTCCTAAGCAAGCTTCGCAAAAATAAAAATAATAATAAAAAAACTATAAAGTGTCAGATCCTGGCAGCGTCGCGGCGCCTTAGACGTCGACAATTTTCAATAGAAAACTTATAAAAGTCCATGAAAGAAGAAATAGCCAATCTATTTCGCTATTGAGTTAGCATCGGCGACGACGCCACGCTTGGATATCTTCTGCTTCTTCACTTTTCATTTCCTCACTCCCTACTCCTCCTCCACGTCCGTCTTCCTAATATCCAGTTACAATGTAGCACGGGAAAGAATTATCAATCAAAGGATCGAAGTCTCAAAACGGCCTATATATGAAGTCATATTCTTTTCGTTATTTCAATTGAATAATCATTGTTTGCTATTATCTTGAAAAAATATAATCATATAGCGATTATTAATAAGAAATTTACGAAATGCAATCGGTTGACAAATATTGTTCGTATTTGAGAAAGTAATACAAAAAAATAATCAAATACAAAAAAATAGATACAATTTTAAAGATATTATTTTTTCAAATGTCTACTTTCTTTTTAAAGCTTAATGTCTTTTTTAACACCTTATCAATTGTCAGTTGACAATGCTCGCAATGAACGAAACCGGTCCTGACATATTAAATAAAGTGGAATGAAGTACAAAGGATTATTGTGTTTTTATTAAGATAATTAATAGTAAGCTAATCGTTCTCGCTACGCCCCATTTGTAAAACTTGAGTGCGAAGAAAAACATTAATATTTTCAAAATTGTCCGTATTAAGATTTTAATTTGTGTCCACAGGTGGTGGATTGATTAACATATAAGCGAATGAGGCGCGCGCTTGGGGCCTCCAAATTTTAGGGACCTCAAAAATAGTTTATATTATATTATAATATAACATAAATATTCATTTTGTTCATATTTTTACTATTTGACGTGAAGATTTCTGATGTTTTTTTGCTATCCAAAAAAAAGGATAAAAATAAAAATTATGTTTTCCAAAGTAAATTAATATGAAAACAAAATCTGAACGGTTCATAACTTAAAAGTATTAAGTTTAATGACTAATAAAGTGTTTACCCCTGCATTGTTTGAATTGATATTAATTTCGTAATTTATTTACATTATTTAAACGGTCGTCTTGGGCAAATCAAAATTAAATCTTAAAAATAAAAATACCTAAGCTTTACACACAATTCTAATAATAATTTGTAGTATATTTTTATTGAATACGGAAAATAAACACTATATAATTTCATTTATTTTTATTCTGCGCGAAAAGAAAGCATTTTAAAGGAACAAAACATTGACACCGCCTGAAAAGCATTTGAAATCACAGCTTTTGAGTTTAAGCTGGTACCTGCTCCGCTTCAAATTTCCCGTGACTTTTTAAAACTCTATCAAATAATAGTAAAGTTGTGATACGGTGACACGTGTTTACTTTTATTACAAACGTGGCTTACGATCTAGGTAACAAACTATAGCTTGTTAACTTTGTATCCACATAACATTTGTTACACAATTAAAGATATTGTTAACACGATACGAGAAAAAAATACTAATTGATAATGTGTATTTATTCAATAAACTGATTCTGTTTTAAAACAAATAATACTGTTTTTAGAAGTGACTAAGCAAGTTTTTTTCTATACGGCACATATTGACGCTTTTAAATTAGGAAAATTAACAAACCTATGTAATCTTTCTACTTTGATCATTATTTTTTTAGAAATTGTAGAACTTCGGTATATAAATAAATGCTTTAATACTAAGATACAGTAAAGAGAACAAGAGAAAAGGGTCAATTTTTTTATAATCTGACTTACTTACTACATAATATATTAAAAACTTTATTTCTTTTTCTCGTTAAAAACTATGATAATATATTCATAGTAACACAAAAAAAGTTTTTAATGTGAGCATTGTTTAAATATCCATAGACAATGATGTAAGCAAAAGTGAGAGCTAGAATCGTCTAATGAAGTAAAGCACATTTATACATTCTAATGAAAGTTTATGAATAATAATTTATAAAATGAAAACTTTTTAAGGAATGTTAAAAAGTTAAAAGTTTAATTTAGGTAAAATTATCATTTGACGTGGAGCTTCGAGATGGTTATCGCTTGTCGTCAGGACCACAATTGTAGAGTTACAAGTCACAATGGCAATGGCGTTACAACTGTTCGCGTTAATTTAATTTTCCGGCGATTTCTTTGTTTTTACGAGTGCAAACTTTCCCGCAATCTTTGCGTATATTAAGCTTTCTTCGTGCAAGTCTGATGCACCCCCGTAAAGGTTTGACACTGATAGAATATTTTTAAGAAACCAAGATGTTTTAATTTAACTCTTTTAATACCTTAGAGCCGATATATCGACTTTCATATAATCACCAAATATACCCTGAGCCGATATATAGGCTTTTCTAAATGGTACATATATTTTTATGTACGTAAAATAATTTGAAGTTAAAATAAGAAGTGTAATAGCATAGGGTACCTAACTTTTGACATCCGAGCCTTAGCCACTTGGAAGCGGGAAAAACAGAAAAACAGACAATTATTATTCAGTTATTTAGTTTAGTAATATAGAACTTTAAGTATTTCGACTGAGGGTGCTTGATGGAATTTCAATATCAAATTCAAACAATTCAAATTTAATATAGAACTTTGTTAAAAATTTTCCGAATTTTAATTATGTTTGTAATAACAATCAGTTGCCACTTAAAATTTATTAATCTTTAATGATTTTTTAATTATATGTTAGAGGCGTTAAACATTTTAATTTTATGTAATTATAGAGTCACTAATACTGTAATTTGTTAATTCTTTTCAAAGTCAATTGTTGTTTACACCTTTTTATTTCAATTTATTTTTGTATAAATAGCACTGTTTATATATTTTTATTATCAGTTGACAATGTTCACAATGAGCGAAACCGGCCCTGACCTTTTAAATAAAGTGGAATAAAGTACAAAGGAATATTGTGTGTTTATTAATATAATGCCTTTCCACCAAGTTTTGACAGTGAACACGCTAAAAAAACCCTTTTTTCCTAATAATAGATGTCGCTGTAGATTGTTCACTCGCCCTTTATTAATAAACTATATCAAAGTTATAATAATTAATAATAAAACGTTATAATTTGATTTTTTGAAGTACCACAGTCTGGTTTTGGCGTAGTGAATGGTGATATACAATTCGAACATATAAAAAAGTTTCTATGAAATTATGGAAATATGGATGGGCAGTTAGTCGTTAACGTAGGTAACACATTGTTTCCAGTTAGTGGAGGTCGTGACCATCAAAGAAGCAGTTCCACATAGTTGAGAGTTTTCAACCAACTGCTCCGTCGTGAATTATTAATGCATCTGTAGCGAGGAAACGAACCCGGTAAGTGCCCCAACTAATGCTTCGTTACGCTCGAGCGCAGAGATATTCAAGAATCTATCATTATGAATCAACAATAGAAAATTGTTCACACTGTTACTTCCCTTAATCATCAATTTATATAGAGCAACCAGTATCTGAAATTGTTGAAGTAACCCAACGTTAACGGGGGCTCAAGAGTCAATATAGTTATGGCGATTTTGGGGTCTAAGAAGAAAGAAACTCCAGGACGAGGGTAAATAAATTACTTAAATCATTTATTAATCACAGATGTCTCTACAAAATAGTTTTTCAGGCATGTTCACGGCTTAAACAACGACAATAATGTCATACTAACATTACTCATAATTTATTTTAGAGCAAATTTCATTTATTGTTAGAATTTTTTACTATTGTTCACGATGTTAAACCCCAAGAATAAATCCCCACTAATAAAAGTCACTACGACAAATACCACTGGTATACGCTAGGAGTTGACAGATAGGTAGATATTAAATCAAACATCGCTCGACTATTACGAAAATGTTTATTTAAGAAACTTACAATTACAAAATTTATTACATAGAATATTTAACAAACAAAATTTTGAATTATTACAATACACAATAACTATTATATAATCTAGCTTGCTCACACGATTTTATAAATGTAAAAATAAAAAAAATACGTTAAACTCTGCGCAGAGAACAAAATGGTTTAATTTTCGTCGAAATGGAAAAATATTATTTCTTTCATCTCGAAAAA